>VXBZ01003155.1:37735-61171 GCA_013399135.1 Heliornis fulica
TTGATGGTCCTTATGGGTCCTTCCAGCTCAGGAGATTCTATAATTCTATGATTGATTGAAAATCATGCATCAAAGGCCAATGCAAGAAGAGGTGCATCCCAAATATCATCACAGGAGAGATACTCCAACACACAAAAAAATTATACAGCCATTAAAGATGTATTTGGCAGGCTCAGGAAATTCACACCAGTAGATTAACCTGATGCAGTCTGAGATACAGAAATCATTTCCCTAGCATTTATGAAGAGATAAAAATCCAGATAATTAAAATTATCACCATTATCACATGCTACCTATTACCACTTTTTGTCAGCATCTTCCTATTTTCCACAGGGGAGCTAAAGAGAAGGCAACAACTATAACGTGTAGACAGGAAAACCACTGTTCAATGGCAGCACAGAGCTGGCTAAAGTGAGAAACAATCCCAGCAACAGGATCACACATGACAATTTCTGGTAAACAAAAGGATGGAAAAATCAGAATAGAGGAGACAGGACAAGACTTGACACATATTTAAGACTGGTCAAGGCTGAGGAACAAATAGGAAACATAAAATCACTACAAGGTTAAGTTTCCAGATGTTGGTGGCTATGAGTAGTTGTGGAGACAGGTATAATTTCTGGTTACTACAAGTCTTCTAATACTATTTGAAGACAAAGTGATGATGGTATGAAGTGAAGGACTTTCAGTAAAAGCAAGAACAACTAGTCATACTGGACAACCAGGACAATCACAAAGAAAAACTGTGTATTTCCACAAAACAGGCATCAGACAAATTAAGGAGCTATTAGTTGTGCAATTAGTGGGTTACACATAGAATCTTCACTGTAAGAAGATACTCAGCTAGAGAACTTCACCATCCTGAGGCTGCTAAGCATAAACCTGTGAACAAATATGTCAGTGGGTTACTGTAAGCATAGACAGGGACTTCTTAAAAACAGCTTTTTTAAGACTACATAAACAGACCTGTTTATGCAAGAAAATTTAATATAAGGGAAGAAATTAACCACTTTGACAAGAAAAAATATCTCAAGCTGAGCACCTGGGTCTCCCAGAAGAAACATATATTCTTACTTGAAGAACAGTGTATGATCATTATGTAATGGTCACAATCTGCAATATGTAAATAAAACAGGGATAAACCATGGTTGGACATTGTACTTCCTGACTCCTGAAAGGTCAGAATACTGAAAATCTAACATACTCTTCAAAATATAATTATGAAAATGGGTAGTATAAAATACTACTTGTGACATATAAATTAAAACCAATTGTACAAGGAAAGATATATTTCCAGATGCTTAAAGTTTTCACTAAAATAATACCCAGGAGTTGTTTTTTTCCTCACCTCTGAGATAGAATACACTTACCCTAACAAAAAAGATCAACTTATTGAATAGATCTCTACTGAGATAGTACTTACAGTCTCTTATTTATAGGCAAGATACCAAAGCCATCTGCATCCAACCCCTCTGGCATAGTTTTGTGGGGCACATCCCTGTACTTTAACAACTGAGTCACACAGTGACAGAACCCAGAAGTCTTGGGTCCTACTACACGGCCTGTGGAGTCAGGGGTAAGCCACCTTGGGGGACTACAAGGATATCATGAGGTTAAGTGGGGAGAAAATTAGAAGGACCAAAGCCCACCTAGAACCTAATCTGGCTACTGCCATTAAAGACAGTATAGAAGTGTTGCTAGAAAAAAACTTTGGCAACAAACAGAGGGCTAAGGAGCATCTCCAACATTTATTGGATGTGGGAGGAAACCGAGTGACAAAGGCTGAGTTACTTTGCCTCAGTCTTTAATAGCAAAACCAGTTGATCTCTGGGTACCCAGTCCCCTGGGCTGGAGGACAGGGATGGGGAGCAGAGTGAAGCCCCAATAATCCAAAGGGAAATGGTTCATGACCTGCTAAACTACTTAGACACACACAGGTCTATGGGCTTGGGTGGGATCCACCCAAGGGGACTGAGGGAGCTGGTGCTCACTGAGCCACTTTCCATCATTTATCAACAGTCCTGGCTGACAAGGAAGGTTGACTGGAGGTTGGCCAGTGAGAGACCCATTGACAAGAGCCAAAAGAAGGGTTTGGGGAGCTATGGGCCTGTCAGTCTGATGTCAGTGACAGGGAAGGTTCCAGAGCAGATCACCTTGACTGCCATCACACAGCACCTACAGGGCCACCAGGTGATCAGGCCCAGTCAGTACAGGTTTATGAAATGTCCTCCTTGACCAACCTGACAGTGAAAAAGTGACCCACCTAGTGGATGAGGGAATGGCTGTGGATGTTACCTACTTGGACTTCAGTAAAGCTGCCCACCCCGTTTCCCACAGCATGCTCCTGGAGACACTGGTTGCTTACAGCTTGGATGGACAGACCCTTCACTGGGTAAAACCTGGCTGAATGGCCAGGCCCAAAAAACTGTGGTGAGTAATGTCCATCTGTTGGCTGGTCACAAGTGGAATTCCACACAGCTTGGTACCTGGGCCAGTATTCTTCAGCCAACTAGGACAGGAGCGCTGCTGGATCTTGTCCTCGCTCATAAGGAGGGTCTGGTTGGAGCACTGAGAGTTCAAGGTAGACCGGGCTGCAGCGACCATGAGATGGTGGAGTTCAGGATCTTATGTGGCAGGAGGAAAACCTCAAGTAGGACTGAAACCTTGGACTTTGGCAGGGCTGACTTTGGCCTCTTCAAGCAATTACTGGGGGAAACGCCATGGGACAGGGTAATGGAAGGAAAAGGAGCCCAAGAAAGTTGGTCCATATTCAAGGACCGCTTCTTACAAGCTCAAGATCAGAGTATTCCAATCCTCCATTCCATGGAGGAGATGGCTACACAGCAGAAGTATACAAAGAATGTAGGGTGACAACTAGGAAAGCAGAGGCCTCCTTGGAATTAAACCTTGCAATGGAGGTCAAGGGTAACAGGAAGGGTTTCTTCAAATACACAGCGGCCAAAACTGACCGTGGAGACAGTGTGGGCCACTGGTGAATGAGGTGGGTGTCCTGGTGACTGAGGGCAGCAGGAAGGCAGTTACTGAATACCTTCTGTGCCTCTGTCTGTACTGTTGGGGACTGTTTGCTGGATCCACAGATGGATGAAGAAATGAGGAGTCTGGCTTGGTTAATGAGGACTGGGTCAGTGATCAGTTAAGCCATCTGGACATCTATAAATCCATGGTCCTGACAGGATGAACCCTTGGTTTTACCAAGGGAAGGTCATGTTTGACCAATCTGAGAGCCTTTTACGGGGCTCTAATCAGGTGGAGGGTAGGGCAGTGGATGTGGTTTNAGCCAGCCTGGAGAGCTGGGCAGGGAGAAGTTTAATGAGATTGAACAAGGGCAAGTGTAGGGTCTGGCATCTGGGGAGGAACAACCCCAGGGACCAGTGTAGGCTGGGGACTGGCCTGTTGGAGAACAGTGTAGGGGAAAGGGACCTGGGAGAAGCAGGATGGCCATGTTGAAAGCAGTATGAAGGAGGGTGCAGTGATGTGGAGCCAGAGGAAGTGGCCTCATGTTGTGCCAGGGGAGGTCTAGACTGCAGATTAGGAAAAACATCTTCAGTGACAGGGTTGTCAAGCACTGGAACAGGCTGCCCAGGGCAGTGGTGGAGTCTCCATCCCTGGGAGCATTTAGCAGATGTGTAGATGTGGTGCTGAGGGACATGGGTTAGTGGTGGCCTTGGCAGTGCTGGGCTAACAGTTGGCCTTAATGATCTTAAAGGTCTTTCCAACCTAAATGATTCCATGAGGCTTCAACCACTGCAAAGCACCAACAGAAGCATCACTGGGAGCATAGTTCTATCCCACAGGAGCTGGAAGCAGCACTTACACAAACTCCAGCTTGTCCCTATGTATCTGGATGGATGCATAATCCCTAGATGGGGGAGGATGCAAACAGCCCAGCACAGCATCACTGTGGACATGAGGACATCTTCAGCTACATATCTGCTCTTCAGATGGAAACAGACTGCACTGCACCCATTCATTTAGAGGTTTATAATTTAGTCAAATTAGGCAGCTTATCAGCAGCAGAACCCTAACACAAAAACTACCTGTCAAATTTCAAATTTTTAATGCAAAATATGAAGCTACCAGAGCTTGCTAAAGAACATGTGGACAGTTGTAACCACAGACAAGACATGTTTATACCATAGTCTCACTCCAGAAATCACCAATGCTTCTCACTGAAACTTTAAAAACACCAGCCTTGGGAAGTGACATTCACAGGCACATCTGGGCCTTGGAATAATCCAGCTTTCCTAAAACAAACAAACTCAAATGAAGTAAACAAGGACATACCATTATCTGTTGTCCCTACTCTCCTCCACACTGAAGACAGCAACCACAGCAGGTAGGCAAGGAAATGTCCACTTAAAAAACAGCATAAGCAACCACCACCATTGCTTCACATGGTTGTGGGTTTCAGAAGCATGAAACAACAAAGTACCTTAAATTTTGAAATCATTGCCACAGTTTGAACCATTTAATTGTCTTGCAGATCATTATTTTAAAAGGAAAAAGAGAAAAAATAAACATAGGGTGGTCATACAAGAATCATATTAAAAAAATTAAGATACATTGATTATTTACTCTTTTTATCACCAGTCTCCTGGTCACCTGCAACTCAGGATGCAAGAACTGCAGGTGAAGAGAACAGGAACTCAATTCTGTATTGACTGAGCACTGAAATTCAAAGCCCTGTAACTTTGCTTCTGGAATATTTGTTATTGTGATAAAAGTAAACACTGTTTAACAGCTATTTATACTCTATCATATCACTGTTTACCACAGCATGAGGTACTATGTAGTACTGTATGCTTCTTCTATATGAAGGACTATGCAATGTCATTTTTGACATCCAATGCTATTTTATTTGCAATTTCATAAATCCCAAAAGAAAAAAAAATCATAAATACTTGTCCCCTTTAGGAAATCTTTGTGTCCACTCATTTACTGTGTTGTTGTTGTTGTTAGTGAAAGAAATTGAGCTCTAATGGGTTACAATGAGCTGACTGCATTAAGCCAACTGCAGGAACAGGACCTATGGTTTTGATCTTATTTTCCAGGCAGTTAAGACCACATTCAATTTAAACAAGGAAGGGGAAAAAAAAAAAAAAGCTTCATCAGTCAAAAAAGTTTCTGTGGTTTTCTGAGCCCTTTACCAGTCAGTATAATCACAATATTTATAAACCTTTGCTTACTAAAATTAATCTTAAAAATCAATAAATAAGCGTGGGTTAAATACCATAAAGGAAAATAGCCCATAAACAGGCCATAAGGTCATGCTTCTTATAAGAACATTACACAGGATACACAGCAGCAGAGAGCAAAACAGGTTGACCTAAAATACATCAAATACCCGTTTTTTTCCTCTTCCTACTTTATGGGGGAAAAATAATCCTGCTGTTAACTGATAAAATTTGATAAAATTTTGCAGTTAGAGTTTCATTCCAGTTGTAAATGATGATAGATGTTAACTTCTTACAGAAATACCTATGCAGCTCTCCTGACCCCATTATTTTTTTCCCCAAGAGCACCCTCTCAGCCCTCAGGAGATGGGAGTTAATACTAAAGGAAGTGTAAGGCTAATTTCTTACTTTGTACTGTAGGTTTTTTAACAGCAACTTCATTATTCATACCTGGCAATCTCCATCTAAATATTCAAGAAAATGGGTGAAATTAAGCGATTTATCAGTACAATTTTGAATCCTCTTTCCATGAAGTGGGGTGCTAACTTCACTGATACGCCATCATGGGATCTGTAGGGACCCATTACCCATCTGATAATTCCACAACAGTTCAGTAGAGAAGATGTAATGCTCATATTGGTAATTGGATATCCACATCCCTCTCATCTTGTAGATGAGGTGCTGAAGGACATGGTCTAGAGGAGGGCCAGGCAAGGTCAGGCTGGGGTTGGACTCAATGATCTCAAAGGTCTCTTCCAACCCTTCTGCTGAAGGGATTCTATGATTCCAGGATTCTAAATTCAGGAATGTCATAGAACAAGTAGATGAAGATGTCAACTTTTTGGGTTTTTTTAAAAGTTTAACAGAATATGGGTATTTTTCTATAATATAAGAAATCCTTTTTATAAAGAATACTTAGTTCTTGGTCTCAGTGTCATTCATTCTTGACTGTATCATAATTTTCTAAGGTGACTTTCTGGAGACCACACTTCTAGCTTTGAACAACGGAAGACCTGCTCTTTCTCCTTCACTACATCCAATCCATCCATGTGACATGAAGATCAAAAGCATGAGACAAGAAAAAGCCTGCAAATTCAATGAGCACTGCAAGGGTGGAAAAAAAAAATTCTTGCTTTGTCTCTAGGGTTAGTCTCTCCTTCAAAATGAAGCATGTCCAATCTGTCAGAGAACGGAGAAAAGGGTAAGGGAAAGAAGGAGCAGAGGAGCACAGGAGGCGGGACTAAGGTTGCCCCCCATCTATCCTCTGCAGTGTAATAGCACTCCATCAGCTTTTGATGGTAAAAGTTTCCATTCTCACTGTTTTTTCTGCAACAGGGCCTGCAGATGTGGACATTTCACAGCCACCTCTTAGTGCCTAGCTAAGAACTCTGGTCACACAACACTACCAGCAAAGGGATGTTTCACACCAGGCACTATGGAGTGTGGGAAAACAGCCACAGAGTAAAAGAAAGAAGTATTCAGTCAAAGTCTGAATTGAAAATCAGAGATTAAATTGGGAAGATGCAAAAGTAGGACTGAGAAAATCAGAGCAGGGTAAAAGGAACAATGTGGGGCCTGGGTTTGTTTTTATTAGAACGGAAGTAGTAAACTAATAACGCTGCAGAGAAAACACTACAACTGTATTGGCAGGATTAGCAGCAAAGACAAGAATAAAGTGGACAAAACCCCCTTGATTTATGTTTTCATTCCACAGCTGGATCCTCATTAACAGTTTTAGGGAAATCTTCCACTTTTACTTACCCAGTAAGGCATTTACTGAAAGACCATGTGTAAAGCCTTTAAAATGAATGTTGGGGAAAGAGACTGAGGCAGGAGTGAAAACTTGCCTGTTCTGCTCTAATCCTCAACAAGCTCAACTTAGGAGAGAAGTTAAATGACTTTGTATATGGAACCCCCAATTACACATTGCACACATATGGTGTGTACATGCAGGTCCAAGGCATAGGAAGAAGAGACAGAAAAAAGCTTCAGAAAAATGTTTTTCCAGTCAACTGCATGGTTATGAAGAGTTGCCATGCCTCAGTCAGAAAATCTAACTAAACTCAGTCCAGATATCTTTTGTACTATGTAGCTTTAGAAGCTAGGAAACTAGAATGTAATTACCCAAGTTATTCTCCAGCACAGATGGTCAAGGCCCATCAAAGCTAGTCAAAATTTGGATCATATTAATGGTCAACATAAACCAGATATTAATCTAGCAGAAAGACACAAAAGGAAATGCCAAGTAAGGAAGAAACATTTGGTCTAGAAAAGAAAACTCCATCGAAAAGCTCCTCTCAGCTGCAACAAACTGGTTAAGCAAAGTTTTTCAAAGAAATCATAGAAGGTTTATCATAGACCTAGATGGAGTTTATCATGGAAATAAAAAGGGTTTTCTGGTTTTCTCTCTCTTCTAGCCTCCCCTTCCAAGGTAAACCCTCAGTACCTTTGAGGAATCCTGACTGGTTATTACTATGTTAATTTACAACAGGAAACACCAAAAAAACCCACAAACAAACAAACAAACAAAAACCCCAAAACAAACAAAAACAACAACAAAACCCCCAAAAAACCCAAACCAAACCAAACCAAAAAAAAAAAAACCCAGAAAAAGACAGAAAAAGATATAGGCAGCATCTACCCTACAAGAAGGAGCACAATGCTTCACTTCACTCAGCAAAGGTCTGAAATGACTCTTCTAGCTTTGAGTTACTTACTAGTCCTTGAAAAGAGACATAAGTGTGCACTCTTAAACTGGGATGAACGCAGCCTTTGCTGAGGAAACAAATACACAGGTGCATCTTTATGAAAACAAACCATTTTTAGAGCTAAGGAATTATTTACCAAAGCAACAACTCACCACTTCGTGAATGGATCGGTTGAAGCCATCATCTTCCGTGAGGATCAGCAGGATGATCAGAGCCATGTAAACATGGTGTGAATTCCTCTCTTCAACATGGTACAGAATTTCAAGAATTGGCAGAACCTTCAGGGAGAGGAAAACGTGTGTATTAATTTAGTCTTCCAAATACCTCAGTCAACAGAGGAGGCTCTAAACCTCCTGTGTATCACCCTGCCCTAAATAATATCATAGCAATTTCTCCCTCTTGAAAAAACCACCCCTAAATAGTGACGTACAGTGCTCAAACACCTTCCATCTGTTTTATTCTGTCTCCACATGAGAGAGTCTAAACAAATTCTTTTTTGTGGTCAGGCACGGAATTTCAATTCCTAATAAATGAGATTTCCAGCCATACCAGTTACCATAGGCTCCAAAGGCTTTAGTTCCTCTCTATACTATGTGTAAATAAAATGGTTAAACGGGATTTTCACATGTTCAAGCAGGAAAATAATCTCTCCTAACACTTGTCCTAGCAAAAACCTGCTCTGAAAGGACCTTCCTCATCAAATACAGCCCAGCATACTGGAGCTGAGGAGCACAGATGCATTTCGAGACCTGAAACTCAAATCACAATTTGGTGCATGGAGATAATCCCAGAAAAGAACCAGTTTGGATTGGGTTAAGACTAGAAAAAGGCCTGTTTTTCCAATTCTAGATAGTATGCAGCCAAAGAGAGCTGACATTATGATGAAAGTTCAGCCCAAGGTCTTGCAACACTTCCACCAGGATGAACAGTATAAGCCAAAGTCTTGCAATAATAACGAAAATGAGATTTCATTGCAACAGCAAGCATACCTGAATGCTACTCTAAAGTTAATCCAGATGCAAACACTGTCTCTCTACCAACTGAAAATTAGCTTTCCACTGGCTCGGTACAACGTGGCTTCCCAGGGCTGCAGAAACTAAAGCGCAAAATACCCTGGAAAAAGGAACGGGACAAAACTCCCAATTCCAAGATAGTGGACGAGACACACAATTTGTTCCAAGAAGCTTCTAGACACCTAAAGACTTTCTGTTTTTCAAAACAGGCTGAGTGCAGCAGGATGAATCATGTGAAGCCTATTCTGGTGAGCGGCCAGAATGCCGGGTGCTTCACAAGCCTCTGAAGTTACCAGAATGTTCTCTTACCATCAACCAGTCCCAAAACAGTTGGAACATATTAAAAACACACAACAGTTTCTATTAAAAGCAGTGAGATTGATCTAAATGCTACAGGACACACAAACCTTTTGGACTGGTCGGGGTCAAGACAATACAGAATCACAGAATCATGAGGTTTGTAAACATCTTTAAGATCATCGAGTTCAACGGTCCCTGTCCTCTCCTAAACTATCTCCTTGAGCACCCATCTGTTCAATACACCCAGGGGTGGAGACTCCACCACCTCCCTGGGCAGCCTGTCCCACACCCCGACAGCTCTTTGGGGGAAGAAGTTTCCTGATATCCCATCTGAACCTGCCTTGGCGCCGCTTGAGGCCATTGCCACCTTCCTCCCCTGGCCATGCTTCCCTTCCCACTCCTCTTTCAGACTTCACCTACATAACAGGGCAAAGCCAAGGAGGCAAACAGCAGTTTAACTCTACCTGCCATTTCCAAATGAAAATGGAATCATTTCACACGGTTTCTACAACCCTTCCTCCTTCCTACACTTTCTCTTGCCACGTCACACACAACTTTAAATGTCTGAAATATTACAGTTCTCAGAACAGAAACTATTTGACAAGCCACCAGTTAAGTAAAAGGCAGCTGGAATATGCAATTAAACTGTTAGTTATATGTTATATGTTACACTGGGCAAGCTGATCTGGAGATCCCCGGGGCAGGGGGCTGGAACTGGATGATCTTTGAAGACACTTCCAACCCAAACCCATCTGTGGACTAAGATTCATCTAGAACTGTAATTAAAATGCATTTCTACACTTAAGTTACTTACAGGCATCAAGACTTTTAACCTATGTTTTTATGCAATGACACTGACCAGCCACTTTCTGAGAAGACAATAACCACTTTGCTTTGTATCGCTACCTCGTTTACCCACAGTCATTACAGGACTTCTGCAAACATTCCTCCATCAGAACCAGCTTTTAACTGGCAAGGCACAGCCAGAATTATAAAGTTACTTTTAATCCCCAAAACAAGGGACAGTTAAAAACAGACACTGATAATTGCAGGTGCTATATTCAGCCCAAGGTCAGGAAAAGCTTCCCCAGCAAAGAGTTTTATACAGCTCATCTGAAAATACAAGACCTCACTGCCACACACATAAAGGCCTAAGCCAAATCTGTACCACAGAAAAAGAAAAGTACTGTACTCTCAGTACCATCAGCTGACATAAATACATTGCCATATACATTACTTCAGTCCAGTCATGTTGAGCAGCAACAAAATCTACAGCCTGCAGCACTGAGCTCCGTGAAACAAACACATCACATGGAAATAGCTGATTTCTTACACACAGGTACCTTGCTGGCACTTTTCCCTGTAACATGGGTGTTTACTGCCTGTACAAACAGAAAAGGCTCAGCACTGTCCCATCCACAGGCCACGGTGCTACGTGCTCACATTTCCTAACTGACCCTATTTCCCACGTCCCACCACTTCCTGGAGAATCCTTGCAAGTCCTTTCAAGAAGATAGCCAAATGCCAGATGTGAACATAGAATCCTAGAATGGCTGGAGTTGGAAGGGACTCCCAGAGGTCATCTAGTCCAACCCCCCTGCAAGGAGCAGGGACACCCCCAACTAGATCACGTTGCTCAGGGCCTCATCCAACCTGGCCTTGAACATCTCCAGGGATCCAGGGGCATCCACCACCTCTCTGGGCAACCTGTTCCAGTGCTCCACCACTCTCACAGGAAAGAACTTTTTTCTCATCTCCAATCTAAATCTCCCTCCTTCTATTTTAAAACCATTGCCCCTTGTCTGACATCCCCGACAGCATCAGATATTTATATGCCAATTATCAAAAAATACAAAGTGACATGATGTAAACTGTGGAAGACACACAAACATCCTATTCCTTTACCAAGCTGACTTAAAATATGAGCAAAAAAAGACACACTAAAGCTAAAGCATAGTAAAGTACAACCCAAGATTAAGGTAATTTATGTATCAGTGACAGAGGTGGGTTCACAAAGCAGGAAGCAAGCTGAGACATTATCTAGTACAACAGTTAACAAAAACACGCTGAATCAATTTACAAATTAAACTGAAGTTACAAAAGAGCAAAGTCACATTTCAACCCCCCCACCTAGGAAATGTCACAGAACATCTGCTAGTGATGCTTCCTGGGCACTAAACCCGAGAAGAATTACAGCAGGAGAAAACACGACGCATGTGATGCGCCAAGCGCAGAGAAAGAGGAACAACTCACAAAGCCCCTGCAAGACTGAGGTGAGAACCCAGCTGACTCACACAGCACAGCCTTTATACTTCACCAACCCTAAGGACAGGCCACTGATTTATGCCACAGCACTCCAAAACAGTCATTTATCCTCAAAGATATCCCTGAGAGTACTTTTTTACCAGCTTTTTTCCTTCTCAAATAATTACCTCAACTGTTTTTACTCGTACATCTCTAGGATGTGGAATTCAACCTCCGGGCTTCCATCCTTATCACGCCTCTCTGCAAGTGGAGGGTCCTTTCTGTTCAAGGCTTTCCCCTTGTGAAGGCATGGACATATCCTGATGCTCCTCAAGCTCTTTTCTGACAGAGTGAGACGAGTTAGCTCTCTAAGCCTCTCACAGTGTTGTTAATTTTAAAGCAAAATTTAAACAAAAAAAAAAAAGAAGGCTTTTTCTACACTGTCTCCATTTCTCAATAGTCTGTGAATATGTTATGAAGTATGGTAGCACCACCACAATAGTATCCAGCATCTTGCCATATAGGGAAGGAGTAACCAGCTCCGTTATCCCTGCCCCTCTGTCTCATTTACAAGCCCAAGACAGAATTAACCATATTCTTCACAGGGCTGTAATTAGGAGACTGTGATTTTTTGTCCAGTAACTCTCCCACAACCCCAAGCTCTTCGGGGTCTGACTCAGCCTGTGTAACTAAGCAATTAAAACACCTCTTCTCAGTCGGTCACTGCTCATCCTTACCTACCAGCCCACTAAAAACAAGAGGGTTGGACAAAGATGTTGGCTAATGTGTCAGCAGTGATCACAAAAAGCAACATCATGCATGAAGAGTTAAAATAGGAGCAGACAGTTTCAAATTTTATTATTAAAAAAAATCAAGCCAAATATGCTGCTGATCTTTCAGTGATGCTTTTCTCAGCTTTTTGCACAAAATGTTTGATATTACTGTTTATTTCTGGGATTTCTGGGATTTTTATATGGTTTGTTGGATTTTTTTAAGTTTTATTTCTTTGTTTGGTTTGGTTTTGTTTTTTTGAGGGGGAAGAAATATAGGTGATAATATATGAGAAAATCCACATCATAGACCACCTGTCTACCTGCATCTGGATTTCTTTTAACACACTCACCTCATGCCTTTCCTGGAAGTTTTACAATATATCAGACATCATAATTAGAAAACAATGTGCACACCTAATCTTTATTCCACTATGGATAAAAGTAAATTGATAGGGTTGCAAGCTGTGAAACATGTCACATCACACGATGACAACCCAGAAAACCAAACCTGGCCATTTCTTCAGAGTTCATGCAGAACCACTCAGCCCTCACCTACATAATCTGCACACAGGAGTTCAGCCTTTAACAAATCCATTATCAACCACCTCACCCAAGCTGGCCAACAGTTGTGTCTATCAGCTCCAACTTTAGCAATGCATCTGCTAGAACTTGGACTGAGACCAAACTCATTCCTTATCTGCCATCAAACAGGCAAGGGATCTACTTATCTGGCGAGATTTCAAATATTAAAATGGAAAGGGCTCTCTATTTCCTTACCGATTCCCCCAGACAGCCATTATCTTATTAAAGGAATGCTTTTAATAAGTAAGATTTGTTAAAGTGGTCTGTGACATTACTAAATGTAGTGGGGAGCATAAGCTAATTTATAACCTACAAAAACCATACCAGGTCTGTCTGCTGTATCAGCCATTAACCACAATCCTATTTAAAGCAGCTAAAAAACTCACTGCAATTGCATTTCTGTGCAACTTGCTGGCTGCTCCTTGAGGAGCTCCAGCCTCAGGTCAACCCTCTAAGACATCTGGGATATTAGTCAAGATGATTTTGTTAACTATTAACCCTGTAAGCACATGGCAAACTCATGGAACTTTTTGATCTGTATATATGAGAAAGAAAATAATAGAAAGGTATCTGCTACCAGCTTCTGTGAACCATCCCCTGAGGTCAGCAGGTTTGACCTGAATCAGACTCATTGTGGCATTGAGAAAGGAAATCAAAGTCAGCATTGTCAGTGCTATCTCTTACCACAGTGACATGTTTAGCATCATACCCCCGAGATAACAAAATAAAAATGAGTAAGTGGGCTGAAAGTGATGAGTAAGTGAGACAGGACCTAATGTCCCCACCACAGTGCAGGGGACATCAGCAGCCCCTGACAGCCAGGATTCCAAGCTCCTCCTGATGGGTGTGCAGAAAACAGAGCAGTACTTACGAGATTTTCTATGTCCGTTCGTGCCAACACGTAGGTGCGGACGTTGCCATTTTGATGCAGGAGCATGTATAAGAGGAGAGTTGCTTGATCAGATTTCTGCTGCTCACACAAAGCTGTGTATAAACTGTTAAAATTAATCTGGAAAGCATGTGGATTTGATGATGACAAAGCTGTACTGTCTGAAATAAAGAAATAATAAAAAAAAAATCTTTAACAAACATATTTACCATCCAGCTATTTATTAACTTTATAAAATCTCTCAGTGAAGTACTTTATCCAGCCATAAGCTGCTGTAAGGAGGGCAGCTTCGGTGTCTTCTCTGGAACAGATTAATGTGCAACCTGAATTTCGAGGTTTAGCTCACTGGCATCAAACAATCTGTTTATTTACACTACTGGAGATAGATGCCCATAGGTCAAAACCGTCGGCGTATTTTCAGCGACTCTTAGATGTTGTCAGGACTTAAAAGATGCGTGTGTGGTGGGGAGTTTAGTGGGTTAAACTGATTTAAAGCACTGTGGTATGTTGTCTAGCACCCCTAAAAGTAACAGCAGTCTGTTCATATTCACGATATTATCTGTGCCAGAGCTGGAATTGAGAATTAAAGACTCCTCTGTTCAGAAAACCTTTTCGCAAGAAGCTTTACCGGTTTCAAAAAAAACATCCACCAGCACCTTCTCAAACCTCTAGGAATTTCCAGTGAAAGTGGCAAAAGCAAACGCTGACAGTCAGTGCCAGAAAGCCAGATTCAGCCTCCAAACCTCTGCTTTCTTCCCCCAAAAACCCAACCCAAAACCCAACTCACAAACAACCGCCTTTGAGAGCACAACGCTCAGGTCAGAGCAGATGTGTCTCCCGACTCTCAAAAAACCTTCACAAAAATCTGTGTAAAACATTTCCTGTCCAGCTCTGCTCAAAAAACATCCAACTAAACCAGGCATCATCTGTGATGATACATCAAGTAGGAAGAGTCCTCCTTTTTGAGCTGATTTATTTCAGCATCCTGGCAGATGAACACAAAGGCTATCTTTCCTGAGCACACAAACAAGCTGTGTGTATGGAGAAATTACAGCAATTTCATGGCAAGAAGATATTCTGGGAACAGCAGTTCGGATGCTCAAGGATACTGAAGATCTGGACTTAAGAATTTCCGCATTGCTGTAAACAAGATGTTCAAAAGTCGAAGAATTTAACTAAAATTCCTTTGTTCCCACCACAGTAACAGACTACAGATTTCTGAATTGCTCTCAATTATTAAAAATGCATTAACTTAGCAAAGCTCTGCTGTAAGAAACCGCGTGGTAACACCCCTGCTCCTGGACAGTGATTTCTGGACAGAGGGATTTTGAAGCAAAGGAAGAAAAGACTCAGAAGAATAAAGGAAAAACAAAACCAAAGAGCCAATTTACAATTAAGTAGCATTACAACAGCCAGCCTTCTAGGGAGCAACCACTGCACTTCATCCAAATCATCTTTTTTCCCGAAATCATGGAAAGTTTCTCAGATATTACAGACTGTGTCACCACAGAAAACATCGAGAACGGTGTCACAGTGCGTGTGCTCATGGGCAGCAACCGTGAGACAATGCAAATCTGGCTTTTAAATGTGTTCTCCTACAGTTTCCTACCAAACCTTTCCACTGTTCTGGAGAAGTCTCTGTGCTGGTAGGGAATCATAGAATCATAGAATGATTAGAGTTGGAAGGGACTCCCAGAGGTCATCTAGTCCAACCCCCTGCAAGAAGCAGGGACACCCCCAACTAGATCACGTTGCTCAGGGCCTCATCCAACCTGGCCTTGAACGTCTCCAGGGATCCAGGGGCATCCACCACCTCCCTGGGCAACCTGTTCCAGTGCTCCACCACTCTCACAGCAAAGAACTTTTTTCTAATATCCAATCTAAATCTCCCTCCCTCTATTTTGAACCCATCACCCCTTGTCCTGTCACAACAGGCCCTACTCAACAGCCTCTCCCCATCTTTCTTGTAGGCCCCCTTGAGGTACTGGCAGAGCGCTAGAAGGTCTCCCTGGAGCCTCCTCTTCTCCAGGCTCAACAGCCCCAACTCTCTCAGCCTGTTCTCGTAGGAAAGGTGCTCCAGCCCCTTTATCATCTTTGTGGTCCTCCCCTGGACCCTCTCCAACTGGTCCATGTCCTTCTTATGATCACACAAACACTCCCTACACCCACCGAGACGAGGATGCCTCACTTTCCCCTTTCCTCTCAGCCTGTATTCCCAGCACAGATCCTGAACAGCTTCAGCGTGGAAGAATGCAGTAGCTATCACTTATTTTGAACAACATTTCCATGATCTCTGGATGGAATAAGTGCTTGGAAGACCTGCAGGAGCCCCACAAGAGCCCTGGCTCCCACTAGGTCTCTGGGGGATGGGAAGAGACATCGTGCCAGGAAGCTGCTGCTTCTCTTGGCCTGGGCAAGGGGTGACAGCTCCAGCCATTGAGATGAACACGGCAGGAGGCACTGGAGCAAATGCTTCTTTAGGCAGGAGCACAGGCACAGAGGCAACAGCCCATCCACAACAGAGTCCCAGACTGGCAGGGATTGAAGGGACCTCTGGAGATCATCTCGTCCGATCCCTCCACCAGAGCAGGATCACTTGAACAGGCTGCACAGGATCACGTTCAGGCAGGTTTTGAATGTCTCCAGAGAAAGGGGACTCCAAATCTCTGGGCAGCCTGTCCCAGGGCTCTCTCACCCTCACAGGGAAGAAGTTTCTCCTCATGTTCAGAGGAAACTTCCCGTGTTTCAGTTTGTGCCTGTTGCCCCTCAACCTGTCACTGGGAACCAGTGAGAAGAGTCTGGCCCCTATCCTCTAGACAATTCACCCTTTAGATGCTGATAAACATCGATCAGATCCCTTCTCAAGTCTTCTCCAGGCTGAACAGCCCCAGCTCTCTCAGCCTTTTCTCATGAGAGATGCTCCAGGCCCCTCATCATCCTCAGAGCCCTCCACTATACTCTCTCCCATAGTTCCCCATCTTTCTTGGCCCGGGGAGCCCACAGCTGGACACAGCACTTCAGATGTGGCCTCACCAAAGCAAGCAGAGGAAAGGANAATTTCATTTGACTCCTCTCCACCCAACTCTCCGGCCTGTCCAGGTCCAGCTGAAGGGCAGCACAGCCCTCCAGCGTGTCAGCCCCTCCTCCCAGTTCTGTGTCACCATCAGACTTGCTGAGGGTACACTCTGTCCCCTCGTCCAGGCCAGTGATGAGGATGGGGAACAAGACTTGTCTGAGTACTGACCCTTGGGGCACACCACAGGCTACAGACCTCCAACCAGACTCTGCTGCTCCTCACAACCCTCCAGGCTCTGCCCTCCAGCCAGTTCCCACCCCACCTCACTGCCCACTCACCCAACCCCCACTTGCTCAGCTTGCTTAGGAGGGTGTTATAGGAGAGACTTTTAAAGCTTCACTTCTCCAGATGCTTAAACCATACCACTTCTATGTACAGCACTTCACTAGGGGTTTTATTAAAGGATATTTTTAAAAACATAAACAATAAACCCAAACAGTATTAAAAAAATCTTGCCAGCAACAGCAGTATATCCTCCATTATTCTACAGAACCTTAAACTGACCAACAGAAGAATTAAACTATTCTTGACTGTGTAGAATAAAGAAAACTGTCCTGAATTTAAGAAGTTTTGTCATAATTAAATAAGTTACTTCAACAAAAAAGCTAGTTTTCATATTATGGTCACATACTGTCATGTGATCATTATGTCAGTAAACAGTCTTTATCATGTAATTTTTCTACCAAACCCTCACAATCTTCAGAGGAATCACATTTAAGTTCAGTTATATATAGAAACAGGTGTATGGGAAACAGTAAGTCATTCTATAAATGTACATGTCAAGAAAAAATATGGCTTTTCTTGTTACTTTTTTACATAAAATGGGTTCTTTAAAAATTTTATCATGCACATACAATGATTTTCAAGCATCCCAAGCAAGACCTTCTGAGCCAACACGGCATCATGCCTACTGTTACCTGATCTGCAGGCTGCAACCAGCTCTCTCAAAGACCAGGAGAGCACTGAAACACCTCTGAAACGTGCTACAAGTCCCATAAAAGTATTTACATCAACCAGTTTATCCTCATATCTGTAGCCCAAGAAGACAGCTGGAAAACCAATCCAATTTAGCAATACAATTGCTTCTCTTAGCTATAAGAACAGGACTTATGTTAAACAGAACTTTCTCAAGTGATATAAAGTTTTAGGGGACTCCTGCACAGTCTCAGACAACTGACTATATTGTCTGAAAGAACAAAGCTTTATGAAACTTCTTAATTTTGAAGGAGACAATATCCTTCTCCTTCTGCCCCTTCCATTACGTCCCAGCAGTTCAGCAACTCCACTCAGACCTCCCAGGAAAAAAAAAAAAGGTGCCATTACTGCTCTTCCACGGGCTGCCTGGAGGGGGGAAAAAGAACTGGAAAGAGAACCTGGAAGTAGTATCAGCGACTAAACATTTAATTTTCATCAGTTCATGCTTAGAAGTAAGGACAGATACAAACCTTGAGTGTTCTTGAAGGACATAATAGCTTGCCTGTAGGGATTTGGTGTATCTGGAGCATCAGTCAGATTAGCCAGGACCAGCAGAAGCAGTAGGCTCTGGTTAGCTAGAGGGGAGCACTGCTCCAACTGCGGCGTTGATTTACTCCCCACTCCACCTAGAGTGAAGACTGTCCACAGGCCAGCTAGGGAGGAAAGGAAAAAAACCCATTATGTGTGTCCACAGGTTGTGGAGCAGAGCTTCCTTAGTCAAAACACAGCAGCAAACACAGTCTAAACAAGAACATCCAGACTGAGAGTCCTGTGAGAACATCATCATGGCTCATTACTGTGGGTACATGACATAGCAGCAACTATTAAACCTCTTGGAAAAGAAACAGCAATTTAAATTTAAATGTATTGATAAACATAACCTCTTTTTTTTAGTTTTTTTTTTTTCAGTCCTACAGAAGATGAAAGCACTCCAGTTGGAAATACTGACCCAGCTCTGTAATTCCTGCACATAAGATGTGAAGGTGTGGCAGAACAAACTGCTTATATTAATTTTAAGTTAAAAAAAATTACAAGAAATACTAAGTCTGAAGTGACAAATCACTGCTGATACTGTCAAAAAACCCACACTGACTGATTCCTTTTGTGGAAGCCTCAGGTGCCTCAAAAATACACATGTGGAAAAGTGCCAAAACTTCATCCATTCAAGACTCACAAAAACTTATTTAAAGTACAAAAATGTAAAGAGCTCATCATGACACATAACTCTCGGTTCTTCATGAACTGAGCTTCGGGTGTCACCTCTCTGGATTTCTACAAGGCCTTTGACAGGGTCCCTCACAGCATCTTTCCCTCTAAGTTGGAGAGATACAAATCAGTGGATTAGGAACTGGCTGGATGGTCACATCCAGAGGGTGCTGGTCAATGGCTCAATCTCCAGATCGTGATGACCGGTGTTCCTCAAGGGTCCATACTGGGACCAGTGCTTTTTAGTATCTTTATTCACAATACTGACAGTGGGATTGAGTGCACACCCAGCAAGGCTGTTGATGGCACCAAGATGGGTGGTGAGGTTAATGTGCCAGAGGGATGGGATGCCATCCAGAGGGACCTTGCCATGCTGGAGGAGTGGGCCCAGGGGAACCTCATGAGGTTCAACAATGCCANCACAAGGAGTGTGGCCATCAACTGAGAAAGGGTATTGTCCCCTTTGCTCTGCTCTGCGGAGGCCTCACCTGGAATACTGTGTCCAGCTCTGGAGCTCTCAGCACAAGGACATGGACCTCTTGGAGCAGGTCCAGAGGAGGCCATGAGGAGGATCCAAAGACTGGATCATCTCTCCTATGAAGACAGGCTGAGAGAATTGGGCAGATTCAGCCTGGAGAAGAGAAGGCTCTGGGGGGACCTTAGAGTGGGCTTCCCGTCCCTGAAAGATGCCTATAAGAAATCTGTGAAGAACTGTTCCTGAAGGCATGGAGCGACAGGACAAGGTGTGATGGTTTTGAACAAGAAAAGAGGAGATTTAGTTTGGATATTGAGAATAAATTCTTACCCCTCTGAGGGTGGTGAGACACTGTTTGCCCAGAGAGGTGGTGGAGGCCCCATCCCTGGAGACATTCAAAGTCAGTGTGGATGGGGCTCTGAGAAACTGGCTCTAGTGAAGATGTCCCTGTTCACTGCAAGGGTATTGGACTAGGTGGCCTTAGAAGGTCCTTTCCCAACACATGCTAGGATTCTATGACAAAAGAGCATGTTAGAATGCCCTCCTCCCTTTACAGAGGTGCACAATACACAGTGTGTGCACAGATCCAGTACTGACACTGTTTGTTACAACTCTCACTGCCATACTGGTTGAACTTTGACATTTGGGCCTGACTCACACAGTTGTTTTCACACTTAGTCCTCAGAGCACTAAATAAATGAAGAAAGTTTAGTTTCTCAATCTTCTAGTCTGCAACACTCAAGGTGTGCAGGATAAAAACCTGCAAGCTGTTTGAACGCAAAACGTTAAGCACGGTACAAACAATTACAAGTATTTACAGCACTCAGGCCTACAAAATTTCAAGCCAGCTGAAAAGCATTTTTCTTCAAATCCAATTATATAGTCAGATTTCATAATAAACCAGTGCTGTCCTCATCAGCACAACTGCAAGGTAATTACTGCCATGTCGAGGGCAAAGGAACTAATGCCATTCAGCGTTAAGCAGATTGAAGGAGTTCCTATAATAAAAAAAACACTGTAATTACAGCCTTTCTTACCAAAAAATTTCATGCTACATTAATAATCCTTTATCATTGTGGTTTTGCTCCGCTGTCCTTAAATCAGAATGAAGCCAAATAAAAACGCTGACCACGAAGTTAACTATTAAATTTACAGGAGTTACCCAGGCAAGTCACATGCAAATTAAATATTAAAAAAAATAAACAAAAAACAAACACTGAAATTAAGGTGTTTTTATCAGCACTCATTAAATAAATTAAAATTTGGCAAATTTCCTCTCAGAGTTTAGCACAGTTCTCAGCTGAACCGGTGGTTTTAATTTTCCACCACCCCACCCTTCCGTGGCCAGCGTCTGCCACTACTACACCTCTCCTCAACAGCCAAGGAAAGAATGATATTGCCAAAAAAATAGAGTAAGTTGTGTCTTCCACCAGGGAGAATGAGGTAATTATGCCCAGAAGAAATCTGCAAAAGTAACCTCCTCAAGTTGTCTCTCTTGTTGGGAAGCGTATTCCTCCCAAAAAGGAATCCTGAACTGCTCCTTTCACTTCTAAAACACAACATCAAACCATGGGCCGGGTTTTGGTTGGTGCTCCCAACCTACACAAAAGGCATTTTAAAGGAAAATCATAGAATCACATAATCACAGACTGGCTAGAGTTGGAAGGGACTCCCAGAGGTCATCTAGTCCCATCCCCCTGCAAGAAGCAGGACACCCCCAACTAGATCACATTGCTCAGGGCCTCATCCAACCTGGCCTTGAACATCTCCAGGGATCCAGGGGCATCCACCACCTCTCTGGGCAACCTGTTCCAGTGCTCCACCACTCTCACAGTAAATTGTATCTGACAATTAATGCAGATTAAAGAGCTAAATAAGGAGCTCAGAGGGCAGAGAGATGACCAATCAGCATTTCTAGTTGCATTCTATGTATTCACAGTATTTGAAATATCACTTTGCTACACCTTGTTCTACATTTACGTAGATTTCAGAATTACTAAGCTACTTCTCAGCTTGGAGAAGACTGAGGGTGACCTCATTAATGTTTATAAATATGTAAAGAGTGAGTGTCAGGAGGATGGATCCAGGCTCTTCTCAGTGATGGCCAGTGACAGGACAAGGGGCAATGGGTCCAAACTGGAACATAGAAAGATATATCTGAATATAAGGAAGAACTTTTTCCCTGTGAGGGTGACAGATCACTGGAACAGGCTGCCCAGAGAGGTTGTGGAGTCTCCTTCTCTGGAGACATTCAAGACCAATCTGGACACATTCCTGTGTGATCTAATCTAGGTGATCCTGCTCAGGCAGGGAGGTTGGACTGGATGATCTTTGGAGGTCTCTTCCAGCTCCTGTGGAATATTCTGTGATTCTGTGAAAGCTTTCCTTTGAACAGCCTACCCCAACCATAGGAATTGAATTCGAATTCTTTGTGTATGCTGGTTTCTCTCATCGCTGGGTTTGGTAACAGCAGATCCTCCCCTCGTGCCCCCATATACACAAGTCCTGTCACACATCGTTAGCATCCTGTCAGTGAATTTTATTGCTTTTGAAACTATTCTGCAGAGAGATCCAGGCTGAGGCCCAGCCATGGGCAGCTTCTGAGACTGAAAAGGAAGAAGAGAGTTTTGGTAGATGTGAAGATATTCAAAATATCTTCTGAATCTCTTCCTGCCATTTTAACATTTATGAAATGATAATCATGTTTTATTACAAAAAAAATGGAAAGATGCCAATTAGACAAGACTAGAGAACATCAGTTAAAAAAAAAGTTAAGTATTGAACAGAAATCCCAACCACCAAAGAGACCTAACCTACACATTTCAGCAACCTGCTCAAATCAAGCCCCAGCTCCACACGCTGCTCTCCTATGCATGAAACCTTCAGCACAGAAGGTTGTTCCATGCTGTAACACCTAAGGCAGCAGTAAATACAGGTTATGAGTAAATAAAGCAAAAGTGATTTTCACTGCCTCTAATTGATACCACCATGTACTTCCTCCACCAACCCAGTGAACACCGTATCATTCAAAACTGTTACAATTAGTGTTTCATTTTTATAACATCCAAGCAGCAGCCTTGGGAACTTGAGGGCTGGGGGGTGGGGTTTTTTTTTTATTTAATGCTTATTATGCATGTCACATTTCTTAAGTCAATTCAACAGTTCTCACACTGTGGTCTGATGAACACTTTCTGGTGGCCCACGGAGAGCTGGCAGTTCATGTTGTGCTGGCTCTTGTCCTTGTTTCCAGCTGCTACATTGTGTTAGAAAAAAGCTAAAAATACATAAATACTTTCCTACGATTACTTTTCCATGTAAGCAATTTCTCAAGTTGCCACGGGGATGTTATGTGATAATGAACAGGAGAGGAAAAAGTGGTCCATGGAATCATGAACAGGAGAGGCTTAGACCAGTGAGGCAACTGCTGCATCAAGATGCAGCTCACAATGTCTCAAAGCAAAGTCGTTTTATTCTTCATAAGCATGTCCTCCATGACTCAGGTCTTTAAGAACTTAAATTCTAAGGAGCATCAGGTATAATTACTAAAAAGACCATAAAAACGACACCTAGTCCTATTGTAAGTTTTTGGAAGATTCATTACTGCAAGAAACGAGGAAATAGGGAATAATTTTAATGTGGTCCATGAGACTGCATGTTAAGTGCTCCATCTTTGGAGCCAAATCCAGCTGGTGACCGGTCACCAGTGGTGTTCCCCAGGGCTCGGTGTTGGGACCAGTTCTGATCAATATCTTCATAGATGATCTGGACGAGGGGATTGAATGCACCCTCAGTAAGTTTGCAGATGACACCAAATTGGGTGGGAGTGTGGATCTGCTGGAGGGTAGGAAGGCCCTGCAGAGGGATCTGGACAGGCTGGATGGTTGGGCTGGGGCCAACAATATGATGTTCAACAAGGCCAAATGCCAGGTCCTGCACTTGGGTCACAACAACCCCAGTCAACGTCACAGGCTTGGGCAGGAGTGGCTGGAGAGCAGCCTGG
>VXBZ01003155.1:102455-117263 GCA_013399135.1 Heliornis fulica
TCTCCTTCTCTGGAGACATTCCAGACCAATCTGGACATGTTCCTGTGTGATCTAATCTAGGTGATCCTGCTCAGGCAGAGGGTTGGATGAGATGATCTTTTGAGGTCCCTTCCAACTCCTGACATTCTGTGATTCTGTGAATGACAAAAATTCTAGGAAGTCAGTGACTTCCCACCTAAACCCCTTATGTCAGGTAGACAGCAAAGCCACTGAGCTCCTCAGAGACCAGTGGCATGGGAGTACTGCTTTAAAGAAGCACTGCATTTATACATGAAGAAATCGAGGAACCTTTCAGTCAAAACCATTCTGTGACTCTATGACTCTACCAGGAATCATCTACTCCACTCCCCCTGCCATGGCAAGGGAGACCTTCACTAGATCAGGTTGCCCAAAGACCCATCCAACTTGGCCCTGAACGGGTGGCCCAGGGCACTGGTGGAGTCCCCATCCCTGGAGGGATTGGAAAGGCCAAGAGATGAGGTGATGAAGGACATGGTCTAGAGGTGGACTAGGCAGGATCAGGCTGGGCTTGGACTTGATGAGCTTAAATGTCTCTTCCAACTCAAGCGATTCTATTATTCTATTTCCAGGACTTGGGCTTCCACCCCCTCCCTGGGCAACCTGTGCCAGGGCCTCACCACCCTCAGAGCAAAGAATTTCTTCCTAACTTCTGATCCAACCCTGCCCTCTTTCAGCTTGAAGCCATCACCCCTTGTCCTGTCCCTGCACTCCCTGGGGAACAGTCCCTTTCCCACATCCCTGTAGGACCTCTTTAAGTATTGGTAGGCCACAGTTAGGTCCCTTGGCAGCCTTCTCTTCTCCAGGCTGAACCAGCCCAACTCTCTCAGTCTGTCTCCATAGCAGAGGTGCTGAAGCCCCCAATCATCTTCATGGCCTCCTCTGGACTCACTCCAACAGCTCCATGTCTTTCCTGTCCTGGGGACAACCAGAGCTGGATGCAGCACTGCAGGGGGGTTTCCCCAAAGTGGAGCAGAGGGGAAGAATCCCCTCCCTGGACCAGATGACTGCACTGTTCTTGATGTTGGCCTTCAGAGATGCCAGTGTGCACTATGGGCTTGTGTTCTGCTTGTTATCAATCAGCACCCCATAAATTAGATAAACTAACTCTTCTAGAATTCACACTACAAATGATATCACTTCTCCTCTGGTCTTCCATCACAAATATGCATCTTAATTGGCTTACTGCATTTACTAATTGCAGTGTTAGACTTGTAACTTCCACTAGAGCTAGCAACCTTCAGGCATCTGGGATGGAGAACCACACAAGATCATCAGCCTGCACATCATGCCCCTGACAAGGGTTTGTCTGCTTGAACTGGACCAAGATTTCACTTTAGCCTTTTACAGTTATTTTCAAGCACAGGACAAGGGGCAATGGCCACAAGTTGGACCACAGGAGATTCCACACCGATGTAAGAATGAAATTCTTCATGGTGAAGGTGATGGAGCCCTGGAACAGGCTGCCCAGGGGGGTTGTGGAATCTCCTTCTCTGGAGACATTCCAGACCCTTCTGGACACCGGCATGTGTGACCTGCTCTAGGGAACCTGCTTTGGCAGGGGGTTGGACTCAATGATCTCAGGAGGTCCCTTCCAACCCCTACAGTTCTGTGATTTTGTGATACCATAATGCCAGTACTGCACTTACAATGTTCCACAAGTCCAGAAGACAGTTTGGTGGTCAAGACAGTAACTTTGCACAAGGAATAACTCTTATTTTTGTTACAGATAAAGCACACACAATCAGCCAGTTCAAGCCACCTGCCTGAGCAATAACTCTTCCAACCACAGTATCATGAACACTTGCCATCTCCTGCTTGCACCCAGGGCAAGTGCTCACCCTATGTGGTACCACCTGACAAACATGCCACACCATGGCACAGAGAAGGGTTTCTAAGTAGATTTCTTCTGAGTTATGAAGAAAACTCTGGAGTCTGAAGCAGACCAAGACATGCAGATTGTAACAGCAAGCTCAGCCACCAATCACAGCCCGTGGGGAAACACAAAAGCCCAACTACTCATCTGCACCTGCAGACCCAGCCTGTGGGAGTGTGATGCTACCAGCAGCTTACGTGTCTGAGTTGCTAAGGGGAGTGGTATTAGTGTCACTGTCCTTTCCAAATGATGCAACTGCTCCTCACAGAACCAGAACTATGTCCCTGTTAAAACCTCAGCTCCCCAGCGTCCTGGTGTCTGCTTTTTCCATTCAAAACCATGTGAATGACCTTCTACCAGCGTCAGCTACAAAGAACTTCAACAATCTACTTATGTGTCATCATCCTGCTGCTGCTGCTGGCTTCTCTCCAGCACCAAGCAACTTCTTTCTGCATTTATCATTCAGTTTTGTGCTCTGCCTTGGAGAGAGAGGTCTGTGAAAGAACCACCAAGATGAAGCAAGCAGCAAGACATAGGAAAACCTCAGCTAGGAGCTCCCATTGCCTTGCTGAAGGCACATGCTGTTGTAAACACTTTAATTACTTGATGAAATGCAGTTATTTCTATACCTTCACAGACAGAGGCTGGGAGCTCATAAATGACTTCACACTTACAGAGCGAACAGGCTGGGCAGTCAGAAACACCATTCAATTTCAACTCACACCACTAAACCAAACCCCCTCAAAATAATAAAATATTTAAATATTTTCCTGAACTTTCACCCAGCCAGAGCTGTCTACTCTAAGTATTAAAAGGTTAAAAGGTAGCTCATTTTCTAATTTAGGAAAGTTGCCAAAAGGGCTGATTCATACAAAAAAAAAACCTCTCAAACCATACAGGAACCAGGTTTCATTTCCCCGCTTCCTGAGGGCCCACCAGAAAGGTGAAAGAGGAGTCACCAAAGAGACTAGCATCAGATTGGAAAACTGAAAAGCAAGCTGAGTGTTTAGTTATCAGTCCCTGGATAAAAGTGCAGCAACTCCAAGTGAAGATAATCTTTCCTCTTGGAATGACTCCTAATTTTACTCTCGCTGATGGCAAATACACACTGTGGCAGCCGATAACGCACTCCGCTCGTTAGAGCTGACTGCAAACATCCAGGAGATGTCCCAAAGGAGCACTTGGGAAACACCAACTGGAAGCAGAGAGCATCTCTGACATTTCCTACTGCATCTCCACCACACTCAGCATTCCTGACTAGGAGACAGAATGGGATTAAGAGAACAACTGGAGATGGAGATGCACTAAAGGGAACATCTTAAGGATTACAGTGGCCCAGATCTACTCCTAAACCAACCAAGACAACCATGGCTCTCTACATTCTCACCTCACAACCATCCAGTTCTTCCCTCTATGGACTATAAATAGTAGGGATGGTCCAGGTCTTCAATCTACACTCTTCTGTATGTACCTGGCACATCTCAAGTCTTGTAAGTAGCATCTCCTGAATCTGAGTGAAAGGCCTTACCCTTTGAAGAACAGAAGACAGAGGAGCAGTCCAGATACCCACAAAAATGGACAGCTTCAATGATGGTGTTTGTGCAGCTTCCAAATACCCGAGAAAAGCCACAGAGAAGATGACACAAGCGCTGAAGAAGCTACTATAGAACACTGCTGAGTTCTGGGCAGGTCTATTCCAGAATCAGAACATCACAGGTTCTTCTGGTTAGAACCTTCACACACTTCAAAATGCACATATTTGCTTAGATCCTTTTCACTTTTCTGATGGCAAACTTCCAAATCAATAATCATTTGCTGCACCACCACTAGCTGTAGCAGCAAATAAAACTCCATTTGTGCTCATCAGATCCCTCTCACACAGAGCACAACAGTCACAAACTTTGAGGACCTTCAGAGTGAAGCTATACTACAGTCTTGACAACAGTTCCTTGAACAGTCCTTTCTAAAAAGAAGCATTATTCTGACCTATTGTTTGGAAAGTAACATGAAAAATAAAATATGACACTCCTGAGACAGGAGAGAAAGCAGTTCTTAACCTCCCTGCTGCTCACAACTGGCAAAGGAAGGCTTAAACATTTCCCATCATCACACAGCATCATTCCTATACTGCAATGATTCACAGAGCTTTAACACCAGTTTTATCACCATCCTTCTCCCAGTTTTTGCCATTTAAGCTCTCAGAATACGTAGAGCATCCTTACACTTAAAGTTGAAACTTGGAAGTAACTAAAAGTGCAACCTAAAAT
The DNA here is from genome assembly GCA_013399135.1 of Heliornis fulica. Classification (NCBI taxonomy): domain Eukaryota; kingdom Metazoa; phylum Chordata; class Aves; order Gruiformes; family Heliornithidae; genus Heliornis; species Heliornis fulica. The sequence continues at coordinate 106,617 of VXBZ01003155.1, forward strand.
AACTGTAACTACAGAAAATAACGTAATATAATAGAAAAATCAACTAACTTCTATTTGCACCACAGGGTGCTACTTAACGGTGATGTAATTATATCAAGGTATTTAATTTTTCCTCCATATGCATTTACAGTCTTTAATGAAGTGAAAATGTACTGATAACAACCAGATGTTCAGTTAGGAACACCACCTCTTAACAAGCTGCTGAAAAAAGAAAAAAAAAAAAGCCTTTATAATCTAAAGCTTTGGGAGCTCTATCCCACAACAAAATGTTTAGCAATAGATTTTATGTATAAGTCATACAATTAAATACTGAAGTTTCAGCTTTTTGCTGACTGTGCAGGATTTACTCATTAATGTACACTCCTGAGCGCTGACATGAACAAAAGCAAAGGAAAAAGCAGAGTATCCGTTAAAATACCCACGGGAGCCACAAATCAAACATCAACATACCGAAACACAAGTGTTAGGAGGGACTGTGAGACTTTAATTCTTAAAAAGCAATAATGCTGTAGCTCCTAGGTAATTTTTAAAAAGTGAATGTTAGTATGTGAAACCTTTCTCCTTTGCTTTTTGTGCAAAGCAGCAATGCCTGTTTTTTGAAAGGGTAATTCAAGACCTTTTAATAATTTCCTGGTAGAGCCACAAGGCTGCAGAGTCCTGATGCTCCTACCACAACCTGCTCTAACTATGCTGAGCATAACTGCCTTGAAGCACCTTTATCTTTCCCAACACAGATGAACTTTGAGAAACAGCTTCTTAAATCCATCAAAGGTAATTCTGAGATGCTCCTATATATGCTCCTTTGCTGTCCTTCTCTGCAGAGTTTACCAAGAGAGCACAACAGATTTTGGTTCTGCAGTTGCCTGTGATAGTAAGGGGAGTGGAGAGGCAAGTTACAGACTTCCCCATCTCACAAATCTTCCTGAATAATTCTGAGCTAGACTACCCACCTGCATCTTCTAAATAGGTCTGTATGTGATTTTGTAGGCAGACATGAGCTCATCCTGCCAAAGCTTCATGAAATCACAGAAAGCTTTGGGTTAGAAGGGATCTCAAAGACCATCAACTCCCTGAAGTGGCTAGGGACACCTTCACTAGCCCAGGTTGCCCAAAGCCCCATCCAACCTGGCCTTGAACCTTGCCAGGGATTGGGTTTCCACCAGCTCTCTGGGCAACCTGTGCTAGGGACTCCCCACCCTCAGAGCAAAGAATTTCTTCCTAACTTCTCATCTAAACCTCTTTCAGCTTGAAGCCACTGACCCTTGTNCTCCTCTAGACTCACTCCAACAGCTCCATGTCTTTCCTGTCTTGAGGGACTCCAGACCTGAACTCCAGGTGGGGTCTCATGCGAGCAGAGCAGAGGGCCAGAATCTTCTCCCTCAATCTGCTGGCCACGCTGGCCTTGATGCAGCCCAGGACATGCTGGCTGAGCTGCCGGCACATGCTGTTGGCTGACACTGAGCTTGTCTTCACTCAGTACCCCCAAGTCCTCCTCCTCAAGGCTGCCTTATATCCATTATTTGCTCAGCCTGAAGTCATGCTTGGGTCTGCCCCAGCCCACAGGCAGTTGGCCTTGTTGAACCTTGTGCAGATTTCATAGGCCCATCTCTACAGCCTGTCAAGTCCCTCTGGCTTCCAGTAGAGCAAGCTCTGACCATGCTTGGCCAAGCCCAAACCTTTACTCTTGATTTCAGTCTTGGGTTAAGGTCATATACCTGGAAAAATACTGCACACAGGTACCCAAAGCTCTCCTCCCAACAGGACCTGTCGTCTTGTATACGCAGCTTGTGTGAAGAACAGTGTGACCTTTCCATGTTACAGCCACAAACTTCTCAGTATTACATCACAGAATCTACCCAGCTTCATCCAACAATGCTGTCCACTCTTCAGCAACACATTTGCAAAACCCCCCAGCATTAAGACAGCATTTCTGAATAGCACAGAGGTGGGAAAAAATATACCTTTCAAGTGTGCTGGCTCCACCAAAATAAGCACCACTCGTGACATAACAATTTCAAAAGCAAAGAGTGTGGGGACTGTTGCACAGGTACTTCTGCTCCTGAACTCTGGACATGGAGATGGTCTTTGTGCTTTAAAGAGAAATCTCAGCATCTCAGCAAAGACACAAAAAAAGAAAAGGGAACTTAACCTGGGGTGCAGAGAAGCAACACATGTAGACAGCAGCTGGCAGCTGTATCCACTCCGACACGAAACTGCCTCACACAACCCAAGGGACACACTAATTGTGATGATCCTTGGTTAGGGCTATTGAACACTCCCAACAAAAACTTCACTGCTCTGAGTGACACTTCAAAGACAGGCTCAGCATGGAGATTTTAACCATCTGTCACAACAGCAATTCATCTCTAATAGCAGCTTTACAGACAGACACTGTGAGCTGGGCTGCTGTGAGCTGCTGAAGCAGCCCCTCCTCCGCCAAGTGACCCTCAGTCCTGCTGCAGCAATCACTACATGCTTGAGTATTTCATGTATTCCACTCAGACAACGTGTTCCTTCCCAAAATTTACATACTGGGCTTGTAATTTTCTTGATTTAGTCCAGCTAAATACAGAAATTAAGTGCTCCCTTGATACAAAGTAGAGAAGGAATTTAGTCTGATCAGGGAGACCAAGGGAAGTAAAGTCACCTCTAAAATAATTCTGATCATTGTCCTGCAAAAAAAACATTACATTAAGCAAAACCAGCTCAGCCCTGTAGTATCTTTTATGAAGGACAGAGCTGGATTTTTTATTAGCAAAAGCAAGGTTTTCCACATCTCCTTTCCTCTACCACAGTCCACCTTCAATGAAGCAGGGATGAAATAATTAGTGACAGCATTATCACGTAGTTAAATACGTTAAACTGGTAAATAAGACAAAAATAGGTACTTTTGGCAGCGTTGGTAACTCACTAAGAATTCTGCAGCATGCTATTTCAGGAAAAGTTTGGCTATGAAAACTTACTGCACAGAATGTCAGGAGCTGAAAGAGACCTCGAAAGATCATCCAAGTCCAACCCCCTGCCCGAGCAGGTTCACCTTGATTAAATCACACAGGAACGGTGTCCAGGTTGGTCTGGGATGTCTCCAGAGAAGGAGACTCCACAACCTCTCTGGGCAGCCTGTTCCAGTGATCTGTCACCCACACAGAGTGAAAAAGTTCCTCCTTATATTAAGATGGAACTTTCTATGTTCCAGCATGGACCCATTTCCTCTTGTCCTGTCACTGACCATCACTGAGAGGAGTCTGGATCCATCCTCCTGACACTCACCTTTTGCATGTTTACAGACAGTAATGAGATCACCCCTCAGTCTCCTCTTCTCCAAGACAAGAGACCTTCTCTTGACCAAAAAACCCCACCAACCCAAAATCTTCCACACTTCCCTTATGAAAAGTATTTTTTTTCCTATATAGCTCAATCTTAAAGATTACAGAAAGGTTTTCTAACTTCTTTTCTAATAAGCCATTATCACCACTACATTATACAGTGAACTAAGAGCTTTCACCAGCTGCTTCCATACCAAGCAACCATGTTCAGGCAGAAATAGAGATGCTGACAGGTTCAGCTGTTGAAAAGGGTTAAGAATAATCATGCCCATAATTTATTTGTTTTCTGCCAGAAAGACAGAAAAAATTACACTGGACTCCACACACACACACACACACCTTGGGATTTCCAAGAAAGAAAAATAAAACCCTGCAGGATTTATGAACTTCCCCATATATCTCAGTCCTTTCACCCTTCTGTACTTCCTCTAATCTGTTCCAAACAAAAAGTGGATCTGCTCCAGGAAGTCCTGACAAGCTTTGCAGAATGACACTCTAAATCATATCACTAATTCATTACCCACAACCTACCCAAACCCTCATGTAACGTTGACAGAGTTGTATTTAATGAGAGCAATGTTTCAAAAAACTATTGCATCTTTGTCAGCTTTCCAACCAAAAGAACAATCCTAAGTGCAAAAACTGAATCATCACCAGAGCTATGAACTACACTGAAGGGGATAACCTGAAACTTTGTGTCAAAGAGGTGACGCTGTAGTTGGGGCACTACCATTTAGGCACAGACTACAATGTAGCAGTAACACTGAAGATAATGATGACTGTGTTTGGTAAAGTTCACCTCAGGGCAAAAAGAAGTTAAACATCCTCACAGGTGTGGGGAAAACTCCTTATTTCCAAAGAACAAAGTAAGTCTCCTTCATGTAATCCCAAAGGATCCAATGGCATGTGGGGTCAACAGACTTCTGATAGAGCAGATGCACAAAAAAAGCCACAGAAAAAATTTTGGAGATCTACAGGAACATCTCAGTCACTTCTCTCTTCTTCAGGCATCAATTTGCCAGTATTTCAGATATTAGTATTAAATGATGACTAAACACACATGCAGTTCAAAAACCCACACAACTGCAGAAGAGGAAACATTTTGCACCTGCTGCATCCCCCTGAGACGAAGGGATTCCCCCAGAGTACCCTTCCCTGTAACTTCCCCACAACCATTTCTACCACAAGTTACCAAAACAAATGTCCTACATAATAAATCAGGATAACTTCTGTGAATGGTTTGAGCTGGGTGTGAGATGCTGGGTGGGGATGTGTGGTTGTACGAGGAGGCTGAATGAAAAAAGGAAAAACAGAGGAAAAAGCCAACTTACAAGAGGGGAATTTCAACAATTAGCTGGATGAGGCAACACAGCAACTCTTCTATGAGGTCTTCACTCTCTGTCCCTGAAAAGAAGCATAGCAAAAGTTTTCTGGATTATCAAATACAGAAAGAAAGCGAAGATTTAAACACATGGATCCTGATGGTAAATATTTTAATGAAGGTACAAACACTAGAAGAGAAATTGTCCCTAAGAAGATGGCAGTCTAACCTGAAATAGAAAGACTTAGAATGACAGAATCATAGAATTGTTAAGGTTGGAAAAGACCCTTAAGATCATCCAGTCCAACCATTAACCTACCGCCACCAAGTCTACCCTTAGACCATGTCCTCAAGCACCACCATCGCCCCGTCTGTTAAACACCTCAAGAGATGGGGACTCAACCACCTCCCTGGGCAGCCTGTTCCAATGCTTGAGGACTCTCTCAGGACAGAAGTTCTTCCTAATATCCAACCTAAATTTTCCCTGGCCCAGCTTGAGGCCATTACCTCGAGTTCTGTCACCGTTTCCTCTAGTTCTGTCACCGAGCATATCACCAGAGAAAATGGTAGTACTAAGCCTTTTGTAAGTATCACCTGGATAAACTGAGATGCTGGTGTTACACAAAGTATGCTGATATTAAGCAGATCAGGCATTACTTCACTACTTACCTAAGTTCATACTAAACGATGTTACTACAAATGGTTTGACCAATAGGTAGTAACTACTCACTGCTCAACAGTTCAAATCTCCTCTCAACACTGCCTGCACTCTGCCTCTTCACAGCTTTTTTACTCCCAAGTGAAGAATCAGCAGACACAGAAAGAAGACACAGCACCACTTGTCTAAGAGGGTGAATATTATTCCCAGTCGTGACCTCTCAAATGAACACAGCCTACAGTGTATATCACTGATGCTCCTATGAAATAAAATCCACGCTATTTTTTCATCAATATACTTTGATTTAAGAGGTTTTACATATTTCAATGACAAGGACTCATGAATTCCCAAAGGGAGCAGAAATTACTCTCTACTCATATACAATGTGACAAAATCCATGGGGTGATTAAAATTATTTTTTAAAAATGCAGCTATGGTAAGCAATAAAACTGGTGGTATTTCACATTAGCACTGCAATTTTTAAAAGTATCAGTAACAAAAGATTTGTAAGACTTGCTGAGGAAAAAGCTTATTAAACCATTTGCAGTTGTCACATAATACTAAAAAAACAGATGATAAATCTCTTAGCTCATTAGGTTTTCTAGCTGCTTTCAAAATAAAATTATTAAGAGAAGCCAACAACACAAAGAGGCATTTTATAATGCTGGACAGCCTAAGAGCAGGCATAGTTTTCCCTCTGCATCACCCAACAGGCATTACAGCATCACAATTACCAAAGTGCTTCTTTATTTTCTATTTTCAAATAAATGCCTCTTGCAATAAACACGTTATAGCCAGGTAATGGCAGTGTCACTCTGTTTAACCCAGTTCTTAAATCCAGAACTCACTTTCCAGAAGCACACCAGAGGGAATATTCACAATAAAGCAAAAGTATTTCTTTCCACAACTGGTTTATTAAAAACACATTAAAAATTGTCACCTAGTGAACTGCACATTCTAAAGGAAATCGGGATTTTTATCACGGAAACGTGGTTTCCTTTATATAGAATCCCCCACGAGTAACACAATGTAGCTCCTGTGAGTAAAAACCAAGAACTGCTAGGAGTATTTAACCCAAGTATTTAACAGAAACCACTGCCAGAAACGAAGCCCAGGTAATACATTAAAAAATAACCTGAACATGATGGTTTCCAAAAGGTTTGGGGTTTTTTTTAACTAGAAAATACTTGGGAGAAAGATGGCTATTAGTTTCCAAAAGGTATCTTACTTTTTTTCTCCTGACAACTAAGAGAGGAGAGAGGAAAAAAGGATTTTAAAAGTACATTCATAGATAAAAAGAAAATATCTTTTCTTGGATCATGCAATACACACAACTCACCTGAGGAGAGAATGGTGTTATCTGAATATGAAAGAGGGCTTTCCCCCCATGCTATATATAGAATAAAGCAAGAAAACAGTGGGTTTGCACATGGAATGGAAGATGTTTGTCTTTCCTGCTCTATTCTCAAACTTTTTTCTAATCAAAACCCAACTTAATTACTATAATCAATGTCATTCAGCTGCAATAATTAATGTATCCTTTTCCCCATTGGGCCACATGCATTCCTGTTCAATTCTTGCCTTTCCCAGACAATGAGGGGGATGCATGCCAAATCTATAACGTGAGAGCAAGCTATAAACACAGAACACTATGTGTTTTCACAAACAATGTCTCTTTCAATAGCAGGATAAAGACAACACATACACACAATACTCAGACACGTTAATGGATCACATACTTGGATCAAAGACACGAGTAAAGCTTTGGGGCAAAAAAAGTCAGGGGGTGAATCTGCCCAGGTAAGATTAGAGCACACTTGAAGATGGAACTCACTGGGGCACCATGTGAATTCTGTGGTGCCGAGGTCACTGCAAGCACACACGGCTTGGACATTCACACAGTCACTAGGTTGGGAAAGTCCTTTGAGATCAGGGAGTCCAACTGCCCCTGTCCTCTTCTAAACCATCTCCCTGAGCACCTCATCTCCCATCTGTTCAATACACCCAGGGGTGGGGACTCCATCCCCTCCCTGGGCAGCCTGTCCCACACCCCCACAGCTCTTTGGGGGAAGAATTTCTTCTGACATCTCATCTGAACCTGCACTGGTGCAGCTTGAGCCCATTCCCCTTGCCCTTTCCCCTGTCCCTCGGCAGAAGAGACCATCGCCCACCTCTCTCCAACCTCCTGTCAGGTCATTCTAGGTAGTGTCCACTTACACTGAGGTATCCTTTTCCACCAGCCATATCAGTCCTCCAACATGTGATTTGCTTGGATTGCAATTTTTTTTTTGGCTTTTTAGGGTGCTTAGTTCTGGGGTTTATTTTTTACATATGTAATATTTTTTTAAATAATAAATTTTTCATTCCCACACACACAATGCAGACTGGATTAGCAGACACTACACAAGCCAAATGGCTTAGCCAGAGGGAAATACACATGCCTGGAGACTTTACCTGTAGTAAAACTGGCCCAGCTCCATCCTTGGCCATGGCACAGGGTCTAACAACAGCTGTAACAAGACAACAGCTTGACAAGAACCTAGCCTCTGTGTTACCACAATCTGACCTAAGCTGCTGTAGCAGATAGATGTGCCTGATGTCAGTAAGGTGTTCAGGCATAAAGGGTAGCCTCACCTTTGATGCTACTCCTTTGTCTATCCTATTTCTCCTACATATAGGACAGAACCTGGACACCACAAAGGAAGTATTTGTTACTTGCAAATCAGTACCCAGACCCTGATCCATTCAATTCACCCAGAAGATTTAAAGCTTCTTTAGGTTTTCTGGCTTGATCTTCAGTTGTGAGGACTCGCCAAAGCTCCCTACCCTCCCTGAAAAGTGTTAACAATGAGTACATAAACTGACTTCCATTTCTCATTTCCTTTATGTGATAGCTGAACACTCATGAAATTTAAGGGCTGCACTAAACACACTGTTATTTATTGCCTCCTCTACGCCCTCTTATTTGCTATAACTGATCCAACACGGCCCTCAGTAGCACGCGATAAAATCTTCTCCATAGAGAATGAATAAAGTTTCCTACTACTGACCAGAAGCTGATTGAATTGATGGTCTGATTTAGAACACACAGCACATTCCCATCTCTTACACCTCTGAATAAGTTAAAGACTGCACAGAAATTGCAGAATGCAAACACTGGGAGGCTCAGTGAAAGAGAGATAACTTGTGTCAGCAACTGTGTCCAGCTTCAGATCAATAGATGGTGAGTCCTGTTTAGGATTTATTAGTATCAGAGTTATTTAGTTGAATCTTGAAGAATACACTTTAAGTCTCTGTAAGGACTTTCCTACAATCAAAATTGCGCAATATCCTCCAAAGTTATATATAAATTCCTAATTACAGATGGAAAAGCAAAAGGTTGCACCTTCCGGGCTAAGGAACCATCTGAAAAGTGCCAGAAGGAACAAACTCACAGTCCGACTGTTTGGAAGCCCATAAAAAGTGCTGTTAGCAGAGAGTCAAGCCTGGGCAACTTGTTCATTTCAACTTTATCACAGTAGGCCTTGCCAAGCACAAACCCTCGAAAAAAAAATCACATTTTATGACACAAAGCACCATCACAGAGCTTAAATATGTGCTTAAAACAGGCTAGGAGGGAAAAGCATAACCTGGGCTTTCAGCACAAGAGCTGTAAAATTCTTCCAGATAATAATAAAAGGTGATAAATAAACAACAGTGGCTATGACATATATAACCTGTCAGAATACAAGCTGCTGAGTAGCCAGAGATGAGGATATTTTCCATACACAGCACACATCACACAGACCGACTACACCGTGAGCCGCGTGGACGTGCTGACACTGCAGTTACATGTCCTTGAGTTCCCAGATGCTGCATTTCAACTCTGAGAACGTGGCATGGGGATATATTCTCTGACCAAAAGGAAACAAAAAAGAAAGTGATGCTGTGAGACAAGGACCACTGTACAGAGATTTCCAGAGCAGGTTTAAGATAATCCTGAAAAGTGCAATAACCTTTTAGATTGAACATGGCAGACATAAGTGCATCATACAAGAAAGAGATGATTTCTGCTGTTGGTTGTACTGTGCTTCACAGTAACCACTCAGGAGCTCTATTTTGTGAAAATAAAACCATCCTTCAAAATTCAGACACCATATTATGGCCTTTATCTATATTCATATTTGCATTGGATAGTAATGTATTGTATAAGGCTTGTTTTATCATGCTCACAATTAAAACCAGTACACTATGAACCTCTGAAAAGTGAAGAGGCAGCAAGGACAACTAAGAACTTGGGGGTTTTAAGCAGCATGCTCACAGAATACAGTATTAAATATGTACAGCTTTAGTAGAAGCACTAATAAATCTGTGTAAACTTCACAGTAACAAGGCATGCTCTAGTTTCCAAGAAACAAACAAACAAAAAAAATTCAAGAAAGCTGCACCTGACTTAATTAGGAACACACATTAAAAAATTAATCTTTTTCTGCTCACTTTAAAATGCTGTTGTGGTAGAACCTGTTATTATATGCTGTTAATGACCCCTCACTTTTCCTATAGTTAGTTATATATATAAGCTATAGGAAGGCATTCACTGTATTATAAGCTGTCTCTGGAGATTCACATAGATATATAAACACCTATGAGAAAATTTGTAACCAAAAATTATGGCTATGAAAGACAGAACGTTATGAAACTCAGTACCTTGAAGAAGGTCACAAGAACTATGTCCAACTGGAAACCCAAGTCAAAAGCAGCAGCGGGCTTGAGCCGTGGCAGAGCCAAGGAGGAACTCGTTTCCTGCCTCCATCCCCTGCTCTCACCAGCAGACCACACACAATTACCTTCCTAATCAAGAACATCCAGCAAACAATCTGCTCAAAGATAATTGCTAAGTACATTTGCCATCAATATGCACAAAATTACCGCTAATAAATGTCACTGTGAATTACGGTCAAGTGCTACTAGACATGGCATAAACATGGATCTACACCAGTGACAAGAATCACTTCATATCACGCTGCAACTAACTCCCAGAGTAAAGATTGCAGGGGTTCAACGTAGCAAAGCATCTCAGCTTCTCCACCCATTTTACTGTGTTACACTCTACCACTGAAGAAAGAGGTGGGCAATCTTTTTAAACCAAGTATAAATCCATGGGCATTCTGCAATGATAGCTCGATAACAAGCAGGTGTAACTCTCCAATGCACGTTAGCTGACTTCATCCTTGGAGATTACTCATCACGGTTTAAATACATTAAACCATTTCAACATAGAATCACAGAATGATTAGAGTTGGAAGGGGCTCCCAGAGGTCATCTAGTCCAACCCCCCTGCAAGAAGCAGGGACACCCCCAAC
>VXBZ01003155.1:117599-128253 GCA_013399135.1 Heliornis fulica
GGCCATGTTGAGCCTCTCACCCACCAGCACTCCCAAGTCCTTCTCCTCAGGGCTGCTCTGGAGCCACTCTCTGCCCAGTCTGTAGTTGTGCCTGGGATTGCTCCGACCCAGATGCAGGACCTTGCACTTGGCCTGGTTGAACCTCATGTAGCACTCAAGCTTTTGGCACCACAATTCTGATTTCCCCGGACCAGCAGCAGGGGCCGAGGAGTTAAACAGATTCTAGCGAACAGTTTTCACTACTCAAGGAGCAAGTGGCTACGTCCTTGCTGGATTCACTGTTGAAGGAAATCCACAAGAGTTCAGGTTTGGTTCCTCTTCCACAATGCACTTGCACTGTATCAGCATCCTGAGACCTGCCCCTTTTGCCAAACCATTTTTGGCTTTGTGCAATAAAAAAATCAAAAAACTCACATGCTATAACAAACAACTTTACAACAAAGCAAAGGAAATCAAGGCTCCTGTGACAGCACTGTGACATCAGGTTCTATGACACCTACGGCATCCTGACACGACACTACACCAGTAATTGTGGCAGTGTTACAATTATCTTTTTGCAGTAATCAAACTGATTTTGAATATATTCACATTCAAAAAGAAGGAACTGACAGCAGAAAGAGAACAGTCTGATTATTTGAGCATCTTCCCTGACATCTTCCACCTTGTGTAATACGTTCTCCGGTCCCTGAAGATGCACAGAAAAAATTCCCAGAATTTTTAAAATTCTGACCAAATTCTTTGACTTTTCCTTTACTTTTGTGTAAACTAAGGCCCACTAAAAATATTCTAGCAATTGCCTTTCTGATGGATCAGTTCTAACCATGGTTCTGCTAGCGTCCCTCCCTAGATTCCTGAAAATTGCATTAATTCCAGACCCTGGCTGATTTATGAAACAGATGCAAAAAGAAACACCACCATTCCAGCAGTGGTACACAGTTGGCTTCACCCCAATTCTACTCTGATCTTGTGAAGAGGACTGCTACAACCTTTCAAACTACAGGAAAATGACCAAAGCTAAGGTAGGACTACAGCATCACTTCTGAGCAACTGCTTTAAAAAAATGCCAGATTAAGTTTATAAATAAATGACCATGTTAGGAAAAAAAAAAAAACTTCAAATAAAAAATAAGCCAAACCACTTAAATCCTGCTTTAGAAGAGGTCTATTTTGCTGTAAGAACCTGTATCATGACAACAGCTTGTTAATAAACATTTAATTCTGTTAATTAAAAGCTCTCATGACATCACAGCAGTCTCTTTCATAAAAATACTACTCACAGAAGTAAAGTTTGCACACAACTACTTCAGACCTCAAATGTCAGTCAGTTTCACTACTGACTACACAGGTTCAGTCTCACCAGTTGTCCCAGTGAACAAGTTGCATGGAACCTCACTGATTCTACATTCCTCATTTTAAAGCAACTTTTAGGATTCTTAGCTCTAAGATATGATTCTCATAGGGTCAAAGAATGCTTCAGGTTGGACAAGACCCTTAAGGTCACTGAGTCCAACCATAAACCTTGCACTGCCAAGCTCACCGCTAAGCCACGTCCCCAAATGCCACATCTGCAAACACCAGAATTGTTCAGATTTTCATGGGGTGTTACTTTCACCAGCTCTAGTGTCGACCTACCATATGAGTCTGATGGTTTCTCTTCATAAGTAAAATGAAGTTGCAGCTCCTCCTCTGACATTTGACTGATGAAGACTTTCAGCAAACAGCAAATAATAAACAGTGCATTGTGAGCCTGCCAGATAAAGATGTGACTAGAAAAGAAGCAGAGAAAAAAGAAAACAGTGATCAGTAACATTTCACCTGTGAGCATGCATTAAAAAACACTAGAAAACATACAACAGAGTGGACAAAGGGGTTCCTACAGGTGAGGCAAGGAACAGCAAAAGTGCTCAAAACAGGAATCTTCACCTGATGCCACAAAAAAAAGCATTTACTTCACCCAAGTGAATACAATCTTATTCCTAACTATGTATTGTTAAAGACACCATAGCTGCCAGAAAGACCAGTCCTCACAGAACTCACCAGATGGCTCAGCACGCTTCTGAAGGTTTCCAGATCCTATGGACTCAAGCCACCCAGACATCTGAACATTTCCAACAGCTTCGATATGAAAACTATTCTGACTCCCTGAACCTTAGCACTTTTCTCAATGAAATAGCCTTCATATGACTGCAGGGCACTAACAGACTTCAGAAGGACAATAAAGAAAGATTTTCCTATGCAACACACAGATAATTTCCATACAACTGCACATAGCCAGGCTTTTTTCTTTGAAGCTGTATTTTCAAGACTTTTTGGATTAAAGCTATCCAGGCAGGAATAACTTTCTCCAGATATAAGCAAAAAGGCTGAGGCAGTCCCCAGAGCAAGGGGACATTAAAAAGTCAGTCGTCTTTTTTGAAGTGCTGGATCTGATGAGAGCTGGATGTTTGTCTATGGGTGTGAAGGAAAAACTGCAGAAAGCTTCTTGGGAACATTGTGTAGTGCTGCACATGTAACCTGTTGGAGTTCTTTCCCACTGCTGAAAGGGGCAAGTGAAACCCATGGCAGTTGCATGATATGATTTGAAGGAAATCTCTTCATTTACAAGTTTGTGTTTAAATCTGATTTCAAATATTTCCAAGGTAAAACATTGGAGTTTATACAGCTCCAAGCCAGTAGCAACCAAGAATTACACCCTTTGTACACAAATGTGCTCATGTAATGCACAGTATGAACACACACACCTTTCCCCCAGCAATCTATCTACTTATTATACTCAATTTTCTGTGTCTGGAAAAGTACTAGACGCTTGTTCATCTGAAACAATGATTTAAGAGACTTGTAAGTTTTGGTCTGTGGATATACTAACTAGCAAAGTAAAAACTCAAGAGTTAGCAGCAGGAAGAACACTTAAAAAGTGAAATGGCACATAGAGCTACTTACTTCTGACATTCTGCTGAAATTTTTAACTCTTTGGTTCTAGAAAGAAAGACTTTAATCAATGACCCAAGGTTTCCTGTTCGAGGATTCTTCTCAACTAGATGAGAAAAAGGAAGATATGACTACACAGCATGGGTAACTTGACAGTCTTTATATCAAACAATATACAGAATGAAAGCAAATTTCTATGTCTTAGGTATTGCTACAGAAAGCACAGTATGTCCATTTTTCTGTACAGCTATTGTTCTTTTCAGATTCTCCCAGCCAGACTTTATTACTCAGTAATTGTTCTCTAAACATGCTTTTCATCCTAGATTTAAAATATCACGAGTGTGGAGCTCACACTGCTTCCTTTCCAAGATTTGCCTGCAGCATTAACAGTCCCCTGTCAGAAAACTGGGCAGGTCTTCATAGCCAGCTTTTACCTTCATGAAAAAATTCACTGATCACATTTACATTACCTATTGCTTTCATCCTCTCTCCCCTTAATGATCAGCTGAGAGAGGAGAAGGGAAAAGAGGTACTAGGGATGGAGTTATTTGAGTGAGAGGTTTAAAGCACTTCAAGTTCCACAAAACTGTTAAGCATGGAAGTTTCTAAAAGTTCAGGATTATATAAACACACTCTTTACACTAGTGGAACACACACGAGTCCAGTATGATGAAGACATGGATGTGTACATGAATGCTCTTTTCTAATTTTCCTGATGAAGCACATGGAAAAAAGCTGTCACAATTTCTCACCTAAAGACTTGCAGACTGAGATTGTGGCTTCTTCCAAGAGCTTCAGGTCAGCACTAGGGAAGGGGAAAAAGAAAACACAAGTGGTTACACAAGGAATTGGGTTCCTCCAACTGAGGTGGAAGTTCATTACAAAACATTAGTAAAACGTTTCTATGAAGCCCCAAGTTTCACCAATCCCTTAGCTGGTTTGCATCGATACCACAGAAGCACAGGACGGTTGAGGTGAGCAGGGACAGCCGGCGGTCATCTGGTTCAACTTCTCTGCTCCAGCAGCGCCATCTGGAGCCAGCTGCCCAGCACCACATCCAGGTAGCTTCGAACATCTCCAAGGAGAAAGACTCCCCAACCTCTCTGGGCAGCCCACTCCAGTGCTGTCACCCTCCTACCAGGCAGGACAACAGTCACTTGAAGCACAGTGACTGTCAACCAGGAAACTAGTATTGAAAAATTAATTATTCAGAGTGAAATGATGTCACTACAGCATTTGTTTTACTGCTTTGGGCAACCTGGTGTAGTGAAGGTGTCCCAGCCCATAGCAGGGGGGCTGGAACTACTTGATCTTTGAGGTCCCTTCCAAACCAAACCATATGATTCTACCTTTGTGGCAACAATGCTGCCACACTTTCATCACTGAAAATACACATAGAAAGGCACCCTACTATGAAAGAAGTTTACAAGAACATACACAATACAATACACAATAACACCTTTTTTAAAAGCATAAATTAAAGAACCCACAGCTTGACATTTAACCTCAAGCCCAGCATCACTTTCCTTTGACTAATGTTGTGGGAATTGCACAGAAGAGGTTAGAAACTGGTGTCTGCTTATCTCCTACACAGTAGTAAACTTCCCATCAGTTTCAACTTTGTGGAATTGCCTCAGTTAAAGTCCTTCAGGGGCTCCAACTGGTTGACTCTGAGACATGGCCATACACAACCCTTTAGACACACAAACCATTGGCCACCTTTGAGATAAGGCTGGACCTAGCCCCACACAGGCTCCTCTCTTGAGAAAGAAAGGGGGTCCTTTCTGAACACTGTGACTCCCCATGAGACTCCCCCCCCACAGCCACACAACAGGCTCACACCCTTTACTCATCAGTTACTATGTTAATGCAATTCAACAATCACACCCAATTCACCCTTTTTTGTATATTAATTACTTGCCTGTTGGTATTCCTCAACCAAAACCATCAGCTGAAAAGAACTACTAAGCACTAAAGCAGAACTTGATAACAACCAGTGAAAGCAAAGACCAGCTGCCACAAACACATAAAGAGACCTCAGAGACCTTTATACACTTCTGTCACAACAAACTGCTAGTCCTGAGTGAGTGATCCCTGAAAACAGCACAGAGGAATGCATGGGAAGTATACATTTCCTTAATGGATGGGAAAAAATAAAATACAAATAATAATTGAGTATCATGTCCAAAAGCAAATCAAGTAACATCAGGGTGTCCCAACATGAACACCTAAAGAGCAGCTTGTTCCAGTGTTTCACCACCTCTAGTGTGAAAAAAATTCTTCCTTATATCTAGTCTGATCTACTAAAATCTAGCTTAAAACAATCACACCTTGTCCTACCTCTACAGGTCCTGCTACTCAGAGCAGTGGATAAGACTACACAGCCTCTACACAGCCTGGACTAACACACAGCCTGGACTAACACACAGCCTGGACTAACACACAGCCTGGACTAACTACACAGCCTGGACTAACTACACAGCCTGGACTAACTACACAGCCTGGACTAACACACAGCCTGGACTAACACACAGCCTGACCTGCAGGAATGACAGCTCCTTCTGAAGCTCCCCAGATTAAGTCAAAAACAAGCCCAGTTCAGTGCTTGCAGACATAATGCAGTGTGTGATACAGGCTCAACAGCTTCAGGGCTCATGCAGCTACATCCTCGTAGTTCAAGGTAAGAAAATCACCACCCACAGAATAAACAGCAAATCAACAACCCCTTCTCTCACACAAAACTTAGTACTGCCACAATTGTGTTGCCAAAAGTGCCTGTTGCTCCCAAAGCATTAAATTTTCTGAAGAGTAACCTTGAATTACATAAAACCATCCAAGACTGCAGACAAAAAGGGCAGGTACCACATGCACTCTTCCCTGTCCCACTCCATCTCTACCCCATCCATCATCTCAGCAAACACCTACAGCTCTGCCAGCAACCTTCTAAAATGCAGTGCCAGAGGAAGCAGACCCCCTTCTTCCTTTTTAAATTTAGTTTACAAAGCACAGTTCTGTTGCATCAACTTGGTATTATCCGTGGTGCTGCATAGGACACCCCTAAATGAGGTCCACTGATGAAAACCCTTGTGGAGCCACGCTCTTGGAAGCTCTTGAGTTTGTCCAAACTGTGTCCAAACTCCAAAGAACCAGAAGTACTAGTAAGGATATTGATGAAAACAGCAGACAAAATAATTGCTTCAAAACTTTTTTATAAGAAACTCTTCACAAGAGACATGAAACAAATGAAATTTTAAGATGCCTGCAAATTTTCCTGTATATCAGACTAATTTACTGTGTAGTAAGATGACAGCAGAGACAGCTCTTCACCTACAGCTAGACATCCTAAGACAACTTCAGATGATGAACACTGTCTTCTTCTGTCAAGTATCAGCATTCTTCCCTCATCTGTAAATTGCTTTGCCAAGGAAATTTCAGAAAGAACAAACTTGAATTTTCATATATACATGAATAACATTATACTTCATCTCAAAGGTGGTCTCACTTCAGTGCTATAAACAAGCAGAGTAATTAAAAACAAATGGTACAAGGCTGGAACACCCCACCAGCAACTACACACAATGGTATTCTAGGTCTGTATGAAACAAGGAATTTTTGCCTTTTTTAGTTTTGTTTTTTTAAAAAGCAACTTATAAATTTGTTCAGCTGGCTGCTTGTTACCAGGATGCACTCCTTCCCAAGAGGCAGGGAATATCATACTGGATCATACTGGACACCAGCCCACTAGAGAGTCCTCAGGTAATGAGTAAGCGTGATCCAACACAGCATGACCTATCTCCCACTACCAAAGATGCTGGGGACTCCTGTATTACAGACCAAGTGATTATTGTAATTGCTCCAGGATTTAAACCATAAATTTAGACATAGTTTTTAATTATGGTTCATTTTCCTCCTAATTTTAAAAGAGGTGAGATTTTAAATTATGGCACTTTTTACATGTTGGTTTTTTTATTTTTGTTTCTTCCCTTTCACTTATTAAAAAACAAACTCCTCAAATTCCAGAGCTGCCCAGTTTGTCCCAATTGCCAGGAAAAAAAACCAGTGGCAAACCAAGCAAGACCACCAGCTCTTCAGCAAAGCTTGCAACACTTGAGTCACTCTTCTTCTTACCAAAACAAAGTTTAACATTTAAAAATTACAGTTAATAACACTTAAAAATTACACAACCCACTTGCCTTCATTCATACAAGAAAACAGAACTGAATTTTGCAGCCAACATCTGCATCTAAGAATGGAAACCTGACAATACAACATCTGCCCTTTCATTAATCCATGAAGCAGCTCTGACAGTATTCTAGCTATTTTCCAAACTATTTTTCAGCACTACCAACCAAAGCAAGCACATATGAAGCAGAACTCCTTCACTGCACTGATAGCAAGTCCCAATTCTCTCTGAAAAGCCACATCTCAAGGCATACTGACTGCTTTGTTGCTAAATGTATGTGTATACACGTGCACAGACACAGATTATAAATATATATATATATATGTATCTCAGGAGGGCACTATTTGGGATGAAAAAAATGACTAAAATGCATTTATATTGATCTCCTTCAACATATTACACTTAATTGTAACAAATCCTATGGGAGGATATAGGTGAAAACCACCTTTTGGAAAAGGAATACAACCCACACACTTTCCACTATGCAATTTCATCTACCAAAAAATGGCAAAATAAAAATTACACTTTTTCAGAAGTGAAGAGAAGCTTCTGAAAGGCAGAATTTTCTCTAACACGTAAAACCAGAAAAGAGATCCATTAGGGATGGAGGAGTGAGATATCCCCTGGTCTATGAGAATCATTAGAACATCACCAAAAAGATCATCAGTTTCCAACAATAAACAAGCTGAAAGGTAAGTAAACCCTTCCTATTGGCCAATGGCACTGCTGAGCATCACTAGGAGAAACCCAGGCACCCCAGGAGTGTCCAGCACGCCCTGCCATGGGGGAGACCCCACTTTGGAAGATGATCACACACACAAACACACACCAACAAACACCACCTTAGAATCACAGAATTGTTAAGGTTGGAAAAGACCCTTAAGATCATCCAGTCCAACCATTAACCTACCACCACCAAGTCTACCCTTAGACCATGTCCTCAAGCACCGCATCTCCCCGTCTGTTAAACACCTCAAGAGATGGGGACTCAACCCCCTCCCTGGGCAGCCTGTCCCAATGCTTGAGGACTCTCTCAGTAAAGAAGTTCTTCCTAAGATCCAACCTAATTTTTCCCTGGTGCAGCTTGAGGCCATTTCCTCTAGTTTTGTCACCTGTTACTGGGGAGAAGAGACCAACCCCCACCTCACTGCAACCTCCTGTCAGGTAGTTGTAGAGAGCAATAAGGTCTCCCCTCAGTCTCCTCTTTTCCAAACTAAACACCCCCAGCTCCCTCAGCCTCCTTGTAGGGCCTGTTCTCCAGACCCTTCCCCAGCTCCCTCAGCCTCCTCGTAGGGCCTGTTCTCCAGACCCTTCACCATCCTCGTTGCCCTTCTCTGGACACGCTCCAGCACCTCAATGTCCTTCTTGAAGTGAGGGGCCCAAAACTGGACACAGTACTTGAGGTGAGGCCTCACCAGTGCAGAATACAGGGGGATTATCACCTCCCTGCTCCTGCTGGCCACACCGTTCCTGATCCAAGCCAGGATGCCATTAGCCCTCTTGGCCACCTGGGCACACTGCTGGCTCATGTTTAGGGGGCTGTCAACCAACACCCCCAGGTCCCTTTCCGCCAGGCTGCTCTCCAGCCACTCCTGCCCAAGCCTGTGACGTTGCCTGGGGTTGTTGCAACCCAAGTGCAGGACCCGCATTTGGCCTTGTTGAACATCATCCTGTTGGTCCCAGCTCAACAATCCAGCCTGTCCAAGTCCCATGGACCTTCAAGCCATGGATCTTAAAATACTGATCCCCATGACCTGGGTGAGTCTGTACATGTAATCACGTACTTCAACTGGCACCACCCGAACTAAAACCCTTTGTTTTAGGAAAGCAAATTAAATTATCCAATGGTATTCACCAGTTCTGCAGTTTTCCAAGACACAGGCAAAAGCTATCCACTGGCAGAGGAATTCCAACAGGCTGTGAGCACTGGAAACACTAAGGATTCAAATAAAATTACACTTAACCACACAGACTTGACTGGCTCACTAAAATCCAAGTGACCACGTGAGGTGCAGGATTGCTTCCCATGTGCTTCAGGAAATTACTCCAGGCTTCACAGGAGTTCCTGGCTCATCCTGTGACCTGGTAGCCAGCATTTTCGAACTCCTTCACAAAAGCAGGAACATTTTCTTTTTTATGTAGGGGATAGGCCCACAGACTGTGGAAAAACAGTAGCTAACAGTGAAGTGTGCTCCTGACAGCAGAGGCTTCTTTAAAGGAAACGGCTCTTTTAAATAGTTCTTCTTTAAAGTTATCAAAACATGAGAGGTTTTGCAGTGGCAGCAATTACTATCAGGTAAGGTCTCACCACAGCAAGCAGTAAGAATGTTTCAAAAACAAACCTTCACCACAAGCCCACCTACTCACTGGAAACATCCGTGTGACACCAGGTATCACTCATTAGCAGCAAAGTGAAAGACTAATGAAGGGTATTCGTGTTCCATAGGACACTGGACAGCACAACCCCTACACACAAGCTACATAAGGATTCCATATGAAAAAGCAGAGAGAAAATATAAGAGTTCAAATTTGTAAGCTCAAATACTGGACCTCCGATGCAAAAGGTCACACATCCTTTCCCAAGACAGAAGCTCAATCCTCCCAACATGAGTCCACACTGTGGCCAAGAAGGCCAATGGCATCCTGGGGTGTATTAGAAGGGGGGTGGCTTGTAGGTCAAGAGAGGTCCTTCTCACCCTCTACTGTGCCCTGGTCAGACCTCACCTGGAGTATTGTGTCCAGTTCTGGGCCCCTCAGTTCCTGAAGGACATANCTTCCTTCTGAGGACAGGCTGAGGGAGATGGGTCTCTTCAGCTTGGAGGAGACTGAGGGGTGACCTCATTAATGTCTATAAATATGTAAAGGGTGAGTGTCAGGAGGATGGATCCAGGCTCTTCTCAGGGATGGCCAGTGACAGGACAAGGGGAAATGGGTCCAAACTGGAACACAGGAAGTTCCATGTGAATGTAAGGAAAAACTTTTTGCCTTTGAGGGTGACAGAGGCCTGGGACAGAGAGGTTGTGGAGTCTCCTTCTCTGGAGACATTCCAAACCAATCTGGACACATTCCTGTGTGATCTAATCTAGGTGATCCTGCTCAGACAGGGGGTTGGACTAGATGATCTCCAGAGGTCCCTTCCAACTCCTGACATTGTGTGATTCTGTGAACCTGTACTCTCATATAAATCCCATTTGGGAATTCAATACACACATCCCCACACAAACTAAGGGGAATACTAACACAAGCCAAAATCAACCCTTTGTTTTCCAAAGGGAGTGAAAATTGTGAGTTATATTTATAAGCGATGACTGTTTACAGAGCAAAACGTGATACTGAAACTGTATTTCAACAATACAAATTTTGCTTTGTATTGCTGAAATTGCTCTTCTTTTATTTCACAATTGATCTTATGTCAAGCTTTTAAATTTTGTTGGAATTTAATTGCTTTGTATTTATAGCTTATGATCACAGTACTAGGAGCTTCTTCACAAACAGGTTTTCTGCAATAAAGCTTTTTTTTCAGTGGAGGTGGGGTAGAATGGTA
>VXBZ01003156.1:0-22562 GCA_013399135.1 Heliornis fulica
CAAAGCTGAGTCCATCAGTGATGTTGGTGGCACCTCTATGATAACATAGTTAAGAGAGGGGAAAAAAATGCTATGCAGCAACTGTCAAAGAGATGAGTGAGAAAAATTGGAAATAAACAGCCCTACAGACAGGAAGGTCAGTGAAGAGGGAGAAGGTGCTCCAGGCACTGGAGCAGACATGCCTCTGCAGCCCATGGAGAAGATAGTGGTGAAACAGGTTGTCCCCCTGCAGCCAAGGGAGGGCCATGTCAGAGTGGGTATCAGCACTGCAGCCTGTGGAGGATCCCACACCTGAGCAGGTAGAGGGACCTGAAGGAAGCTGCAGCCTGTGGAGAGCCCATGCTGGAACAGGTTCCTGGCAGGACCTGTGGTCCATGGAGAGAATTACATGCTGGAGCATGGTTGTCTGTTAGGAACTGTGGCCTGTGGAGAGCAATCTGTTCCTGAAGGACTGTACTTCATGGAAAGGACTCATACTGGAGGAGTTCATGAAGGACTATACCCTAGGAGAGGGACCCTATATTAGAGAAGGGTAAGAGTGAGAGGAGGAAGGAGTGGCAGAGATGAAGTGTTGTGAGCTGAACACAAATATAATTCCCCGTCCCCTTACACTGTGGGGTGTGGAGGAGGTAGAATGTCAGAAATTAAAGAGTGAAGCCTGGGTAAAAGAGGGGAAGAGGGAGATGTACTTTTAGGGATTTTTTTTTAATTATTTTCTCATTATCATACTCTATTTTTGTCAAGCTTACATGTGATGGCAATTGGTGAGTGATCTCCCTGTTCCAGGCTGGAACATAGAAAGTTCCATCTTAATATAAGGAGGAACTTTTTCGTTGTGAGGGTGACAGATCACTGGAACAGGCTGCCCAGAGAGGTTGTGGAGTCTCCTTCTCTGGAGACATTCAAGACCAATCTGGACAAATACCTGTGTGATCTAATCTAGATGATCCTGCTCAGGCAGGGGGTTGGACTAGATGATCTTCCAAGGTCCCCCCCAACTCCTAACATTCTGTGATTCTGTGACTCTATCCTTATCTCAACCCACAAGCCTTTTTAATCTTACCTTCTACCTTGTCTGTTGAGGAGAAGGAGCAAGAGAACAGCTTGGTGGGAACCTGGCAGCCAGCTAAGTTGAACCCACCACAAAAGCTTTGAGCCTTTCCTCTGAAAGAAAGGAATCATTTTGCCTAATAAAACTTTGGAAAAATATGGTATACATTACAGAAACCAAATATTTTCACTTGAAGTGTCAGAAATTCTGAAACATCTGCTATGTAATTATATCTATTTAGATCAGAAAAGTGGGTATAGCGGATCTGGAAAACTTTAGAAAGGAAAAGTGTACAAATATTCTGTCTTTTGAAAGCAGGCAAGTTCCAAATGAATGCAGTGCTTAATAGTACTTAATAGTACTATTCAGTAACTCATTGAAAATATCTATGGGTTAAGGAAGAGGAAGGAAGAAGACACATTACTTTTTCACTCTGTTCCACAACAGCTGAAATTTCTTTTTCTATTTCTTGCCAGAGAACAGGGAGTATCTCTACCCATTTGCCTGAGAATGCAAAATCCTTGGTGAAAATTTAGAACCAAGTGTGAGAAATGTTTACAATAAATGCAATCATTTGGCTGTCACATTTATGAAATGATACCGGGGTACGTGGATGCATCATCATGAAGTCTACTTCAGAATTTTATTTAGATGTACTGTATTTTCAAAGTCTGCAGAAACAGGAATAAAGCAAAGCATTGTCAAAAGTTTCTGATAACCCCTAGAAGGATGGACTTGTATTATTAGCATATTAGGGAGAATATTTCATAACCAAGAAGTAGTATCTCTGGTGTGGTGAATGAAATGTTAAAAAGAAGGCTGGAAAAATAGTATGTCTCTAAGGCTACCATCATCAATAATAATGAATTGCTAATAATAATGAAGAAAGATAGACTTTTAAAATGTGAATGCCCTAGTTCTTCTTTTCTAATAGAAGCTTTTAGATGGAACACTTTATAGCTTTCTGATCAAGGGAACAATACTTACAGCTCTATAGGTGCACAGCCAGTCCATGTTTGCTAAATTGCAGCCACAATGTTAAAAATCACTCTGAGAGGGAGAGAAAATGTGTTTCAATGCATTGTGAGAGATACTTTTAGTCCTAAAATTTGATATGAATTTACTAGCTTTTGAGTGTTGATCATAGAAAATGACTTTTGAGAGTGCAGAGCAGTCAGTCAGTCAGGAATAAAGATTAGAGATGTCTGAGGAGAAAAATTCTCCATTGATGGCAAATTCTGTCACTGTTAGCTCTCTAACACATCTTGTAAATACTCTCTTCAGGAGGAAAACCTAGTATTTGAAAATATTATTGCCTACCATGGTTTGCAGTTACATCCTCTGAGTGAGGTCAGTGAAATTTATCAGAAAAAAAAAAGAGGGGGGATATGAATTGTTCTCAGGGCCTGTTTTTTGTTGCACTTAAAGGATATGGAAAACCTGCAGAAAAGTACTAATGAATGTTAAAATCTCTACTTCCTTTTACAGGTGCAGGAGACCAGAAAATATAACTATCTTGTCCTCTCAACTGTGTATTACAAGGAGAGTCTGTTTCAATTTATAATCATAATCTTTGATGATAGGAAACATAGCAAATAGTTACAAACAGTTTATGGTCTTAAAATACTATAGTTTTCATGTTGTTTTGCAGGCAGCATTTTTCTTGGTAGGTTATCCTCAGCCTTTTCAATTTCATTTTGCCTCCAACTTGGACAGAAAGGTGAAGAGTCTATTGTTAGTAACAGTCCCAGACCTGGAGGCTCTCCTACACAATGCAGGTACTGGACAAGTGAGTTTTCAGTCTGTCATTCCATTTGAGCAACTGAAATGAAACTCAGTACCTTGCCTAAGAAAGGAATCAGAAACTTATACAGAGGAGCTTTTCTAGCACCCATCCCGAAGCTAGGAGACACAAGGATGAGAAGGTTGGAAGAAGTAAGACACAGAAGAACAAGGACTACAAAGGTTGGGATTTTCCTGCAAGTAGTTCCTTTTATAGAGATTCCTATTTATTTACCTTATACTTACTCATTTCAGCATGTTTACCTTTGTGCTAGGGCAAGTGATGAATTTGGAGGGCACATGCAAAGGTGCAACTTTCAAGGAGGGGTGTGAAAGCTAACAATATTTAGGCTCCAAAACTGTTTTCTCACCCCAAGGTTGGAGGAAGCATTAGGAACAGAGTATAAACCTGGAAGTTTTCACGGATGTCCAGAGTGAATGGCACTGTCCAGAGTGAATGGCACTCAATGAGCAGGGGAGTGTAGGTCTTGCGTTCATTACAGCAGGTTGGTGAATGACAGGCAGGTGTGAGAGCCTTTACTGTGTAATAGCAGCAGTGTAAAGCCACAAGACACATGGAAAGAGGGTGGTAAACAGACATGTCTAGTTGTTTACCTCCTTAAAGGCATTAGTAATTTGTTATTCTGTGACAAGAAATAGGTTGGAACATTTTATCATTTTTTGATGAAACTGAAAAATTGCAGAATTTTAAATTTTTAATGTTCAAACTAGCATGGTCTTATTTATACATATATATATTAAATCTACAAAATAGAGTAGAAGGACAAGAAAAGCAAGGGTTTAAACAGAAAATATGCATCAAAGAAACTATAAATTATCTGCGCAACATAAAAATTTGAGATTCATGGGCTTGCTGTTTTGTTGGGGTTTTTTTACTACTATGATTTTGACAGGATAGTAAATATTCTTGTGAGGCAAAATTATTCTGTGTCAAGTTTTGTAGGACACCTCTCTTATGACCTTAAGATTTCCTGCCTATTTGAGGTTCTCAATTGTTGCTGGGAAGGGTTTTCAGATCCAGCACATTAAGCAGGTGTATTTTTCCTTTCTTTTGACACACAGAAGACACACAAAATTTCCTGTATTAGTTGTGCTACAATTAGGCTGAGCTAATGATTAAGTCTTTGTGCCTCAATTGACCTTGACAGAATTTAAGTCCTATAAAGGTTTTTAATTTACTATGGTTTTTTTGGGTTTTTTTTTACAATGATTTTAAACAAACAAAGACCGCTAAGATAAAAAAAAATCTAGCTAAAAATGCAGTTAAAGTTTAAAAAACACTTGTCTTTTAAAGACTGTATCTGCATTACCTAATAAGTAATAGCGGGGTACTTTATTTTTAAAGTAATACTTTTTTAAGTAACTTTTTATTCTTGTGCAAGTACTTGGCTCCTCAAACTACAGCTGACTATCAGAGCACTGAATTCGCTCAGTCCCCCTTATGCGTTCAAGTACTGCTTGAGTAGTTCCTCTTTCTCTAATCCTCCCACAGGCCCCCACATCGGGGTGGGGGTGGGGCGGATCCACTGGCCTACGGCGAGAGGATGGTGAAGGTATTCCCGTGAGCTGGTTGTTAGAGCCCGGCCAGCCCGAAGGGGCTGCTGACCGTGGTGCTGAAAGGGTGATCACTGAAAATGCAGGGTTGGGTTTTAATGTCTATTGCTATAGCAGATGGGATTGCGGGACTGTTCAGGGAGCTTTACATTTCAAACTCTTTGGTGACCAGTGATAGAACCCGAGGGAACGGCATAAAGCTGACACAGGGGAGGGTTAGGCTGGACATTAGGAAGAAGTTCTTTACTGAGAGGATGGTTGGGCACTGGAACAGGCTCCCCAGTGAAGTGGTCACAGCACTGAGCTGGACTGAGTTCCAGAAGCATCTGGATAATGTCCTCAGTCCCATGCTCTGACTTGTCTGGCCCTGTGTGGAGCCAGCAGTTGGACTTGATGACCGTTATGGCCATTGAATGGACCTCTGATGAGGGCCTTGCATCCTTCACAGATCCCAGTCATGGTGAGGTCGATCATGCTTAAGTTTTCTAGTGTCATAGTAGAGTGTTGCTTACAGTACAGATTCATCAGTCACTGGAAGCAATGAAACCTGGAATGCTCATTTAGCTTTAGACAGTCTCTTGGACAGTATGGTGTAATATTCTCATCTCATTAATAAAGCTGCAATTCTTGTAGAGGAATAAATAATATTTTAATTGGGCAAGACAGTATTATATGCATATTTTGATTAAGTACACACTGACTACATGAACACTGAATAATTTTTCATTGACTGTGTAATCACTGATAAATTGTACTGATGATTAGCTATTCCTTGATTAAGTAACAGTCAAGTGGTATTTGTGGTACAGAGGCATATACTTGGATTAGCCAATATGTGGATCAGTAACCCCTCATACAGTGTCTTTCAGGCTGACCTCTGTGGTATCTTTGTACCAACACAGTATATTTTATAATAGAAAGGCCACTGAATGGTATGTGCTTCTTCTGAGACCCCAGATAAAGTATCATGTTGCTAAACTTCTTTCTAGAAGGAATTGTCATATGAGCCCAGTAATGGAATCCTTTAGCTCCAAGAAGATAAGCAACTACAAAGTGATAAAAACAGTTCTAGGAAAATCCTGCAGTTGTCTTCCCAATAATTTCTTGTTTACTTAGTTCATCACAAAAGTGGTTGTTTGCCATGCACAACATCTCATAGATGAAGGTACCAATGTTGGTGGTCCAGGCTAAATAAACAGAAAGAAAGAGCAGAATGTCACCAGAAGAATAGATGGAATACAACTCTCTTTCATGTCTCAGGACAGATGAAGAAATAATTGAAAAATAGAAAGGACATATTCTGGAGCAGAGGAGAAAATATTTTCCTTCTGCACACCAAAAAAAAAAAAAAAAACCCAAAAAAACAAACCCAACCCAAACTCAAACAAAAAGCCAAACCACAACCCAGTGGACTAGAGGGACAAAACCAAGATGTTTTATGTATAATAATAGCAACATAAGACAGACATACTAGAAGTCTTTGGAGGGTGTATTTTAGAATTTGGAGGGTTTGTTTGCCTTTAGTGTCAGAAATCCAAATAGATCCTACAATTCTACTTTAGTCAAAAACCTTCCTCATGGCACTATTGGCTGCTTTGCGGTGATGCTATCAGGCCCTCTTTTTAAGCTGTTGTCCTAGTTCAGCAAGAACTGTGTATCAAGGCTGTGTATTCTACACCCTCTATTCATTCCTCAAGAATAATGGACCATTTGCAACAGTTGTCCAGGAAGTCGTTAGCACCTTCACACCCAGCCTGAGGGGGCGTGGGTGCTAATGGGCCTTCAATGGTCCAACCATACCCCATGACTCACAGTTAATTACCCATTGTGTGAGTCCCCGCCCTGGGGGAGGGACTGGGTGCTCCCTGAGGATATACAAACAGGGCTCAGAAGACCTTAAGACTCTCTTCGTTGGATCTAGAGGAGCAGCAGAGCCTCGACCGGAGGAAACCATCGCCCTCGAACGGACTACAGCCATCGCTTCTGACCAGACCACGGCCATCATCTGCAGCAACAGACTCTTCACTTCTTTTTGCTTTGGACTTGGGAGAACCACGTGGATCTCAGCACCGGGGCTAGCAGACCCCTTTGGGCTTGTGCCCTGGGACACTGGGTTTACTGCTGGGTTTTGGTGAGTTGAAAGCAGGTTGTTCTCTTTGTGTCAGTGTTTGTATGGTAATATCTTTTATTAAATTGTAACTCTGACTTATAATCTCTCTTGTGGTGGGTCCATTTCTCCTGCCAGTTTACCTCTAAACCTGCACAGCTGTGCAACTATTCACTGCAGCAGAGGTTTTTCCAGTTAGTGCATATTTGCAGTTTGGACCAATCCTGCTGCTACCATGTCCCCAAAGAGGGAGATTTAAATAACTGTAAAACTTGCATGAATTATTTTTGAAGTAGAAATAACACAAATGTTGCCTTGAAGTAACTGATACTGTTCTGTTGAAAGTAAGCCTTTCAGCCAGCAAGAAAAATAGCACTTCAAGGGACTATGAAAGCCACTACAGACAAAATTTTATCTGTACATGTTCTGTGGCTGGACATCATATAGTAGCAAAAAGCAGTGCCCAAAATCAGTTGTAAAATGTTTTCTTTTCAGCACATCTCTCAAATGGATTTTTGACTGCATAGAAAAAAACCAAACCCTCGAATAAAAGAAACTCCTCGTTATGTAGAAGTTTTATTTTTCTATATTTTCATCAATGAGGGTGTTCTTTGGCTTGTCTATATCCAGGTGTCTCTGAGTTTTATAATTAGTCAAACTGTTTAGAAGCCAAATATGGTAGAATATAAGACAAAAAAATTGTATGCAAATCAAAGAGGAAAAAAACTATTCCACTTAATGTTTAATTATCTTTTTATTAAACTTTTTTTTTTCACTTTAATTCTGTTTTTACTTAATTTTACCACTCAACTCGAAGGATCCAAGATTAGCAGCAGTTTAAGAGTCCTTGAAAAAGACAGGCTATGGACACAATCATGCTTTGTAACCAGATCAAAAAATACAATGTGTTTTTTGGTGGGAAATATACAGTGGAGCAGGAAACAAGCAAGAAAAAGGACCTAATATCCACTGAAGTCTGTAATATTCCTCAGAGATGGAATTTAGGATTGGAAAAAATATTATCTATACAAATAATTTCATTTTATTAGAGTGCATAAATATCTTCTCTTACTACAGTCTAAATCTTGGGGAAAATGCATTGAATCAAACCCAGAAATGCTGCTTTTCAAGGGAAACATTTTTGCCATCATAGCAGCCTTCTCTTCTTTTTAGCAGCGTATGTTTGAAGGATATTGCATTTTGCTTTATTTTCCCTTGTCTTTTTTGATTCTCTGTATTGGAATAAAGTAAAACAGCTCTGTTCTGTGTGTATTTGCATGCAGCACTCCATGGACTGTTCCAGCAGTCTATCTTTGCTGCCGTATTTTCATTCTATTGACACCCATTAACTGATTGTTGCACATCCATTTTAGGTTTAGCAAATTAAAATTTTATTCCCTATTCACAATAATTATATTCATTTCAATTAATTTGTAACAGTGAGGGCTTGATGCATTCACTGAACATTTAAATTGCTTTTGTCTGTATGTCTGATGTATTTGTAGGGATTATTTAACACATTGAGTCACATTACTCTTCAGACTATTGTCATTGTGGTAAGGCAAGTCATATGCAGAGGTGACTGGGACAAATCCTTGCAAATCAACCTAATCAAGATCAAGAATTCCTGTCTAATGTCTTGGAATCACAGAACATCAAGGGACCTCAAAAGATCATCTAGTCCAAACCCCAATCCCCGCCAGCCCCCTGCCTTGAGAAGGATCACCTAGAACTGTTGAATGGCAGAATTTACAGAATTTACAAAAATATAATGAAATACACATTTTTGCATTGGCATCTTTATTAAAAAATAAACCAAATGTAAGTGGTAATGATCATCTTAGCAGAAGGGATGAACCTGAAAAAGCAGTAAAGGAAAGTTTTGCTATGCCTAACTAGCATTTAATGAAGAATCCTAGTCACAGAATCACGGAACATCAGGAGTTGGAAGGGACCTTGAGATATCATCTAGTCCNCTGACACTCACCCTTAACATATTTATAGACATTAATGAGATCACCCTTCAGTGTCCTCTTCTCCAAGTTGAAGAGACCCAGCTCCCTCAGCCTGTCCTCATAAGAAAGATGTTCCACTCCCTTTATCATCTCGGTGACCCTGCGATGGACTCTTTCAAGGAGTTCTATGTCCTTATGGAACTGAGGCACCCAGAAGTGGACACAATATTCCAGGTGTGGTCTCACCAGGGCAGAGTAGAGGGGGAGAAGGAATTTGCTTGATCTACTAGCCGCACCCCTTTTAATATACCCTGGGATGCAATTGGCCTTCTTGGCCATGAGGGCACATCACTGAGTCATGAACATCCTGCTGTCCACCAGGACCCCCAAGTCCCTCTCACCTATACTGCTCTCCAACACATCTCATGATGTCACAGGGTGGCTGTGTTTCCAAAGAAAGTTACTGTTAAGTGATTCCTTGAAGATTAAAAAAGAAACCAGAGCTGTGCGGACACAGAGGAGCTTTGAGGAACATTATAAACCCATGTAGCCTGTTAAATCCAATGTAAATTATGCAAAATAGAGTTACTCAAACAGAGGTTTTCACATAAAGAACAACTCATGTGTCCTCTCTGGAAGGCATAATTTTTAGAAGAGCTGTTTTATAAGCAAGCTGTTGTTACACCTTTCTCTGAAAAAGAAAAGTGATTATAACAGCTGTTAAAGCCTTTTTGATTCTTTGGGAAAATAGGGGCTGTGGCATCTGATAGCTGATACATCAGAGAAATTTCCAGCAACACTTATTCCATGAAGATATCAGTAGCACAGCACTCCCTAGTCTAATTGTATTTATGACATATATATATATATTAATGCACAAAATATTTATATATCTTGCACAACAGTATTCTGCCATCCTTGATGTTTTATCGTTAACCAATGCAGTCTTCTCTGCAGCACAATTTCCCAGGGAAAAAAAAAAAATCTAAGGTTTCAGTTATGAACTAAACAAAGGAAATCAACTTCCCCACCTGCTGTGGCTGGATGAATGCTGAGAGAAAAGCAGTGTTAATTCAAAATGAAATCACCCAGTAAGGATTTATTCACAGCTCTTCTCCTGTTCTGCTTGCTCTATATGAAAGAGGAAAAACATCAGAGGCAAGTTTTCTTTCCAAAGGGTACCTTTGTAAGCATGTTTTTACTGGGATCACACCTGTCATTCAGTTAACAAATATGTACTCTGAACTCCTATGGCTCTTCGCTTCCACCCTGTCATCTGAAATATCTGGGATGTATGTCTACTCTGCTATTGGTAAATCTGTACTAGTGCATGTCATATGTACTAATCAATCCTTTTAGAAGGCCAGACAGTCTCTACCTGCTAACATGAAATTAGGACTATCCATATAAAAAAGCTGATTTTCCACAATTTCTTTTTCTTTTCCATGTGAGAGAAGAGCTCACAGTCGGTAATTTATAAAGGACATTCAGAATGAAAGGCAGAGATACTGCTATGGACCCAAATGATAATATTTCTGATTCCAGTGAGATCCAGTGCAATTACTTTCAGGATCAACAGCCCTATCAACACCACAAAGGAAGTGCAACTGGGAATTATGAGTGTTTTTAACTCTCTATATTACCTGCAATGAGTGTGACAAAACATGAGATATCTTTGACCTTTCACATGATCCTCCAAAACATTCTTCATGTCTCTTAGAAGTGAAATAATCCTTACTTATACTTGAAACAGATAACATTATTATATCTTTCAAATGTCAGCTTTGACTCTGAAAGTAAAGAATTGGGGAAGTGTTTGTCTTCTTGGAAATAATGCATACTAATATCACAATTTTACCCCAGGTGGTTTTGTTCCTGTTTTTTTTTTTTTTGTGTGTGTTTTTTTTTCTTTTAAATAATAGGAATAAATCTTTGGTTATTGTCTGTGAAGATGAAATTTCACCTTATATCCCAATTGTAAAAAATAACAACAAAACGTTTTATAGAATTTTTCAGAAGCATCTTTTGAGTGAGATGTCCAGATGTATATATCACACACATTCCAGAAAAAGTGGATGAGGGCAGCTGCCATTACCTCACACTGTAGCTTAATGTTCTTTCTTTATGTGGACACAGCATCTGTTTTCATTTGCAATTCCACTGATACACCTACAAACTTTTCTATTTTTGCTTGTTAACTGGTAAATCCATTTCTGAGTACCATATTTTAAGATCCCTCATATGTAGATATCATCAAACTTTGCAAACACCTCAGATATTCAAAATTAAGATCTTACTTTCACAACGCTGCAGTGGTAAACTGAAGAACTGTTCTCATTTTGGCAGAAAAGGGTGAAGGAAGGGGGTTAAAGAAGCTTCAGTAGAAACAGTGTTGCTTAAAGGTTGCTGTCTATGCTAAGAGCTAAACTGATAAGATAAGCCTAAGGCTTTGCTAGCTGCTCTGTAAAGCTGAAACAAGAGAACCTTGTGTACTGTTTATTGTTAAAGGGTACCTGCTAACAGGGTGGGTTGAAGTGTCATAGTGATTAGAAGTGACCTTGCATAAACAATGCTTTGTCTGAACAATGATGCTGATAAGGAGGAGGCATCCCGAGAAAGGTGGCACCTAAGGCTAATAAAGAGGGAACATGCCAAGGATAGTCTAGCTGGAACAATCCAAACTATGCATGTGCCAGGGGAAGGAGGCGAAAAGTTCAGCTTGATGAAGACTTTGAGCCTTCATTGCTGAGACCCCTGACAACCACCACCAGGAGACAGTGCGCAGGTGCAATTGGGAGTTTAAGGAAATGACTTCCTAGGACTAATTGTAATACGAAGCGGGGACAGGTTATGCCTATGTCTAGGTGAATCGTGAAATCCCATGAGTGTGTAACATTCTATGGTATATAACTAAGGTGAATTGCTGCATCCGGCGTGCATGTCTTTGAGGGGCTGCCCTCCGTGCTGCTCAGCACTGAATAAACATACCTTCTTTACAACCTCTTGGGTTATGGAGTCTGTTGCGTTGTAGAATCTTTTCCACATGGATTGTGAAGTCTGTTTACACACGTGAAGTGGAATATGAAATACAGAAACTAAGTAAGTTGCTCAACAAAATATCAAGAGACTTGTCCCCAAGCAAGTGCGAAAACTCAATTCTCACTAATTGGTGCTTGTCATCACGATCACAAGACTGTCACTGAAGCTGCAGGTGAACCACTGCTGAAGTTTATTGGTCCTGGGGAATGTCTATCATAGAATTACAGAATCACCGACTGGTTTGGGTTGGAAGAAACCTCAAAGACCATCTATTTCCAATCCTCTGCTGTGGGTAAGGACACCCTCCACTAGACCAAATTGCCCCAAGTCCCACCCAACCTGGCCTTGAACACTGCCAGGGAGGGGGCAGCTACTTCTCTAAGCAACCTGTGCCATGGCATCTCCACCCTCACAGGGAAGAATTTCTTCCTAATGTCTAGTCTAAATGTCCTCTCTTTCCATTTAAACCCATCACTCCTTGAGCTATCACCACACTCCCTGATAAACAGTCCCTCTCCATCTTTTTTGTAGCCTCTGGAAGGCAGCTATAAGATCTTCCCAGACCCTTCTGTTCTACAGGCTGAACAATCCCAACTCTCTCAGCCTGTTTTCACAGGAGACGTGCTCCAACCCTCTGATCATTTTTATGGCCCTCCTCTGGAGATACTTGAAAAGGTCCATTAATGCAGTGAAATATTTTCTTATTCTTTACTTTTCTTCTCCTTCTGGTATTCCACCTGTCTATGCAATAGCTCTTCCTATACACTCACTTATACCCCACAGGTTTTTTTTTTACCATGTCCTTCCTACCTGCAGATACCTTCAAAACATGTATCAATTTTACCACCAGTAGGCTAACAGAATAGGAGGAAAAAGAGTACCATTCGAACTCCTGACTGTGAAATGTCACCTTTTCAAACACACCTTTCTGGTGTGTTTGGGTATGCCAAATTTAAAGGGCTAAAGGCCAATGAATTAAAACTGGGAAAATGGAAATGTGTAGCCTCACACCAGAATAAGATAAGGGAGATGGTGAAAAGTTAAACAAGAAAGAAAAAAAATTTAACTCAGAATAGGTCACTTGTCTTCCATAGAGAAATGGTTCTTATTAATTTTCCACAGCTTACACTTCCTTAGCTCTATGCAGAGTATTTATCTCTCTAGGTTAGTGTTGTATAATAGTAAATTCTTAAGGGTTGCTTTTCTATTAGGTCACACAGTGCCAATAGTTTTAAAACATGTCCAAATAATTCAGCATCTCAAAAAAAAAAAAAAAGAAAAAAGAAAAAAAGACATATCAGCTATTTATATGTGTGGCCCTCGAGGCTAACAGGAAAACTTGAGCCTTTATTATTTTTTCATTCAGTTCTAAACTGAGTGAAAGTGGGTGTGAGCAGTGGAAGGTGTAAATTTTTTAATAGTGGCACTCTCAGTATTTATACAGGTGTTTTTATATACAACTTGTGTCAGAGAACTGCAATATCTGAGCAGTACTCTCCATCTAAACAGTGCAACAGACTTTTCTATTAATTTATTGTTCTCAGGAGTGTTCAGTACTGCTCACAGCTTCCATAAGAAACCATGAAGCAAGACTAGCATCAACCATCTATCACAGTGTGGATGATCCCTGGAGAACAAATTATCTCTGATATGAAAAAGTTATATCTAGGCAGTATACTCCTTCGGCTTCTCCTTCCTGGTCGCTGCTTCCCCCTGCCTCCAAGACTGCGAAAGAGAGGAAAGAGTTAAGAAGAATCAGATTTAGGTTGGATATTAGGAAAAACTTCTTTACTGAAAGAGTTGTCAGACATTGGAACATTGGTTGAGTCCTCATCCCTGGAGGTATTTAAAAGATGGGTAGATGCGGTGCTTGAGGACGTGGTTTAGCAGCAGACTTGGTGGCGGTAGGTTAACTGTTGGACTTGATGATCTTAAGGGTCTTTTCCAACCTTAACAATTCTATGATGCTATGATTCTAAGTATATGATACGTTCTCCACATCTTAGAGAGGGCATGAGCTTAATTTGAGGAATATCTCTGATTTAAACTCTGAGTGTTCCATTTATCCCTGGCTCTTTGAGTCAGCATTGACAACTGGAAAATTCCTGTAGCTAAGTTTCTTTTGGCTGCAAATCTAAGGATGCCCTGTTTATTCCATGGCATGCTGTTGCAGTTTTGTCTTGTCTTTTTATAGCACAATAAACATGCTAAAAACTTAATAATGTTCTACAGAAGAAAAGAAAAAAAAACAACAGGAAAATAGAGGACAAGAATGAAGGTAGAAGTACAGCTGTGATAAAATCAAGCGAAGGGATACAGTAAATCTAATAGGTCTCAAAATTAAGTGAATGGCTGGTCACAATTTGTAATTGCAATGGTAATGCTTCCTACATGCTGTGGGAAATAATGTAAAGCAGTAGAAATGTAAAACATTGTAACTGATTTTGGCACCAAGTATGGATGAAATGACATTTTAACCCATGGATCTGGTGGTAAGGATTTGGGAGATCAGTACAACTAGAGAGATAAAAGTAGAGGTAAAGTTGGACTGGCCAGTAAATAAAACTGCACTGTCAGTTAGTGAATGCCTGTTAGAATTGTGGAATAGGTGACTTAGACTGACTTGGACAACTGGAAGCTTTGAAAAAAAAAAAAAAAAGAGGAAAACATAAAATAGGACAATAAGGAACAGGTTTACAAAAAAGTAGATTAGACAAATGTCTTCTTTCATAAGATAATTTGGAACAGAGATCTTAGAAACAATCTAATCAATCTGGATCATTACATAACACACCTTTTAATGAAGCACTCAAAAATTCTACATGGAGATTTGCTATGAAAAACTGAGATAAATATAAAAAGCTCAAAGCGAGTACACCTAACAAGCAGAAAAGGAATGGATAATGCCAAATGGAGAAGTCTTAAACTAAGTGTTGGGAGTGAAAACATTCAAGAGTCATTGTCAGATGCAGGTTATTTAATGTTGAGATTAATAAACTTCCCCCAAGAATTAGAAATGTTCTAATTAAATGGGTTTGTTATTTGAAGATGACTAGTACTGTTAATATGGAGTGGTAAAAGGATGTTTCTTGGAGGGTTGGTTTGGATTAGGTTTAATGTAATGTAAATAGAATAGCACACAAAATAATAAAGTACAAATTACTTTAATTATTAGGGACAAATAAATGAAGCAAGGGTCTTGTAATAAACTTAGAGCCTATCAATGGCATGCTGATGGGAAGGAAGTGTATCTGAGTGCATTCATCAATCACAGGATAATTTGTGTGCCACCATTGTAACGTGACAGTGAAAAAAGCTAGTGAAAGACTGGGATGTGTCAGGGGAGACATTTCCAGGGGAGGGAGGTAGAATATTAATGCCACTGTAGCAGGCTTGGATGAGACCTCATCTGGAATATTGTTCCATTCCTCATTCATAGTCAGGAGAGATGGATTTGAAAAAGTGCAGGAGACGGGCTCTTACAATTCTCAGGGGAAGGAAGAGTCTATTTCATGAAAAGATGCTGAAAGAGCTGAGGATCTGAGCAGAACAAAAGCAGAGAAGGGATAAGATTGCTGTCTTTAAATACATCAGGATGGTAAAGCCAGAGACAGGAAGGAACTGTTTAAGCTAAAGAATAGTGTTGGCTCAGGAACAAGTGGGAACAAACTGTCCAGGAATAAATTTAAACTGGAAAGAAAATGAGGTTAAAATACTCTGGTTATCAGGAAAATGATTTCAGGAAGTTGATTATATAGCATTATCTTGTATTATTGGATATGGTTACCTACTATAAGGATAACCTTATAGTCACAGGAATTCTGTTCCAGTTCTCCATTTGTCTGTTATTTTCTGTGAATGTGCAAATGCCTGCATGTATAAATATTTAATTTGCAGTAAAACGTAGCTCACTTGGGATTATTTAAACACAGATGCAAAAGGCAGGCCAACTCTATGTATTTGCATAATGGAGTCCAGGATTTTGATGAGCAAATATACCTACCTCCCTGAAATGAGGTAAATTGTGCTTTAGGAAAAATATGCCTATGCACAATAATATTAAGATAAAGTTGTATATGAAGCTGGTCACATTCTATTCCAATGCTCAAACCAATTTTGTTGGCATAGCCAAAGCACATAAAAAGAGATTACAACTGAATAAGTGAAACTAAAAATATACCTCTCTAGTTCCATAATTCAGTTTTTGTTCTATGAAAGAAAGAAAAAAGTTTCTCTGTTGCTGATGACTTTTTTTTTTTTCCTCTGCAGGAGAAACTTTTTATGTGAAAATGGATTTGAGTGGGAAGATGGCAGAGGATTTTGTTATTCCAGTCTAGAAATGATACTACCTACACAGAAAATAATACGAGAGAGCACATGGTCAGTGTTTTGGGAAAAATGGCTGAAAGAAGTGTGTGACGTTATTAAGAGTTCTCAAAAGCATATCCAGAGTATGTCATTGAAATAGGAAGAGTGTGTTACAGGGACCTTAGTAACAGAGAAGAAAGATTAGTAGATAGAGCAGAAAACTGATGGAGGAAAAAGATGAGCAGAGCCTCGAGACACTTGGAAGCTGGTCTTGTATAAACCATTTGGAAAGGACTGAGGGGAAGGTGAAGCGTTGAGGGAAGTTTTTCATGTTTCCACTGAAAAAGCAGTGAAGTTCACAGGAATATGTGTTCAGAGATGGGTCAGTTCTTGGTGTTCTTTGACATGTCAGGGATTGGATTTCTGAGAAAAATGTTCCAGAAAGTTTGGCTGAGTTTGCCATCCTCTTTAAGATAACAATTTTCTGTGATGCTGTAGCCACTTATGCATTGTACTCTTCCTTGGACATATGTGTTACATAGAAAGAGCATCCTCAGGAGGGTTCAGCAGAGAACAGTTGCACAGTCTACCACCTGGTGAGCTGACCTGCTTTTCCTGAGTGCTGTTGCTCAGTGTTTGTGTTCTCCCTCTGCCCTTGAATTTCCTTGTGGTGTCCTGCTGTTTATTCATGTCTCCTGTCCTCACTGTTTTGCTATAGTCAAACATTATATTAATTTGTCCTTTCAGCATGATCATACCTCAGTTTACAATGCATTTTTAACAAGTTTACTTTGCTACTAGTTTTCAATATCACTTGCTTTTACCACTTGTAGTATAATAATTGTCCTTTATTTTTCTGTAAAATGCAGCTGAAATTCATCATTTCTCAAGATGGTATCATTTTTCTGGGTGTTTTGTTACAACATTGTTTATGAGTGCTCACATGCTGACTGAATTACTACCAGTAATGGATGGAAAAGCTGCAATTATGGTTCTTAGGAAAAAGTGTGAGGACAAACTGTGGTTTATTCTTTCCAAGTGAAATTCAGACCACTCACCATTTACTGAAAAACTTCTTGCACAGACATGAATAGAGAAACTTACTATATATATTCTTTGAAAAGCAGGTGTGAACATCTCAAAGAGCTTCCCAACAAAGCCTTAGTTTTGCCTTTTCTGATCACTGGATTTAAAAATGGATGCCAGTCTAAGAAGGGATGGGAAGTGGCCAGACCCTTCAGTACAGATTCACCCAGGATTTGCACTGTGTGTCAGCCTGCTTGTGGTTCATGCTGTCATGGCTGTTGTCTTGTTTATTTTTAACATATCTAATGTGATTCCAGTTCAGCACTGTTGGTCTTGTACTCCTTTCTTCCTAAGAAAACTCCCGAGTGCAAAATGAAAATAATCTTCAAACTACAACTTGAGTTTCAGCCACTGTGGTAGTTTTCTTATGTGATTCTGCCAAGAGCTTATATTAGCAGTAGGAAAGCTGTGACCTTCAGTGAGATGGCAATTGAGAATTTCTAAGAAGTGCCCTTTCAGTACTGAATTGACTAAATATTTCACTGCTGCTGAGCTGCAAAGCTGATCTATTATTACGAGGTGTACTGTAGGGACCAAGTGAAGAGTGGTAGGTACTACTTGTCAAATGAGTTTGAAACTGAAATAAGGTAGTTTATTTTTGGGATTGCAAGTCCGTCTCTGCTTTCTCTTGCTCATGAGAGAAGAGATCTTTTAGCAGTGGGTGATAGAGACATTGGGATCTTCCTCTGACAGTGGTTTTATTTGAATCTCTGACTGGAGAGGTGATAACCTGTGTTATACAGGAAATCTGTCTGGGTGATCTACTCCTCTCTGTGGCAACTGATGTGCATGGAGGTAAGAAACTATCCCCATGTCTCACTGCCTCCTCAGATTCTTCACAAGATGCCCAGTTCTTTCTCATCCAGTGTTCTGTTATCCAAGTTTTTTCTTAGCATTATTTTGGTTTTAAATACAAGGACGTGAGCAGAGCAGGGGAAATTGTCATGGCAGTAGCTGAATGCAACATGAAAATAACTCAAGAGGTTGCACAGAAGCAATGTATTTATAGACCAGATATTTTTCTCTTTTCATAAAAGATTTTATTTATTCTCTGCAATGTCCTAACCAACATAATAAAGGAAAAATATACAGAAATTTTGAATCTATGTAAGTTCTTCACTAGTTTAATCACAGATATTCTCCTTGATTTTCTGTTCTTCTCTTAATGAATTCTTACCCAGAGTAGTTAGTATGTATTTGTACAATACGTTAGGAGCCCATTACCTTGCCAAAATTAATCAGTTTTAAATTTACCTGAATGGAGAATTCAACATGAGAAAATTAATATACTGTTAATATCTCTGGAAGTTGTAAAGTGCTTGGAAAAAACAAACAAAAAAATCACTTGAAACATCATGTTGGTTCCAGAGGTTTTATTTTCCCTTCTGGTTTATGAGAGAAAAGTCCTACTGCTGCATTTATTTTAAAGCCTTTGTCACAAAGCTGCCCAAAGAAGTTATAGGACAATGCTTGCTGAAAGACTCTTTGTCACTGATTTGTCAGAAACCTGCTTTGTGTAGAGAAATGGGAAGATGTGTTCTCCTTTGAACAGTGATCCTGAGCATGTCTTTGATTCAGTGACTAGAAGAAAACAAATAAATGTATACACGTTCAATTTTTACCAATTTTGCCCAAGTTGGGATTCCTTTCAGCTGCTTCTAGATTTCTATGAATTAAATGGTAGGAATGTATCTACACTAGGCAACCTTTGCTCCCTTATAATACCAGAGAGAAACAGGAACTTAAAGGACAGTTCATGTGACCTAATTTAGTTGTTTACTTTTGGATGAGGTGAATCGGAATGTACATTTCATCAGTCACACTTTCCTAAGGAGACTGATCTCCTTTAGATAATGGCACAACTGATTTCTTAGAATGATTAGTAAGAGATGGGGAAAGGACTGAGTGTTTACTTGCAAGGAATCAGGTACCTTTTGTCAGCAAACTCTGAGGCTTCATGACCACACTGGTACATTGGCACTTGCTTTTACTGTTACCAATTAAGATTACTGAAATGTTCCTCAGCCAGTAGAACATCTGGACACTGTAGTAGTCACCTGGAGAGAGTAACAGAAGCTGCACATAGCAGCACAAAACCAAGAAGGGTTCCTGGTGTTGGAGGTACAATTACAGACACAGACACCAGTCACTGACCCACCACAGGTCACTTCCCAGTGCCCAATGGCTGAAGGAGTAGGCTAAAAGCTACATGAATTATGAGAAATCATAATGTGACATTAGAAGGAAGAAAGGGGACCAAGGTTACCCCCACTGTTCTGCCAATAACGAGCTAATTAGTAGGTGAAGATTCCCAGATGGTTTCAGAGATGGGGCATGTGAAAAAGGAAATTAGAAAAAGACAACTGCTGCATCCTTGGTCCCGGTATCCCTCTCTCTGTGACATGGGGGAACTTTCCTTCTTCACCCCAAATCTGATGCTCTATTTAATCTCCAGCATGCAAGCAAAACCAAGGCATACACAGAAGCAAGCTAGAGGTGTTTCAGTGCCACCAGTGATTTAAATGTTACAAGCAATGGAAGGTGCATGAAATAATCCAGACAGTAAAACCATTATACCTGCAGCGTATCATTCATTTTTACCTTGAATTGTTTCACTATTCTTTAGAAATGATGCTCTTGAACTTAACCTTACTGAGCCTGTGGCCCAAAGTTCATCAGAGGATACTAAATTTCTGCATTTGAACCTTTCATTCTGTGGGTTAAGATGGCAGAGGATGAATTCAGGAGAGCAAAGAAGCAGTCACTTAATGTCTTAGTCATCACTCCCTAGAATGTACCGCCCTTGGTCTGTTAACAGTTCTCCCGTGTGACTCGCTGGTGTCCAGAAGTGTTTTCCTGGGGCAGTGCTGCTGACCACATGTTGTCTCTTCAGTGCTGGGAGAAGCCTGCATGTACCCCAGAGACAGCTGTATCTGTCAGGTACTGATCAGGGTAGGGAAGAGCATGTTACCATCCTCACAACAATTCAGTCCTAAGACTTTTTTTTCATGCTGAAATTAAACTTGTCATAAATAAATATTATTTTATAGGGCTTTTTGTTTGGTTGACTGGGGTTCTTTTTAGTTTTTAGTTTTGTGTTATCCTATGCATCATGTTATTCTCACTGGGGGCATATCTTTCATGATTTTCAAAGTGTTAATTTCAGGGCTAAGTCAATTACTTCGTCTCACCTAATTTATGCTATCGTTATTCTATCCACAGTTCCTCTCAGCACAGAAAGTACAAATGTGGTGTGTCAGCATCCTTCAAAAGGGCACCCAGGTGAGACTGCTGAACTGACATAGCAGTTCTCAGATAATAAACAGAAGGGAAATGTCTCTTCCCATCCCTCAATTCCCACTTCCATCCCTGCTCTATATATGTATTCATTCCCTGGGAATATATGGAGCAATATACAGTCTTGCTCATGTTTTCTGCAG
The DNA here is from genome assembly GCA_013399135.1 of Heliornis fulica. Classification (NCBI taxonomy): domain Eukaryota; kingdom Metazoa; phylum Chordata; class Aves; order Gruiformes; family Heliornithidae; genus Heliornis; species Heliornis fulica. The sequence continues at coordinate 20,344 of VXBZ01003156.1, forward strand.
TGATAAAAATGCAACTCACCAATTCAACAGAAATCTCTCTTTGTTTCTGTTTCCTGCTGGATCAGAGGATGGTATTTCCTCACCAAGAGGCAGGATGAGCACGAGAGCTGTTTCAAAGGAGTGGCCCTTCAGGCAGCAAGTTATTAGGCTGGTTCAATCTGTCTTGTTTTACTGCACCCTGCATCAGACCAAGCACCACATGGTAAAACACACTTCTGCACTGCAAAAAAGCCAAGTTAAACCTTTTCTATGAGATTTGTTTGCCCCAATCCATCTTTACTCCTGTAATGCTGGCAAAGAGCTCTGTGTGATCTATGGCTGAGCCTCTGACTTTCTTTTCTCCACAGTCCAATTGTGATGCTGCAGAGCAAGAAATGATTCTTGCAGATTTTCAACTCCAGCAATACTTAGAATGTGGATTGCTTATTCTAATGCTTTTACCTCTTTATACCTCTTATATTTGTGCCATAATTTTGAAATGCAGATAAATTTCTGGGTCCCAAATTGGCATAGGTCTGGCACTCCAAGAGGTAGAATGCACAGTTTTTGAAGGTATTAGTAGATACACAAATCTTCTCTAGCCATAGTGAGGTTGGGTAAGAAGGTCACAAAGGACTAAGAAGGGTGAAAGAGCATGACTGCATCTCATTTGTGTGCAGGTGAACTTGAAGTCAAAGGAACTTCCAAGAAGCCATCATTGCTGAAAATTTGATGTCTGGTTTATCAAGGTGATTTACCAAAAATAAGATGACAAAGGTAAAAACATTTTTCTATTTTTCATTAGTATTCTCATTCTGGAGAAAATTCAAGTGCTGAAAGAAATTTGTAAAAGAATAAGGGATATTTTGTACTTGGAAAGGGACTTGTTGCAACTAGCTGTAGTAAGTTATAGCAGACATAGCAATAGATTATACATACATAAACCAAACGTTTTCTGAGTGACTATGAGAGAGAAGGTCACAAAGACTACAGAAGGATTGGAATCTGACAAGATAATTGGCAGTCTGGAAACCTTACCAAACACAAATTAGAAATGGTAATTGCCCCTATGAAACTAGCTTGCAGGCTGCCAAAGATAGTGACTGTTAATGACTGGCTCTAATCTGATGGACATATTTACTCAGAAGAATATTACTGAGATTTACCAGTTTGAGAACTGTGTCAATGCTGAAAAACTCTCACAGAGCTGTGAGGTGGCCAAAAAACCAATTCAGAGAATGAAAACTGCTAAATGAGTAATCATGGTCAATATATGATATTGTGGCAGTGTAGAAATGTATAATTATATGGATAGACTTTCCCAGAATAGATGATTTATATTTTCAAGTAAATTTGAACATACAGATGATGCCTGACCTTAAGAAGAATAACACTTATTTCACTGACAATTACCGCAAGGAAGGCTTCTACAACTGAAAGGAAACATTGCAGCAAAAGGTAGCTTGAGTTTAAGAGGCCTGCTGGATCCAAATGATTTCACATGCTCTTTTTCTCTCTGTTTCATTTCTTCCTTCTCATGCTATCCTTGAGGTAACTCTAAACAAGAATTTTAAAATCCGAACTGTTGAATTGCACAATTTAGAGAATTTACGGAGTTTACAAAAATATAACAAAATACACATTTTTCAATTAGCAACTTTATAAAAAATTAACCCAAATATAAGGAGTAATGGTCATCTTAGCAGGAGGGATGAACCTGAAAAACAGAAAAGGAGAAGTTTAGCCTTCCCAGACATACATTTAATGAAGAAACGTAGACACAGAATCACAGAGTGTCAGGAGTTGGAAGGGACCTCAAAAGATCATCTAGTCCAACCCCCTGCCCGAGCAGGATCACCTAGATTAAATCACACAGGAATGTGTCCAGATTGTTCCTGAATGTCTTCAGAGAAGGAGACTCCACAACCTCTCTGGGCAGCCTGTTCCAGTGATCTGTCACCCTCACAGTGAAAAAGTTCCTCCTTATATTGAGTTGGAACCTCCTATGCTCCAGCTTGGACCCATTGCCCCTTGTTCTATCACAGGCAATCACTGAGAAGAGCCTGGATCCATCCTCCTGACACTCACCCTTAACATATTTATAAACATTAAAGAGGTCACCCGTCAGTCTCCTCCAAGCTAAAGAGACTCAGCTCCCTCAGCCTGTCCTCATAAGGAAGGTGTTCCACTCCCTTCATCACCTTGGTGGCAGAGTAGGGGGGCAGAAGGACCTCTCTTGA
>VXBZ01003156.1:23072-33477 GCA_013399135.1 Heliornis fulica
CCCTCTTATCCTTGATGTGCCTTGAGACAGCACCAAGAACAAGTCATTCCATCACCTTTCCTGGGATGGAAGTGAGGCTGACTGGTCTGTAGTTACCTGGGTCCTCCTTCTTGCCCTTTTTAAAGACCGGAGTGGCATTTGCCTTCCTCCAGTCCTCAGGCACCTCTCCTGTTTCCCAGGATTTCTGAAAGATGATGAACAGTGGCCTAGCAATGACTCCTGCCAGCTCCCTCAGCACCTTCGGGTGCATCCCATCAGGACCCATGGATTTAAGGATGTCCAGACGGCCCAACTGATCCCTGACCCAGTCCTCATCAACTGAGATGGGCTCCTCATTTATCCTGGCTTCCTCTGGGGCTTCAACCATCTGTGGGTCCTGCAAACAGTCTCCAACAGTACAGACAGAGGCATAGAAGGCATTCAGTAACTCTGCCTTCTTACTGTCCTCAGTCACCAGGGCACCCACCTCATTCATCAACGGGCCTACATTAATGAAGATCTTTTGCTGCTTACTTGCAAGGGGTGCAACACTAATGTTACAGCATACACAGCCAGGAACTTCAAAGGACAAAGTTATAGGAAACACACCCAAGCAATCACACACTTAAAACTGTTCTGACTCATACAAATTTCTTTCTATAATTTTCCTACAATCAAGTCATGACCACAAGTGGTGTCCCCCAGGGCTCAGTCCTCCGTCCAGTTCTGTTCAACATCTTTATCAATGACCTGGATGGATTGAATATTCCCTCAGTAAGTTTGCTGATAACACTAAGCTGGGAGGAAGTGGCGATCTGCTTGAGGGTAGGGAAGCTCTTCAAATGTTCCTGAACATGCTGAACTGATGGGTTGAGACCAACAGGGTGAGATTCAATAAGGCCAAGTGTGGAGTCCTGCACTTGGGACATAACAACCCCAGGCAGCGTTACAAGCTTGGGGTAGAGTGGCTGGACAGCTGTCAGGTGGAGAAGGCCCAGGCAATGTTAGTTGGCTGCAGACTGAATATGATCCAGCAGTGTGCCCAGGTGGCCAAGAAGGCCAATAGCATCCTGGCTTGTATCAGAAACTGTGTGGCCAGCAGGTCTGGGTAGGTGATTGTGTCCCTATGCTCAGCACTGGTGAGGCCGCTCCTCGAGTACTGTGTCCAGTTCTGGGTCCCTCACCACAAGAAGGATATCAAGATCCTGGAGTGTGTTCAAAATTGGCAACCAGACTGGTGCAAATCTTATGAGGAGCAGCTGACGGAACTGGGGTTGCTTGGTCTGGAGAAGAGGAGGCTGAACTGCCTATAATTTTCTGAAAGGAGGTTGTAGAGAGGTGGGTGATGGTCTCTTCAGCCAAGTGAAAGGTGATAGGACAAGGGGAAATGGCCTCAAGCTGTGCCAGGACAGGTTCAGATTTGATGTCAGGAAAAGATTCTTCACTGAAAGAGTTGTTGGGATGTAGAACAGGCTGCCCAGGGAGGTGGTTGAGTCACCATCTCTGGACGTATTTAAAATATGGGTAGCTGAGGTGCTCAGGGATATATGGTTTAGGAGAGGACAGGTATGGTTGGAGTTGATGATCTTAAAGATCTTTTCCAACCTAGTCATTCTGTGTGATTCTGTTAAGTCATTTAACCTTAGAGCATATGGAAGGATCTGAGTTCACAGCTTTGATTTTCTAACATATATTTAGCTTGAAAATTTTACACCTATAATGTTCTTCCCCTATGTGAATGACACCAGATCTTACTCAAGTCATGGGCTTTCACCCAAAAAGTCTTCTCGGTTTCTTGCATCTGAGGGAGGTATCCAATGCAGCATTTATCTGCCTATGGAATAAAGACTGAATTAATGTGCCAGGAGTATAGGAATTCCAAAAATAGGAAGCTGATAAGTAGAATTATTTATGCAAGTTGTTTTCAGACTGGTCATGGACTACATTTGGTGTTTAAGATACTAGAAGGTGGTAGACCAACAATAGCAGCAAGGTGAGATGGACTCCTGCTCCAAGAGAAGGTTGATATCAGGTTGGTGTTACAGCTTATTGCACCTCTGCTGACCAACCAGCTAACAATTTGGAGCTTTTCCATGTCATCAGAGACTGACCCTTCTTTCTCACTTGAACTTTTGTGCTGAAGATGCTGCTTCCATCCACTTCAGAGATGTCCTTTTCCTTGCTCTGTGAAATTTCTCCCAAATCTGGAAGTATTTAAACTTCCCCAGTCACAGGGGCCAGAGACCCACCAATATTGGCACAATTCCATATTCCTGGCTGCAGTTCTCAAGTCTCCAGCCTTTCTACCCCTCTCTGCTGTGCTTGCTAACAGTGAGCAGCCTGGAAGGAGAAACATTCAGAGGTCTATAAAACAATTGTATTCCAACTGGGAAAACTCTGTCTGCTGTCTTTGCCAAGCACCTTGGATTCAAAGGTAGTTAGACCTTAGAATTAGAGAGGAAAAATCTTCTGGGGATTGAATTGCTTACCTAGGTGGAAAGTGCAAGAAATACTTGATGCCATGAAGTGATTTGTTTGTTTGTTCTCTGGATTTATTACTCAAAAAGAACGTCTGTAGGTTCTCCAAAGATACCGCAGGGGAAAATGTGGAGGGCTGAGGGATGACTGTTTTGTACAGAGACGACTGAGGTGATTCTGGAAGGGGAGGGCAGGTCTGACTGATTTACAGAGCTGTCTGATGGGTGCAGAAGATGGGCCGGTGTTAAAGTCCTGCACTTCAAGTGCTTTATCAATCAGCTCTGGCACAGTGAGCAGTAAATGAGGGTGCTGGTGAGCTACAGAGTGGAAGAGGGATTTAATGAAAGAGTAGATAACAGGAGCTAAGAGAGGGACAATTTATTCTCCAGCACAGAAATAGATTTTTATTGAATAGATTTTTTTTATATAGAAAAAAATACAAAGGGCAAAATTCTGTGGCTAAATCCTCACTCTACCTCTTCTGAGTAACACTGTGTATTTAATAGGAATTACTTTGATGTGGGACTTTGTTGCCTTGGTTGAAGGAACTAAAGAAAACCCACCAATGAAACCACTCTACCGTGGCTTCACATACTGGTGATTTTACATGGATGTTGCTGTTACCTTTGAATCAGTAAACACATCCTGTAAGACAGTGGGTGATATTTGCTTCAGTGTCAGACTCAGGACAATGAGTCACACAATGTAAAGTTATTTGCAGGAATGGAGAGCTTTTGAAAGTATTTCCTCTCTTCAGGGTAGCTTTTCATTTCTTCAACAATATAACCTGTGGTGGTCCAAGGACCCATCACCGACCACATTCTTGATGTTCATATCGCATTGCCAGCATTTCCACTGAGTGCCAAAGCAACTTTGCACAGGTCAAAACTAAGACTTTTAGGAGGTATGTGTTTTGCATTCCTTCTGTAATGAAATATGCATAGATACACTGTCATTAAACTTCATATGAACTGCTGTTTAAAACATTAAACACAGAAACTAAAATGAAGTTTATACCACTTTGTAATTTACATTGACATTTAACCTAATTTACAGTGACTGCCGCTTAGTCCAGGTGGATACTAAGCTGCAGCTGTTCTTTAAACATTACTCTGTGTACCCTCCAGAGTCAGTTCTAATTTGTTTTACTTCCTTTCAAAGCACTAGCTGCTCTGTTTAAAATAAAAATAAAAATCATTTGCTACAGTTAACCAGGCAGTTAGCTAAGAAGTTACATGGAATTATTCAGCTTTGATTTGCATTTACTGTGAAATGTTGCTGCAATAGAATATGTTGTCATGACCTTTAATTAGCAGGTACTGTTTCAGGATTATGAATTTCACTTATTTTGGGCAGTTTTGTGACAAAAAATAGTTATTATAGTTGTCTCTAATTATAAATCTTTTGCATTTTCACTCACAGATGAAATCTTTGAGGGTGTATCAGGACATTTTTCTGTGAAAGATGTCTTGACTGTTTCCTAAGACAAATCTTTATTTCTTTCTTTCATTTTTCTTCCAGACTAATCAGGCCCCACCCATTATCTAAACACTAAAGAAAAGCACAGTAAGATTTCAGTGCAAAACTCAGTGAACTTGTGGAAGAATTGCCTTTGATTTCAGTGGACTTTAGGACACGCTAGGAGAAAGACAGTCCTCAGAAATATGTTATTTAATTTAATTTAATTTCATATTAATAATTTCAATTATATTAATAATTTCTCTTTGGCTGTCGAAATGTATATTTGTTTTATAAATTCCTTTTAGTAGAGTACTCTCTAATTGTGACACTTTTTGTTTTTTTAAAACCATCTATTGCAAGAACATCAGCAAGCAACATGGCTTAACATAAGAAATTAATATTTGATACTGTATAGTCTAGAAAATTTCTCACCCTACTAGACTACTTAAGTTGCATTTAAGATTATATACGTGAGAAATGATATGCTGCACATATGGTAAAGTTTTAACTCTGATATTACCTTACCCTGAAGAGTTCCTTTTGATAAATATTTTAATGCACAGCAAATAGGAAAGAAGTTATCTGAGCAGATGCTCATCAGCAACTAACCCGTGTAAGAATTCAAAGCTTCACTTAGTTTGTACTCTATAAAAAGGACTATATCCTCAAATGGCTTGAGAATTTTCTCCCTCAGTAAAACTCCAATAGTATAAAATACTGTACACAATTCCTCCCATTACAGGCACACATGCTGTCTACAAGTCTATTAACCATACATTTACACATGATAATAACATGCTAGAAATACAGTAGTTACATTTACTGATACACAGTCAACTTCAGGTGGCATATGCATGTGAAATAATGAATCTGTACCATTTATATTGATCAAGAAGAAAGACAGGCAGAACAGCGGAGATGCTGGTGGAAAATGCTGAGGTCTTCCTCCTCACTTGCATATTTTAATGCTGGTAAGTTATAAATTTATAAATCCTCCCCACCTTTCAACTCTTACTTACACCAAAGAAAACTTAAATTCATCCCTGTAAAAGCATGTCACCTGTACATGAAAACAACTCACAGAAAAATATTTTCTTTCATTATTTTTTCATTATTTCATTATTTTATTTCTTATACAAGCACATAGCGGTTTTAGATGGTTTTCTAACTGACTGCTAATGTTCAGTTCCACAGTTTAAGATGTCCAAATCCACTTTCTAACATGATATCTTACCTTCATAGCAAGGAATTCTATGTGCCTTAGGCGAATGCAAGGAGTACACCTTACAAGAAACTTCTCAGTTTTTTTGCCTGATCTCTGCGGCTTTTCCTGTAATAGATCTTTTTAATTATAATTAACTAGTAGAAGTGGCTGCAAAGGTTTCTGAAGAAGGAAAATTATATTAAATGAATAATATAATTTGGACAGTATCTTATCCTTGTGTGGTAACAACCTCTGGTTTGGTTTTTTTTTTGTGGGTTTTGGGTTTTTTCATTGCACTTCAGTAGCATAGTCCTTAAAATATCCAAAAGTAAAATCAATGACATATGGACTAGCCACTGAAGATAATTAGCTAGAGGAAAATGAATGCTTCAGAAGATATATTCTGTAAAGAAATATTAAGTAAAGAAAGACAGTTTTGTATTTCAGTGTTTTTCAAAGACCATTATTTTAAGTTGCAGATTGATAAAGAATTTGTGTATTTCATCCTAAAACTGACTAAATACACAGTGAGAATGTTATGTTTTCTTAGATCAGTGAAGAAAGGGTTAAGGATATATCCTTGATACTTTAAGAAAAAAGTAAGACATCTAAAGTCCTGAGTTTACAAAAAAGAAATGGGTAGAAGTTGACTTATTTGGGCAAGTTGTTTCAGATTCAGTGTTTCAAATAACTGTTACAATATAGAAGTCATGATACATAGGAGAGAGAGAGAAAGCTGAATGGATAATTCTTCAGTTGTGCTGAATAAGATGCTATTAGCAATCATTTTAAAGCTAATCCTTCAGGTTAGTAGTGCCCAACAGCATTCACTTTTTGTTCAAAAATTAATTTTTACTGAGGAATATACCAGGTGTTTCAGTCATCTTGCACTGAGGATACAATCAATCAACAGTATGCATAAGTACCATGACTTCCTATCATAAATTGGGAAGTTAACAAGAGATGAGGTTATGGCCTTAAGCTGCACCAGGGCAGGTTCAGATTAGTTGTTAGGAAAAAGTTCTTCACCAAAAGAGTTGTTGGGATGTGGAACACGCTGCCCAGGGAGGTGGTTGAGTGCCTTAAATACTTTTAAATACATTCCTGGATGTATTTAAAAAATGGGTAGATGAGGTGCTCGGGGATATGGTTTAAGAGAGGACAGGTATGGTTGGACTGAATCTTAAAGGTCTTTTCAAACCTAGTGATCCTGTAATTCCGTAATTATGTAAAGCAAGCTCACATATCACACAGTTATATAGTGGCTGAGGTAAGAAGGCACCTCTGGACAATGCCTAATCTAGTCCCTGCTCAAAGCAGGTTTCTTAGTGCCATGTCCAATTGCATTTTGAATATCACCTAGGACAGAGATGCCACAAATTCTTGGGACAGCCTGACCTAAGTATTCAACCATTCTCACAGGAAAAAAAAATCCTTATACAGAAATGAAATTTGCGATACCTGTGAATGTAATGTTGGTATGGAGTCCTCATGATGAGAGGACTTGCTTGTAAAAGAACAAGCCACACCATTTTGAGAACATGGTCTCTGGAACACAGACCATTAGAAAACACTGAAGTACCATGCCTGGTTTGCTCCTCTTTTACCATGGGATGTAAAAATCCAAAGAAACAGGTTGAACTTTCCTATTCTTACCTGTGAGCATAACCAGCTGTTGTGAAATAGAAAATGTTCTTAAGAGTGCAAAGAAGACCCCTTAAGGAGTCAGTTCACTCCCTGGGTGAAGAAACTCTTAATAGGAGTAACTTGAGCTGCATTGAGCAAATGAAATCAGAATTCATGATGATATGTCGTAATGCCACCATTTTCCCTCACTTTTCAGGTTCTAGCTCATTTTCTTGAGCAATGAATTTTGTTTGAGACTCAGGTAGCTCATCTCATCCAAAAAAGGGTGTAACAAACCACTTCATTGACTAAATCCTGACAATAGTAAGAGCAATTGATATAGCAGTATGAGTGAACTCATCACATCATGGATAAGTGTCTGCGAAAAGTGTCATCTCAACACCACTTACTGTTTGAGCAGATAATTAAGAGAGATGGGACTAGAAAGGGAATTAAAAATTTGAGTGGATGCAGCATTTAAAATCAACACACATTCTACTTGTTTAGTTTTTTATCTGAAAGTTTTCTAGTGTCCATTACTGCTCTAGCTATACAGGAAGGATTTTGGGATGTATAGACAGTTTTGAAAGAATATTATTAAAAGAATTTGGGGGGAAGACATGGGGGCATTACATAAATCACCAAGCACATAAAAAAGGAGAAATAGGCAAACAATTTCCACAAAATTTTTCTCTCCAGAGTGAAAAGATTTTTTTCCCACTTCTCTACAAGTGCAACTGAAATATGCTTGGATTTATATTCAAAGATCACCGAATTTCTGTCTACAAAGAAAAGCCCAAGTTTGATACTCAGTTTTCAATAAGTTGAACTGTAACAGTGTAAACATCACTAAAAAGGTATTTTTTCCTCCACTCTCCATTGAAATTAGCTATAATAATGTGCTTTTCTATCTAACTCTACTTACATATTTATTGAGCAATATTACAGAAGGAACAGAAAGCACAAGAAAGCTGCATAGTCATAATGATAATAGGCTGAGGTTGTGGTGACTCTGCTATAAGAAGCGGGATCTGGCTGTGTAGTCTGGATCTAAGCGGTTCAAACCTATTACAAAAGGCATAGATGTATGTAGGATGACAAAAGTGTCTTAAAGGGAATATTTAAGCATAAACACCATTGAAAACTGGTATAAATAGAAAAAAAAAATCAAATGTGTTTAAGAGGAGCTTGATAAGAGCCCAGAGAGAATACTAAATGGAATAAAGTGGGAAAATGGTCTGCTTCTGGAGGCAACTAAGAGCTGTAAATACAGATTAGATTTTAGATGACAGGCTAATAAATCTATGAGACACTATATAACTGAGATATTTTCACACTGTGCAACGATAGATCAACAAATGTGCTTTTAGACAGTTAAACAGCAAAGTGGGCACATAGTGCATTTCATGCAAAGGATTGTGAGTTATCTGAAATCTATCAAATGAAAACTCCTTGGGATGTTTGCTAGGATGACAGCCATTCATCCCCAAAGCCCTTCATGCAAACAACAGGGATGACAATAGCCATGACAGTGGGTCAATTTTAATTGAGGCACAGCTTAGTAACCTTAGTCCAGGTTTCCTGCTGGACACAAAGATGACACAGGGCTGTGGTGGAGTTAATGTGCCAGAGGGATGGGATGACATCCAGAGGGACCTGAACAGGCTGGAGAAGTGGGCCCAGGTGAATCTCATGAAGTTCAGCAAAACGAAGTGCAGGGTCCTGCACGTGGGTCAGGACAAATCCTGTTACCCATACCAGTTAGCAGACGATGTGCTTGAAAGCAGCCCTGAGGAAAAGGCATAATTGTGGGTGAAAAGCTGGACATGAGCCACCAATGTACATCTGCAGCCCAGAAGGCCAACCATATCCTGGGCTGCATCAAAACAAGTGTTTTCAGTAGATCTAAAGAGGTGGTGTCCCTCTCCTCTTGTGAGACCTCACCTGGAATACTGTGTCCAGCTCTGGAGCCCTCAGCATAAGAAGGACATGGACCTGCTGGAACATGTCCAGATGAGGGCCACAAAAATGATCCAAGGGCTAGAGCACTTCTCCTGTGAGGATAGTCTGAGAAAGTTTGGCTTAATCAACCTGGAGAAGAAAAAGCTACATGGGACCTTGTAGCAGACTTCTAGTCCCTGAAGGCTGCTTACAAGAAAGCTGGGGAGGAACTGTTCACAAGGGCATGTAGTGATAGGACAAGGGGTAATGGTTTTAAACTAGAAAAGGGGAAGTTTAGGTTGGATATTAGGAAAAAAAATCAGTATGAGGGTGGTAGATCACTGGAACAGGTTGCCCAGAGGTGGTGGAGGCCCCATCCTTGATGACATTCAAGGTCAAGCTTGCTGGGGCTCTGAGCAACCTGATGTAGTGAAGATGTTCCTGCTTACTGCAGGGGGGGTGGACTAGGTGACCTTTAAAAGTCCCTTCCAACCCAATACATTCTATGATTCTATGACACGTCCAGCCTGTTTAGAAGTCCATTGTTATAGTAGACCCTTCATTACCCCTACTTTATTAAACCTATTTAACTATACCTACTACATTACACTTACCGTGTCTGTCCTGTTGAGGTGGATTGACTCAGGATAGAGGCTAGGTACCCACCAAAGCTGCTTTATGCCTGCCCTCCTCAGCTAGGCTGGGGAGAGAAAAGATAATTAAAAGCTTGTGGGTCAAGGGAAGGCCAGGGAGAGATCATTCAGAAATTACCATCTTAGTCAAAACAGAATCAATTAGGAAAAATTCTGATTTATTACTCAATCAAAACAGAGTGGATAGTGAGAAATAAAACCAAATATTAAGCCCCTTTTCACCCACCTTTTTCCTGGCCTTGACTTCACTCCCTCTTTCTCTCCCTTCTCTCCGCCAGCAGCACAGCAGGACAAGGAGTGGATTTGGGTCAGCTCAGCACACACTGTTTCTGCTGATCCTTTCTCCTCACAGGGAGAACTCCTCACACTCTTCCCCTGCTCCCACATGGGGTCCCTCTCATGGGAGACAGTCCTCCATGGACAATTCCAGCATGAGTCCCTTCCATGGAATGCAGACCTTCAGGAACAGACTCCTCCAGCCTGGTCCCCCACAGGGTCACAAGTCATAGGATCATAGAATATCCTGAGTTGAAAGGGACCCATAAGAATCATCAAATCCAACTCTTTGCTTTGCAACAGGGCCAGACAAGTCAGAGCATCCCACAGCTAACTTGTTCTGGTGTGAGTTCCTCTTTATGGGCTGCAGGTCCTGCCAGGAGCCTGCTCCACTGCAGGCTTCTCATGGCTGCAGGTTGATATCTACTCTACTTCATCCTCCACAGGCTGCTGGGGAACAGTCTACCTCACTATGTTCTTCAGCACAGGTTGCAGGAGAATCTGTGCTACAGCACTTGGATCACCTCCTCACCCACCTTCTTTACTAACCTAGATGTCTGCAAAGTTTCTCACATCTCATCACTCCTCTTTCCAGATGTAAAAGCTGCCACTAGTTGGTTTTCTTCATAAATATGTTATTCCAGAGGCACTACCACTGTTGCTGATAGGCTTGGCCTTGACTAGCAGTGATTCTGTTTTGGATCCACCTGGTACTGGCTCTGATGGGTCAAAGGGCAGCTTCTAGTAACTTCTTGCATAAGTCACTGCTGTAGACCCCCCCCCCCCC
>VXBZ01003156.1:33499-57222 GCA_013399135.1 Heliornis fulica
CACGAAGAAACAAACACCTGTGTAAGGTAGTAGTATATAGGGTACTCCCCCATGCTGCTTTCTCATTTCCTATTACTTTGTGGACATTAGGTAATAGGTGAAGATAAATAATTCAGAAATCAGGTAATTAATCTATAAACTGGGCAGTATGATAAATAGCTATGGAAATATTTTAAGTTAAGTGGAATATGGTGGTGGAAATACAGCAAGAAGGCCATGCCAAGAGAACTTTCAGGCCCAGTGGCAAAGACAGAAAGCAGAAGAAAATTAACAGGAGAGTTAAACTAGTAAATAGTTAGACTAATAAATAGTTTTCCTAAGAGAGGAATCTTCATTAAAATAGCATTTGTGAATATACCAGAATATGCTATTATATTCAGAATCAGAGGCTAATTGATGTGAAATAGTTCCAAATAATTCTTGGCATATTTCTTTCTTTTTTTTTTTTTCATTTTAACTAAAAATGGAATTTTAAAGTCAAATAATTTCCTTAGGAAGAGTTGATGTAAGATCTTCTTAAGAATTCACATGTAAAGCTACAACAGTCTCCAATAATCTGAGGGGAATGATGAGAAGGACCTGTACAGCCTTTGCTGTAAAAATGATTGAACAGTTAATTTGGGGAATATTGCCTGAGATCCCAATCCATGCAAAAATTTTAATTGTGCCAACAGTATGTTATGGCAGCCTGAGAGCAACAGCTTGTTGAACAGCATAAGAAGCAATGTTTCACTGTTTTCAAAATACTTTTATTTTAGAAAGGGCTAAGATGAAGCGAAGGTCTATGCATACATTAAATATGTCAGCCTGAATGAAAGAACAACTTTCACACTGAAGATCTTAAGTCCTGTGGACTTAAGATCTTAAGATCTGAAGTCTTCAGACTTCACCTTCCCACTTCCTGTGGGAAGTTGAAGTAAAGCTCGGAAAAGTTCAATCTATATTGAATGCAGACTTCAAGTTCACCTTAAGGTCATAGAGAAATAAGATGAAAAAAACACATAGCACAGACACATAATGCTGCCTTTATCCTTTCTGTTTATATTCTAATGGTTTGAGGATAAAGTCTGGCATACTGTGTCAGCATGAATGATTTTTGGATTTTGATTTCAAGACAGTGCCCTTACAGGAGTCCACATAAGTAAATTAATGGAAGAAGATACTTGAAAATGTTAAAGTGTTCTCTGCATGCCTTTTGTAATTATAGTTTAAAGGGTCAGTTATGACTTTGTTCCATCAAAACTTTGATACATGTATAAAGTTTACATTTTAATTCCATTGATAAAATTTTAAATTTACTGCAAAGCTATTTATCATCTAATCAGAATGTTTCAAGAATATTTCAAGAGTATTTTAAAAGTATTTAAATTCTTGGACTTGTTTTTTCACAAGTGAACCAGTCATTTACTGTATTATGTCTAAGTCTTGAAAATATATAGACATTTGATGTTCACATATATGGATATGATGTACTGAATCGCTATGATAATATTCCAACAAAAGTATACATCTTTTAGAGATGGGAACATATCTTTATAACAAAATATTTTACTTACAGACATAAGGCATCCCTTAAAATCACATAGTTTATTTTTCATTAAGATGCAAACAGACTTTTTTTCCCTTGGAAAATATTTTTCTATAATTCTCAAGTATGGTTGTAAATGTTTGTGAAAATATCATATCCAGGAAAATCCTAGGTTGTCTCCCTCTCACCCAGCTTTACATGTCTGCAGTTTATATGTGTACATACTGGCTAGTAACCCAATGCTCTCTTCAAGGTCAATAGAGAGGAATATCCAATGATTCATCTGACCTATTTTAATCATCTATTTTAGGATGACATGACTCATGCTTTGAAAGTGCCAATTTTACTTCACTCACTGTGAAAAAGTCTTGACAACTAGCTGACATGAAAATATCTGTATTGCTGATGCCTATATTTGTGATCTCATGAATGCCATTCTATGAATCTATCTTCAGAGCTCTTTGATTTCCCCATTTTATTTATGAAAATTTTAGTTGTCCAATCAGTGAGTCAAACCAGAATTGTATAGCACTGCTGAATATGCATATACCACAAGTATCTACTAGTTACGAGCAAATTTAAACAATCTCTGTGAAAGAAATGCACATGGTGGGTTGGATTCTGCAATGTCATGTTGTTTCAGAGTTAAAGAGCTTCAGAAACACTTATTTTATCACTTTTTAATAGAAGTTTCATTCAGTATAAAATATTTTGGTAAAAGATATGATTGGTACTAATGTACCTAAAAAGACATCCCTCTGTCTTTCATGTGAATGCATGCAGTTATGTTACTTGAAAGTATTTTCTATATGGAAAAAATTATATGCCTGCAACTTTCACGATTTTGGTAAGACTGTCAGGGTTTGTGCCTTCTTAATCACACCTTAACAGCGAAAACAGTGTTTTCTATGAAGCCTGTCCTGAACACAGTTTGTACTTAATGTATGATAAAAACCAAAGTTGTTTGACAGTTTGAAAAAAATAGCCATGGTTCAACATGGTGACAGTTGGTAACACACAGTAAAAGGTGCGACACCGCAGATGAATTGGCCTCCTCCAGTATCCTCTTTCCTGTGTTTAATGACTGTGACCTTTAGTATAATGACATCACTTGTCTTTTTGGACATTACTAGAGAGATGAGTTTTCATCAGGAATTTGGGAACTGGGACAAGGATTTCTAACTTCTTACTCTGTGCAACAAAATCATATGTCAATGCTTCAGCGATTACTTAAAAACCCACTTTGTCTAATAAGGCATCCCAGCTGTTGCTGTATTTTGGTTGTGATTAGATCAATTTATTCTTATTTATTTTTTTAAAAAAAAAACATGTTTTAATAAGTACAGATAACTGTCGGTCCCTGACTATCAAACTCAGTAACAGCTGAAACTTACTATTTCTATTTTTGAAGAATAATCCCAATGTTTAACAATGCTAACCTCTACTGCAACATATATTAGCATACAAGCACAGCGTTTGTGAAAGCAGTCATTGTCTCAGGCTTCACTGCAAGTGTAACCAACCAACTAACTATAAATTGATGATAACTGCCAATTTTGCAGGGATTTAGAAGTATGATGTAGCACTATAACATATAGCAATTAATTTTACAAACAAGCAAATTTACTTTATTGTTCATTTTACGGGTCTAGTAGGTTAATTACATGGCTGATTAAGAAAAGGTGTATTTATTAATGTCTTAGTATAAATAATAATTTGCTTTATTACAGAAACTATCAGTGCCCTAACCCAAGCCAGGCAGTGAACAATATGGTGAGCAGTATCATCGAATCATATAATGTATCAGGTTGGAAGGGACCTGCAGTAAGCAGGGATGTCTTCACTAGATCAGGTTGCTCAGAGCCCCACCAAGCCTGACCTTGGATGTCTCCAGGGATGAGACCTCCACCACCATTCTGGGCAACCGGTGCCAGCGATGTATCACTCTCTTAGTGAGGAATTTTTTCCTAATATCCAACCTAAAGCTACCCTATTCTAATTTAAAATCGTTACCCCGCATTACCCCCTATCACTACGTACCCTCATTGACAGTTCTTCCTCAGCTGGTTGAAAAGGTCTTGTGTTTCAGATTGTGCTTGGCTGCTACAGATGATGACAAAGGTTCTCTCTTCAAAACCGTAGCTTTCTACCTCAGTCATCTCAGTTTCACTGTACATGTCTGCATGTACTGCTGAGCAATTTCTACTTTTTATTGCCTTAATTTAAGAATTTAATGTTTTACTAGGTTTCCTGTCTTTTGGCCAGTATGCTGAAGGAAGTAGTATAAAGAGTAGCATCATGTTGCTGTAGTATGGATTTAGAGTCTTTCATGTGCTAGTCTGTTATTTGATTTTTAATCTAAAAATTTTGTTTTATTGCATGCAAAGGGTTTTTGAACACTGTAAATGCATGTTTATCTTTGTCTACAGAAGTTGTATCTGTGAAGCTGCCTGTAATACTTTTCATTTATGAGGTTTTTAATCCTGGCTCAGTCCTTAAAGGAGCTGGGAAACTCTCAAGAAATGCGTGAAAAAAATCAGAACTGGAGGTCACTCACTGGATTATGGTATCACACAAAATCAAATCCTCAGTGAGCCATGGGCTTTCCATTTAAATCAGATCCATTTGTGAAAATATCTACTGCCATGTTCTGATAGCTTTGGGTGAACACTGATAATGCACAACAGTATCACACATAAAATATATTATCTGCACAATTCGCAGCATGTAATCATTAAATTCCACGTTCTGTCATACTTGTTATTACTGAGTAACAGTGTAATTGATTTCAACAGGCATAAGATACAAGAAATTTAAAGATAGGAAAGCTATATCTTTAAGAGCTCTGTAATGGTGTGTTACCGAATTCTACAACTGAAAATCACTGTTACTGAGGAAAAATGCAAATATGTCTAAGAACTTATTTAATATCTAATTTCTGGTGCTTTTCACAGCTTTAATTGCATTCTAATTTTCTAATTAGTTTTAGAGGGAATACTCATGGGGATACCTATTTAGTAGTGATTTTGAAAATGGATAACTTTTCCTTGAGTGAACAACATAGAATCTTTGAAAAAACTCCACAACCTGAGTGCAGAGTTATAAATAAGAGCACGTTAGAACGAAACTAAAATGTAACTTACAGTCATATGAAGATGTACTTTATTGTTTTGAGGGTATGATCTCCGAAACATTAACAGATAGGTGTCTGTAAAAATGTCACTGACGTCAACTTAAAAGTTTTCAAGCTGAGGAACATGATGCATATTTACTCCTTGTAATTTGCTAGGTTTCACTGGGATTGTCAAAGGTTTGATATCAAAAGAATTCAACTGTCACAGAAGAAGCAGTGCTAGGTTTGAAAGTATAGCTTAGTTGTCCAAGGGAAGCAGTAGACTATAACTTCTTTCAAGAAGAAAAAAAGAGTTGGAGAATGAAACATTTGTTGATGGTTGTCAAAGTGACATGTAATAACCTAATGTAGACTGGCATACTTCGATATATCCACTTCCCTCAGTTTCTCAAACCTTGTAATAAAATTAATTTTTAAAAGATCTTTAATTTTTCCCTTTCTAATTTATTTTTTATTTCAGTTTTAAGTCCAGAATTCATCCAGTCATATGATGATATCTACAATTAGCATAGTCATCTGTGTCTGAAATAGGCAATTACCCATCTTAACATTTACACTAGGAAACTGATATATCTTAATGGTCAGAAACATATTTCTGCATTTACATTTTGGACCAAAACTTCACATTTCCTGAAGAGCTTTACTCATGTATGATTTTACTCATTGTGTGCTTATTAATACTTTGCTCTACTGATACTATGCATTTATTTTAATTTTGGAATAATTTCTTCCTCTTGATTTTCCTTAAATAATTTTAGTTGCAAAAGCAAGAAAAGCTTTCTGTATTTTTAAGAGCTATGTTATACTTATGTTTTAAAAAATACATATTTTCTCTAGAAATAATAATTATCTTTGAAATGCATGATGAAGAACCCTAGTCAAATGGCATTTAAAGAAAGCTGACATGGAGATGACTGTATTCCCTAAATTGAAGCTGCAGATCTAAGAACTCAAAACTGTACAAAATTATGACAACGCTATTTGAGACTGCTGTCTGACAGAGGAAATTAATAATATCCCAAATGAATTTTATATAATTACATTAATATTTTAGTAGGACTGTTATAGCTAAGTAAAAGGTTTTATATGTAAATGGGACTAAGCTTCTTTAATCTTGTTTTCTTTTAATTTAATAAAGGCTACTCAGTCACTCTCTTGTCTCTTTAACCAAATTCTTAAAAAGTGCTTTTCTTTCTCCTTTCTCATGTTGTGATTTAGTTCCTTCTCAAGCAGTCATGGTCAATTTCCACCTTCATATCTACTTCGGGATTTTAATACCATATTTTGAAGAGTTTTGTTTTCAGATTTGCTGAGAGCAGCCGTTGTCAACTGGATTGTTGATACTCTGAAATGCTGACAGATCTATCCCTTGCACTTTAGTAACAGACTGGAATCAAATACAGAAACAGTAGAATAAGTAGACATCTGTAAATGTAACTTCTTGTCCCTTTAACAGATTTGCATTCACCCATGAAAATTCCTGGAAACCCAGTTGGCTTTTGTACAGATGAAGCAGTCAGCTATGGAACTGTGTCCCTCGAGAAATGTTCATCACAAATTCTAGTACAATAGAATGTAACATCAGTGGTACCTGAAATAAATAAATTCATTAAGACCTATTAGATTTAACTATTTGAATAAATATTTCTATTTTCCCAAATGCTGTAGCTATGATATTTCATATTTAAATTATTTTTTTTAAATTTCAATGTTTAATAAAAACCTGCAACAATATTTTAGAACAACAGACTGCAGCAGACTGCTTTTGCATATTCTTTTTTTACAGCTATTGGAAAAAGTAAGAGATTTTTTTTCTCTAACACCATCACCATTTCAGTAATACATACATACTGTACCACATATATATATGAGAATTACTTTGGCCTTTCAATCAACTTTCTTTGTTCTTTTTTTTTATTAAGAAAACAATAATTAAATACTACCTTCAATCTATTCAATAGTAATTTTAATCTTTATACATTTCTTTCAGGAAAAAACCCAAAACTTGATAATTTACTGCAATGCTATTCCATTAATAAAGTAATAAAATCATCACAATACTATGCAGCAAATGGGTGGATTAGAATTGTTATCACATTAACTGAATGTAGCAAATTATTAAGAAATTTTGTCACTCAAACTTATTTGTTAGAGGAGATTCCATTTATTTATTTATTTATTTTTACAGAAAAAACAATGAAATTATATTGTTAAAACTAGCTATAAAAATAAAATGGTCTTTCTGTTCCTCAGCTTTTAAGACAGTATCCCCAAATATAGTCTATCCTCTTTAATAGACTCACTGTTTTCACATTTTGGCAGCTATTGTAAAGCATCTGGACCTATAACATGTATGTTGCTAGAATTTACATTTTTATCTACTTGAAATAGGTTGTTTGTTAATGGTCCAGCTTTGCTTCTTCATGACATTTTAATGAATGAAGAGCAGACAGGTAAAACCAGACAAATAAAGTATTTACTTCTCATTTCTGTTGCCTAAAGGCAGAAAGTCCTTTCTAAGAGACCTTTGGAAAGAGTCAATCCTCTTACTTCTTACTCCATACAAGTGGTAGTTTGACCCTCAACTCCATGCCCTAGAGCTCCATGCCAAAGCATCGGGGCATGAAGAGTGCTCACAGAGTTTTTTACTTCCTCATGAGGAATAGCCAACATCTGTTATGGCTTTGAACTGAATTTTGGATAGATACTGTTCTAGGCTTGCAGGATGATGCTCATCTGTCAACATGAAAATTAAATGTTCATAAAACTAGTGATCCCATCCTTTAAAAAATTAATGTGTCTCTTGGATATCAACCCTACTCCTGCGTTTCTCTGTATATACTCTGTGCGTACTACGACACTTGGTTTCTCTCTTGATCTTTCTCTGATTAAAAATATGGACTTGTAAGTGGAATCTTTTATTAACAGCATATATTAAGTCAAGGATAAATGGGAACAGTTGCTTTATGCTGGGAAAAAAAACTTAGAGGGAAATTTCCTGATTCATGGAAGGGGGTCCTATATAGGACCCATACAAGGTTTATAGAATGTACAGGCTGCTTTTATGGAGAGTGAAGTAGGCTTGAATAAGTCACAATATTTTTAAAATTTTTTCACACTACAGGTTAATGCCAGTGAATGCAACCAGAAATAATATCTGAGAGGACACATAGGTGAAGAGCACATGGTGACCTTAGGCCCTGCAGAAAGATAATTGAAGCACTGGATATACTTTTTTTTTTTCTTTAAATCTGAAGAACTCACTGAATAGAGTGTAGTGCATTGAGAACAATGATATTTCTCCTTGGGACTCTTTTTGTCATAAAGTGCATGTCAGTCAAGAAAAAAAATCAACAGAGGAAAAGGAAAACAAAATAAGCTTTTAAGGTTGTTACACATCTTTTGAAATAGACAACACAAAATCCAGCTTTCGGGACCTGTGTGGTCCCTCTTTTTCCCTTTTGTTTTTGTAAATGTCAAATTAGTGTGAAAGTTTCCTGAGTGCATATTTTATCTTGTATAGGTATTTTACAAACTTACTTTAAAATAAAAAAAATGGATTCATGAATACTGGAAACTGCATGAATAGTTTGATAAAAAAATAAATTTCATTTACTTGCAGAAGAAAGAAAGTTCAAAGTCTGTGATTCATGCAATCATATTCTTAGAGGTGACCTGAAGTAATGGGAAGGTACATGAACATCTGCTAAAAAGCGCTGTGAGTTAGAGTTGGAAAAAGCCATACAAATCTGCAAAGCAGCAGAACAAGCAAATTGCAAACGCAGAATTTCAGAAATGAGGGAAATCAAGAAAGAATGAAGGAGGTTATTGCACAGCAGAATATGATGAGACCAGTAGAGAAATCAATTGGAGTGGTGCACCACAGTGGCCAGCAAGTAGGGAACTGTGTAGGGAAATCAGTGTAAAAAAAAAATCCACAAAGCAGTTTCCCATAAATATGATATTGTTTTGACATCCTTTGTACTTGATCAAGGTGATGGTTTCCTTGCAAACTGAGCTTCGGAGAGGAGCCTGGTGCACCTGGGCTAACCATTTACCTTAACAGAGAGTACCGAAGCAAAAGCAGCAGAAAAGACAGTAAGACCTACACCATATCTTTTTCTTGTGCTGACCATCTACGTGGCAAAGCATTCAGTGTCCTGAAGGGGAAGGGACAACAAAGAGGTAGGGCACAAGAACATGCCAAAACGTTTTCTGGGATAAAGGGTCAAATGATCCTTCAAGCACACATTTGTAACTGATCAGCTGTTCTGTTCTCCTGGGAAGAAAGTAAATCTGAATAAAAAAAAGAGGATTTTTTTTTTCACAGCATTTAGGTTATTTATCCACTCAAATCTGTCAATTACTTTTACTAGTCTTCATTCTCAGAGCACGTGTGAGCCCATGCAGACAGTCTCTTCCTTCCTGCTTTACAAACAAATCCAAAACATTCTTAGTAGACCACATTCCTTTCAAACATGTCATAACAGCAAAATGCTCCTTTAGCTAAAGCTGTCACCTATTCCATACAGCAATGTGTTGGCTGCTGGCTCCTCTATAGGAGTCTCAGACTGTGACATGTGAAACAGAAGTAAATGCAACTTTTAAGGTCTAGTCAACTAGTCCTTATGGGTTACTTAGACCCAAATGAGTAGAATCACAGAATCATAAAATGTGTTAGGTTGGAAGGGATCTTTAAAGGTCACCTAGTCCAACCCCCTGCAGTAAGCAGAGGCATCTTTACTAGATGGGTGGCTCGGAACTTCAAGTCTGACCTTAAAGAAGTAGGTGATGTTAACTTTGCACCCATGTTTTAAGAATCGGAGAAACATTGCAGATAAGTTCTGCTCCTCACCTCTTAATAAGTTGGTATATTTCATCCTTACTCCATAATGTTGTTGAAGTTTTTCTTGCGCTTTTCCTCCAGCATAAGAAAAAAGCAGGAGAAAAATTAGGGCAAGAGGGTAGGCTGACCAGGAGCAATGCTGCAAATCTGTCTCTTACTTTCCAGTTTCTGACAGTCTTGACGTGAAACTTGTGAAAGTCATGACCATTTCAGTTCTGCACGTCAATCAAAGATAAATACCAAAACTGCTTCTTCTGGTGTCATATGGTAGAGGTAAAAAAGTCAGAAAAGCAGAGTAATGAATAACATGGGCATATGACTCTGTCAACCCAAAAATAGAATAGCCAGGCTGGATTAGGGAGCAAATACAAACTAGAATGAAATTATGAACCTTTCCCCTTTGGATGCAGGGAATCCAACAGCTAGATGCTGTTAGCATTTATTTTAATTTCCATAGCTTTGCAAGTGGATTAAGTGTATCAAGTTTGCTCTTCGACATCTTGACCAAAGGCAGCCTTGACTGCAGCAGTGTCATGGCTTATTTAGCACAGTTTATCATCTCTGTTTCCACAGATTTCTCTGCTCACACTCTGGGTGCTGAAACAACTAGTACTACACAGTTAATGCAAACTCTTGTCACAGATGCAGATATAATAATTTACAGAAATGAACAGTGAATCCACATGGCCCTGCTTTAGGTGACTGACCTAGATTTAAGAACCACCAGAGCTAACAGAACCTAGTTGTGCCATTGAAAAGGAAAATCTGTTGATTGCATTTCTGTTTTATGAGAATGCTATGCAGAAGACACTCTGCTATTTCATAAAAGTTGTGCAGTACAGCACTCAGAAATGGAGCATTTGTTACAGATGTCAGAATTATCCATTGCTTTTCTCTAGGAGTAACACCACTAGGTTGACAATATCTCCTATGCAGTTTAATTAAAGGTTTACTCTGACAATCCTAGGTGCTTAGAATGCTTTAATTGCTACTTGAACAAAATGAACTATTTACAAATTAACATTCTTGAAAGAAGCAAGGAAATTTTAACTGTCTGCTCAAATTTCATTCCTGCCAAGTGCCTGGCTGAGATCTTGCATAACATTTGAGTATGTTTTTGTATGTAAATGTAATAGCAGTTCTAGACTTCAAAGACCTAAGCTCAAAAAGATTTAATGTGAGAAAATACTATTCAGGTAGAGTATCACCTAACTTTAGCTATGTGAAAGATGTGTATCAGTATGGTTAGTCTTAAAGATCTTTTCATAATCAACAGTAATCAACTGGCAAGTCCAAAGGCTATTAGTTTTGGCTGTGTTAGATGCCTTAAGCTGGAAAATGCTTATCTGACAGTTGACTCCAAAGGGAGTCTAGACAATGAACTTAGACTTGATGCCAAACTCTTATAAAGCAAAGTGAATCTCATCCTTCATTTCCAAATAATAATAGATTCAATCATTACAGTAGCTTCATTTTCACAAACTTCCACACTTCATTACAAGACAAGGGCATATTATAAACAGAATTATTCTGGATAAAACATAGCTATGCACTTCATACAAATGGGAACTGTTTATTTTCCCATCATTTTTTTAATTGAAGACCTTAATGTACCTAACTATTACTCATTATGACATGAGAATACTATGTATTGCATCTTCTCTTCTTGAAACTCTATTTGTTCCTGGTTTTCATTATGTCCTACACCTCCTTTTTTTTTTCTCTTTTTAGCATGATTGTTTTGCTTTCCCCCTTACAAGCAAGGATACACTTTTCCATGCCCCACAGTATGTCCTGAAATTGTACTCTGTCTTCTTGGTGAATATTAATAGTGCTGCTATGTAAGTTATCATTATCAGTAAAACATCAGCAAAACCACTTTGCGTGAAATCTTGGTGTACCATGGAAATGGCTTGAAATATTCCCAAGTCTTCAATGGGACAACATATAATTCAGTGTGTTTAGGGATTTTTCAGAAATATTTAGCTGTCTACAACTCATTCATGCTAAATTTCTCTCTTTAAAACACCTAAGGCCTCAAGAAGATAGATCATGTAGGGTGTATCACAATGTATATGATACACTCTTTACCTTTCTGCTGTTTCCCATCAACAAAGAATTCATGGACACTTTCTCAGAGTAGCTGGATTTCAGATAATCACCTTACTTAAATTAATCAAGGCCTGGCTGGTGTTATTACTTGCTCCATGATGTACTTAATGGTCTGTAGTGCTGCACTTATAGAACATCCAGATTAGACTTAGAGCAGCATGATGCTACCCTGAACATTCAAAACTTCACCAATGTTTTTGGGCTTAAACAGGAAACAAATGTTGATTACTTGGTCCCTCTGGTAATGAGCATCTTATGGTATAAATAGCAAAATATAACTACTTGGAGTAGTATTTTCTTTGTTTCTAAATAAGTGTAACTCCATAATGTCAAAGCATCCTTAATCACATATTTCATGTTTCACTCTGAACATCTTTTTTTACATATTGCATAACTGATTACTTTAAAAATAGTTATTCTAGAGTAACATGGGGTATTATATGCTGCACACACACATAAACACACAAACAACACACGCAAAGGATAAATAGTTCTCCAAGCCTTATGATGAGGGCTGTCTCTCTTGATTCCTTTGTCATTGCTCTGACTAAAATTTATTAAGATTTGATTGTTCTTGATTTCAAATAAATCTCATACTCAGAGATAGTTACTAAGATTTCAATAAAGAGGCTATGGTTAATCTGCTTGCTCCTCAGTATCCATCTTTAAAAAATGAAGGCCATTCTCCACTTTGCAAGAATTCACTCTTTCAAAGTTAAATTACTTAACAGCTGTAAAATATGCTGAGGTCCTGCCATAGAAGTTGCTATGACATGGAGACTGCAAAGTGGTATTATTATGCTTACAAATGCAGAGAACAGGTAATGGGAACAGAATCAGCAGTTTAGGTGATAGGTCATTTGCAAACAGAGTGTGAGGGAGAGGAACTATCTGGAGAGAATTTAATTCTTTGAAGGTTTATACCTGCTAGTGATGCCAGCTGAATAGGTTTGTTCCATAGAAAATTATGAGTTGTTTAACTTGAAGGTCTATAAAATGACTTTTTAAAATTCTTTCCAGTCATTATTTCAGGTAGAGATATGATCTCATTAATGTGCATGCCCCTGTAGCAAGGTGGAGATGTGCCAGTTTAGTACAATTGCATCATTGTTGTGACAAGTTACTGTGACAGGCAGATTATTGTGGCATGTTTAATAATGCTTGTCACAATAACATGCTTTGTTTATGTATGAACCATAGGATCTGGAACTGCATGTCATGCTAGGACTGATATGTAAGACAATAGTCCCAATCAATAGGAAACCCTGAAGAGGTTGCTTGTTGGTGATATATAATCTGTCTTGGAAAGCTTATGTTCTTACTAAGTGGGGGATTTTCATGATCATTCTAATGCTTCTGAAACAACTTTCAAAACTTAATGGTCTGATGATACAATATTTGAATAGGATTTTTTTTCCTCATCATGTAATACACCACCAGCTGCTGGTAACAACATAAGATCATAAGATAGAAGATTCAAACCTTGTGTGGTTTTTGGTTTTTTTTTTTGAACATTTCAGTATTTAACACTGTATGAAACATGGTCTCCACTAGAATCAGGGAAAAAAAGTGCCATCTTATTAAAGTGAACTCTGCAAAAGTGCCTGTGTTATTCTTGCATAGGTTTTTTTTTTATTCTTGCATATCACTTTTCTATCAAAAAAACTGATTTTCTCATATTTGTAAAACTGACCTTCTTATTAACTCTCATTGTGCGGCTAATGTCAGGAGAGACGCAGCTGCCACTTCCAAGTATAAGTGCTGCATGAAAACCCCCAGAATGAGCATCTAAAAAATGTTAAAAATGAAATAAATACTTTCTCCTTTACTCAGCAGATTTCCTTCTGTCTGCCCTATCAGTGCCAAGTTTCTCTTTCCTTTCCTCTTAAACTTTTTTCCAGTTTGGTTGAAAAGATATCTGAGGGTGAGGAGATGAATCTTCCACGTATTAGCAACACACAGTACCCTATAGATGGTGGGGTATGTGACCTGGCATTACGAGAGCAAAGCAAAATCCTTGACAAGATATGATGTTCCTAAGACTACAAGATGCATTGTGGACCTGAACGCAACAGTCCTGTGGTCATGTAGCCTCAACATAACAGAAAGATTAAATCCTTGACATAACAGAAAGATAAAAGAGGAACTGGGTGCAAAGAGCAGAACAAGAATGCTATGTTTAGATAACGTAGTCAAAGCTAAATGTTAACCAATCATGAGCTCAGCTTTTGCACTATGTATTAAATAATTGACTTTACACCAATCAATGTAAGACACATATAGCTTATTGCTTGCCTTAAGAGTATATATATACTGCTGTTATATTCAATAAACAGATTCTGACTTGCATCAAGCCAGGTCTCCGTCTCTCCATCGCAGCAGATATCCCTCTGGATGAAAAGGGATAATATAAAGTGAATAATGGAGAATAAGAAAGTGGAAAGGTACATCAGCTTATTTTTATCCTGTGAAATAAAGGGAATGTGAAGACTGAATTCATAGATTAAATGATTGTGTAGAGGAATGAGAACTGTAATGTTAATTTTTAATTCTGGTCCAGGAAAGTGGAGCACTTTATATGATATGATAATATATGATATGATAATATACCATTGAAATACTAAAGGGCAATGGCAGAGGCTTTGAGTGTAAAGTACTAGCAGGACGAGAGTGATAAAAATACAGTATCAGGTCATCAAGATCCTAGCACACACTTGCCTGCAGTTTCTCAGGAAAACCAGCTCTGAAGCAGATATGGTGTGTAAATCCTGATGACTCAGAGGTGGGACAAGATCGAGAGATTAATCACCCACCATTAGCTCCTGTTGCATCAAGGAGACACATCCAAAACTGACACCCTTCCAAAGAGAACCCAGTAGCTGTGGGGATAGATTTGAAAACTGGGGCTGATTGTCCTTTGCTATCATTGCAATTACTCCTAGATACAGGTATAAGTGCCTGACTACTTGTCAGACTGCTTGTGTGCATCTTGCTGTTTGTGTGTGGGAAAGTGTGAGTGTTAGGAGTTGAAATCAGTTGAGTTTTAAAATAAAATAGCATTTTCTTCCTATAAGATATTGCATCAAGCTGAGTTTTTGCTACAGAGCTGTAGCATTATTTCCTGCCAGCCAATTTGGAAGTTGTCATGTTTTCAGAATTTACTAAAATTCCTGCAGTTAGAAATTCAACATCCACTCATATAGTGATGTCTTGTGAGGTAAAATACTCTATTTAGAGAATACAGGGTCACCACTATTGCTAAATTACAAAAGAAAACCATAATTTCTAGGAGTGGTTCATCCCATTTTGACCACATTCTGAAACAGTTCAGATGACTGCAACCACCAGAACAAAGAATCAAGTATCTGATAGCATCTGTCTTCAACATATTGCTTACAATCAAATTAACAAGTCTAAATATAGGAAAGTGTTTTAAAAGTCTCAATGTTTATGTAGAACCATATTGCAGACTCCCCAAGATGTTCACACAGAGGTGCCGTGTATGGCACAGGATTTATGGGAGATCTCTGCTCTCTTGGTATCAGGACTGAGGTACCTGAATCCAGTACTTAAGGTACCTGAAATGCACTGAAGACCTCACTTCATGTGAATTCATCTGTATAGGGTGCTCAGTTCCCAGCAGATTAATACCCAGTGCCATTTGGAGGTCGTGGTGTGTCTGAGACCCCAGAGAAGAGCAACCCACAACAGTGCCACATTCACTCCAGCCTGTCCTGGTGCAGCAGATACAGCCCAGGTGAGGCTCTTCGCATTGCCTGAAGTGAAACTGTGGAGACTGTTTCCAAACACCTCGTGCAGCCAGTGTTGTCTCCTCAGGCAGGGAGGCAGGGGCTCCCCATGGCATGGTCAATGGCAACTGAACATCCTTTGTCTTCCAGAGCTAGAGGGTCACATAAAGACCTTGTCCTTGGCAACACAGCCAGAGAGATTCACTACCTTATCCAAGGACATGGATGTGAAGTCAAGGCATCAAGAGTACTGGGCAGGGGTTGCCTGTAGTGAACCAGGGTGGCTGACCCTTTGCTTGTTATCATGCTTTTGCAGCTGCAGGACTGGATAAGGACAGCTGAAGACCATGAGGTTTTTTTTTCACTTTTGATGATTTTTTAAATTATTTGAGTCAATGACATTACTAAACAGATAGTGTAATTAATGTACAGAATTATAATATGGTCTTGATGAAACTTAAAGCCCTAAACTCCTTGTTACTGTAATCTCTGTGGTGGTGTTTTCAGTCACCTTGCTTTTTTTGAGGCAGACCTCTCCCAGAAATGTCAATGCCTAAAAGGAAATGCATTAGAGTCATATTTTGCAAAACCAAACATGACATCTTCATGTCCTCAGAACATGTTGAGAAAATATACTGGTTTAACATAAGAAATCTACTATAAAATGATCTGCTACAATACATGTCAGTCACATTGCAACATATATCATTTGGAGGTGTTGAAGTAAGGCTAGGACAGGTACAGTGCAGGGCTCAGTGCAGACTGATGCACTGAGCCCTGCACTGTACCTGTATTTCTCTGGTACCTATCTGGGGTTTCTCAGCCCTTGTGTGACTCTGAAAGTATTTTCCCTTAGTGATAATAAATATTTTCAGATTTTACTCTCCTACTTGCATTACATACCTCAGCAAGTGTGTAGGTCTTCTTCACGGGCCATGGAGTATTTACAAGTCAAATGATAAACTCTGAAGTTTTTTTTATTTGCAAAACATATCAGTGGACCACATCTTTTATGACCTAGTGTAGTACAAATGCTCATTTTTGCTGGAGACCCTTGTCGGAAAAGAAGATGCTGGAAGACCAAAGATAGTGACTAGCTTTGACCCTGAATGCTCTGGTAAGGTGTTTGGACGATATGATCTTTCGAGGTCCCTTCCAACTCCTAACATTCTGTGATTCTGTGATTCTGTGGATGTATTGCATTATGCATCTGTAGATTGGAAAGTATTGGAAAACCAGCACAGAATGGACCAAGTAGTAGTAAAGGGGAGATTCAACTCACCTCACCTCTTTTTGGTACATATGGTGCAAGTTTCTCACCTTCTGAAGTAAGCTTCCTTTCTGGACAGAGGAGATTTTAGGGCTCTCTCATTTGACCTGCTTCAGACATTGGTTTAGGATGAAATTAATTGTATCTTGGAAGGGATTTTTTTCTGTACTGGCTGTGAAGTGAGTCTTGGGCATAGCTTGGCTACAAGCATGGGAGGGTAAAGTTCAGTGAAATGTACACCACTGTAGCGAACTGTGAGAAATATAAAGGACATATTTCACACATGCTCAGGCCATCTTTCGTCAATTTATCAGTGCTTTTGTCACAGTTCAGACTAACACTTTGCCTGTTTTATGTTGAACTAGAGCTGATCTTAATGAAAGTCTTTGACCAATGCAAAACACTTCACTAAAAGGAGTAGCTGTTCAAAATTTGATACAATCACCCAACATATGCAGTCTTCAAAAACTGATGCAGATAATAGAAGTTATACTGCTGTTGAGTATTTATTTTATAACTGTAGGTCCTATATGCACATAACATGCCATATGCATAGCTGTGTCCTTGGCTAATGACAAACTCCTACTTAGCTGTTCGCTCACTCCTATTGTTGACAGGGCAGGGCGTGAAAATAGGATGGAAAAGCTTAAGGGATGAGATAAAGACAAAGACACTCACCATTTACTGTCATGGGGAAAAAAAAAACTTTACTTGGGGAAAATTAATTTAACTTATTGCCAGTTAAAAATAGAATAGAATAATGAGAAACAAAAACAAAACTAAAAACACCTCCCCCTGTTTCCCCAAGTTCACTGTCACTCTAGTGCTTACATCCTCCCGACACTGAGTGGTACAAGTGGATAAAGAATGGGAGTTGTGATCAGTCCATAACCTCTTCTCTCTGCTGCTTTTGTCCACACACAAAAAAGTCTTGCTTCTGCTTGTGAGGTCTCTGTGGGCTGTAGTTCCTGCCCGGTACATCCATGTGCTCCAGAGCATGGGGGCTTCCATGACCTACAGTGTAGATATCTGCTCCTGTATGGTCCTCCATAGGGTGCAGAGGAACCTGTACCTGGAGTACCCTCTCCCATTCCTTCTTCTCTGACCTTGTTTTTTTCACTGCTCTTTCTCATTCTTTCTTTGTCCTTCTCCTTTGACTTTGTGGTCTTTTGACCTTTCTTAAATGTACCTTCCTAGAAGCTCCACCAGCTCTTCTGATGGGTTAAGCAGTGTCTTGTGGTTGGTCCATCAAAGCCAGCTGGGACTGGCTGTGTCTGGCACAGGGCAGCCTCTGAAGTCTTCTAAAGAGGCCATGTCTGAAGCCATCTGCTGATGACATCAAGGCATGAATACCCAATACAGACAGTAGTGTGTATTTTTAGCACTTTCAATCACAGTCAGAAAGTCAAAGGAAGGTGAAGGATTCAGACAGATGGTCACATATACCCGTCTGGTCACATTTAGGACAAAAGGTATCTACTGATCCTATCTTCAATGCTGCCACTTCTCCTGCTCTGGTCCAGGAAAGATTTATTCCTGGATATTATGGTAGTTCTTTGCTGTCAGGCTTACAGTTTTGAAAGACCTGGTTCTACAGAATGCAATAAGTCAGACAGGAGGGAGAATTTTTTGGTTACAGACTGCAGTGGAATGAAGTATGTGACAAGTTAAAGTAGGAGAAAGTATTTGGGGCCATGGTAGTATGTACAGATAAAGGTGTGAAACAGTACAAAGAAGAAAAACAAGACACATTTACAGTCTTCTAACAGAAAACCGTTTAAACAGCTAGTCCAACATGGCAATCGCATAGACATATCCATGATAAAGTGGTTTGAATTACTAATATTGTAGGACATCCTTCACAGACAATCCTAGGCATAGAAACACTGATGTACACATCAAAGAGATATCAATCAGCAGCAACTTGCATAGATACCTGTGTGTTGTGCAATATTCTATGTTTTTCAAACAAGGAATTATGTTTTTTTCCCCTCCTGCACAAAATCCCAGAAATTTCTGGAACATGTAATTACCTATCACAGAATTACTAGGTTGGAAAAGACCTTTAAGTCTCTCATTGAGTCTAACTGTACCAGTCCTCTCCTAAACCATACCCCTAATCACCTCTGGTGGTTTTGCAGGGTGGCTTCTTTAAGAAGCTGCTCCTTTAAGCAAAGTAAATACCTTCTGGGCTCCCAAGGCCAAACTCCCAAACACTGTCACTGACAAGGCCAGCCAGGCCAATCAGTGCCAGTCACAGCACCACTGGGAATCACATTTTAGAAAGAGAAAAATGCAAACAGCCACATTTTACCACCAGAGAAGGGAGCGAGAAGATATAAGAAACTTTGCAGACACCAAGGTCAGTGAAGGGGGGAAGGAGAAGGTGCTGAGAGAAGATTCCCTGCAGCCTGTGGAGAATACCATGGTAAAGCACGTGTCCCCTCAGAGCCAATGGAGGACAAAGAGACCCCACTTACAGCCCATGGAGAGGTACCTGGGCCAGGCAGGACCCCACTATGGAGCAGGTGGAAGAATATGGAAGAATCTGTGACCTACGTTGGAGCAAGCCCCTGGCAGCAGCTACATCCTGTGGAGAAAGATAAGACGCTGAGAGAGAGAGATAGAGGCCCACATTGGAGCAGGTTTGCTGGCGGTGCTTGTGACTCTGGGGAACCATGCTGGGACCAGCAGTCTGGGACTGAGAGACATTTTATGAGTTCATAGCAGTGACCCACACTGGGGCAGTTGGTGAAGAGCCAAGGCCCCATGGGAAAGGACTCATGTGGAGAAGTTCATGGAGGACTGTCCCTCATGGGTGGGACCCCATGCTGGCACAGGGAAAGAGTGTGAAAAATGCCCCCTCTGAAGAAGGAGAACAACTCATGAGGAACTGACCGAATACTGAAGCCTCCATTCCCTATTACCCTCCTTTCCCCTGTGCCATCCTGGGGAGGAGAAACATCATGAATAGAGTGAAGTCTGCAAAGAAGGGAGGGATGGGGTGTACTGTTTTAAGAGCTGTTTGTACTTCTCATTATCTGACTCTGGTTTCTCTCTGTGTGTGTAGTGCAGTGTAATANAAATGTCCCTCCTTATATTAAGATGGAACTTTCTATGTTCCAGTTTGGAACCAATTCTCCTTTTTGTATGGCCAGCAATGAGAAGAGCCTGGATCCATCCTCCTGACACTCACTTTTTACATATTTATAAATATTAATGAGGTCACCCCTCGGTCTCCTCTTCTCCAGGCTGAAGAGGCCCAGCTCCCTCAGCCAATAATCACTCCCTGACCTTATCTCAACTCTTTCTCCCCTTTCGAGCTAAGAGGGGAGCAAATTTGGTGGGAGTCTGGCCTTCAGCCATGGTCAAACCACCACAGCACCTCATCTACCTGTCTTTTAAAAACATTCAGGGATGGTGACTCAACTACCACCCTGGGAAGCCTGTGTGAGTATGTTATTATCTAGTGACATAGGTTAAAATATGTTATTTTGCATGCATGGTTTAGCTTGCTCTGAACTAGCAGAAATCCATGTGATAAAGCTCCAACACTAGAATAAGTCCTGCTGACGGTGAGGATGATATAACCTAGGTTCATATCATGTAGAACATTGTCAACCATGTCTGTGTCTCTACTAGAAATGCAACATTTCCAGGGCAAGCCTGGAGCAGAGGAGTCAATGTTTAATCATCAGTATTGTAGGACCATTATCACAGAGGTACAGTTTTGGCTTACAACAACTGGAGATCTCCCAGACAGTTCCCTGGTTTGCCCAAAAGTCAGCATAGGCCAGGAACAAGTCTTAATAGGTAGCTTAGTGTAGCCTTCTTTTTCTTCTGAGTGAGACATTCTGTATATGGAAACACAAGTTATTATCCCACTGGAGGCAAGGATGGGAGTCATCCCTGATGGAGACTAGTACAACCTGAGTTCAAGGTATAGAAACTGTGCATTTCTGCAGTTCTGTGCCAGCTCTTTATTGCCTCAAGCTATTGGCAAATGAACATACTTACATCATTCAGGCAGCTCACATCTAAAGGACCTATGGCTATGCCAGTGGGACAATGTATCTAAAACAACTACCTGAGTTATATGTGATTATTGTGTTATGTTGATGTGATCACCCTGCTCTTTTCTTGGGGCTAGCTTGGTTGCCATTAAACTCAGGAGCAATATAAGTTGTGTTCTCTGCTGTCATGCCCTCAGCCCTGCAGTACATCTCAGAAACTGCAAGAGTGGGAACACTATATGAGCAAAATAATTCTTCCTTGACCCCAGAAATTGAAGCAGAAACAATTAGTCAACTTGGGTTGGGCAAAACAGACTACATCTCCACAAGCCACACTACAGGTATGTGCTTCCAGCACCATTCAATCCCTGGTTTTGTGACTGTCATTTTGGAGCTAGCAGAGAATTTAAAATTACAAGTAAAGTTTTGGTAAATGCAGTAGGACTGCTATTATACTAGTGTGTTGTGGTTTGTTTTTGTGTTTTGGTTTTTTTTTTAATCTTAGGAAGATTGCAGCATTAAAACTAGGACAATTCTCATCTTCTTCAGGAATTGTGTTGTGAGTTATTTTACCTTGCATTAGCATGAAAAATGTATCAGTCACAGTATTAAATTGTCCTCACTTGACCTTTAAGACCTGAGATATTTGGTAGGTCTTCTTCAGAATGTGCTGGATCCACTTAGATACAGATAGTTACCTTTCTCTTTATATGTATGAAAAATGTCACTATGTGCAGTAGTCTCTCTGGTAATGACCCTATGAGTCACCGTAATTTTACAAAACATACAGAAATTCTGTTTCCTCTGATAAAAGTAGAAAGTAATCAGAGAAATTCTTTCCCATGGGAGAGACATTTGTCTTCTTGATTTTCTTTAGAGTCTTCTATGTGCATTACTGCTACAAAGGTGGACATGGAAAACAAAATCTTTGATAACATTCTCTTAGAAATCACCTATTGTTCCCTGGGACAAAATGCAATCTTCTCCATGCAGTCCTAAACTCCAACTCAATCATCCCTCAAGATTTGCAGAACATTCAAGCAACACATCTCAAGTTCTGTACATTATTGCTAATTGTGTTACCACATTTAGTCCCTTTCTCTGTGAGTATCCTTAGGACTGTGAGTATCCTTAGGACTGTGAGTAGTGAGATTTCTAAAGTAAAAATCTAAGGAGCCATAACTGACTGTCAGGCTTTCTCATGTATGCTACATCTGTTCATGAAACCCCTTTCGGCCTAAAGACATTTTCAGTAGAAGATGCCATGCTGCCCACTGCCTTTGCTCTTCCCTGGTGACTCTTGGTTCTGAATTGAACTTCTAAAGACAGCTGTAATGCAAACCACCCTGGCTCATCATCTAATTTGCTGACAGTCTTATCAGTACTAAAAATGTATAAACACTGCAAAGCAACCAAGACTTTATTATAATTTGCCATTATTATTGGCTGTGATGCTGATAATTCTGAAATCCATAGGACTTTTTTTCTCTCATTATATTTAAAGTTTTTTTAATGACAACTCACTTTTCTTTATGTATATGCATGTCATTATCTATTATGACTGATGTCACTAGTCAGCCTTCCTATGCTAGTAAGTGAGGAAACACAGATCCAGAGAAGTCTTTACTGCAGCAGGACAGAGGATAGTATCAGGACCCACAACTTCTAAAGCTGTTTACTATGTGTGTTTTGTTTTTATAATCTTGAGGCAACATTGACTGAAATGTTTATTTACCTCAGGAGAGTTTCCATAACATTGAGTTAATGTGATTTGGATGGTGGAAAGCACTAAAGATTCATAGAATTATTACTACTAGTAAATCACTTAGAGATTTGTTGACAGAAGTGGTGGTTGCCTTTATTCAAAGAGGTTTTTATAACTTTTTAGAATAAGAGCACACAAACTAACATAGTACATGTTAGTGATTAAACCCATGTGTATAGATTATGAACAGGTTATTTTACTTTCATCTTAAATTAATAATTAGCTTAATATTTTAGATGAGTTTCTAGGAGGGTAGTTGGTGATCTAAGAATACTACTAAGGGAGCCTAAAAGCCCTGAGGTGGAAATGAAACGGCAGAAATCTGTTGTGTTGCATTTGCTTCATTGTCCTATGTCGCACTGAACTCCCTTCCTTTTATAATGCAATTCAGCTTAAAATTTACAAGAAGTTGATAGTCCAAATTCACAGCTTCCCATCAAAAGGAGAGAGATAGATATATGGAAAATGTAAAAGAAAAAATTAAACAACTGGGATGCAAACTTTCAGCACATGTTAATCTTATTTTCAGTCATGGCTAAAAGGATAGCATCCTACAAGACAATGAAGCTGAAAACTTGTCTGAGATGAGGGCATCTGCACTTTCTATGGAGTTGTAAATTTTCTATGAAAACAGTAATTTGACTCTTAGACCAGACTGATAGTTGACACTAATAGGCAAAACTCCACCAACCATCATTCAAGTAAGTTTTACAGTGGTAGGATTCAGCAAAGGCAAGCAGAGAGTCCAAACCAATATTTTTGTTTTACAGATAAAATGTGACATTAAATAATTTTGTGCATTTAAAGGTTTTTATTTGTTTGTGCTCAGTAATTCTCAGCTGTGGCTTATCTTTCCAGGATGCTGAACACCTTTTGTTTTAAAGAACTTGTAGCACTATTTTTGTGCTACTTGCTCTACAATAGACAATAAAATAGAATCTTATCCACAGTTTTATAGATCTACAGCTGATAAGCAGGAGAATAGTCTTTGTTGGTGCTCTCCCATTTTTCAGTGCTGGGTTATGGGACATTCTTCTCTAGATGCTGCTCAATTATTTCCAGTGTTTGTTTCCATATATCTGTATTCCTTTAATGCTGCTACAGAGATTCCCTTTAATGACATCTTTGAAAAGAGGTCACAAACTCTCTGGGGCAGATGCCAGTTCTTCTTATTGTTACTACAAAACATTTGCCTTTTCCTGTACAAGAACTTCAAAAGGACAGAATTAATTCAGAATAATGCAGAATCTGACTATATACATATGAATCATGGTTAGCTTAGTCTCTGGAAAAAAAAAGTGTATTTT
>VXBZ01003156.1:57322-118152 GCA_013399135.1 Heliornis fulica
TTATTATTATACTTACCTATCTATTTACTAATTTATCAGTCTCTTTTTTTCCACACTATCCACATACAAAGATGGAGAGAGAGAGAGAAGAATTTGAATGTATATGACCTACACTGCATTTGTTTAAAATCCATATGTATATAGGCAGATTCAGATTGGATTTACAATTAGTTTTTCACATAGTAGAAAATGTTCAACTTCAAGGCTGTAGGAGAACTACCATAAATTACAAACAGGTTTGGGGTTTTTTTGGAGTGGAGTATTAGCCATGACTGCAATGTAAAGTTAAATTTTGCTTTTCACATTTTGCATGAAAACACAGTTTTAAAAACTGTTTACAATTGCACATTTGCTTCTCTTGGAAAAATAAAGGATTTTTTTAGTTTGTTCCCAATAGACATTGACCCTGGAAACAAATCATCAAGAGTCTATCCTGAAGGATTATTATTTATTTGTGCATCCTCAGCATGGACTCCATTAGAAATACCCTACAATACACATTTGCACAGGATATTGCACTGATGAGTGTCCTAGTTCAGCAAGAGACACCGGTTATCACTGTGTGGGGGTGATCAAGGCTGTGTATTCTACACCCTCTATTCATTCCTCAACAATAATGGACCATTTGCAACAGTTGTCCAGGAAGTCGTTAGCACCTTCACACTCAGCCTGAGGGGGCGTGGGTGCTAATGGGCCATCAATGGTCCAACCATACCCCATGACTCACAGTTAATTACCCATTGTGTGAGTCCCCGCCCTGGGGGAGGGACTGGGTGCTCCCTGAGGATATACAAACAGGGCTCAGAAGACTCTTCTTTCGTTGGATCGGGAGGAGCAGTGGAACCTCAACAGGAGGAAGCCATCGCTCTTGACCGGACTACAACCATCGCTTCTGGCCGGGCCACAGCCGTCATCTGCAGCAATGGACTCTTCACTTCTTTTTGCTTTGGACTTGGGAGAGCCACGTGGATCTCAGCACCGGGGCTAACAAACCCCTTTGGGCTTGTGCCCTGTGACACTGGGTTTACTGCTGGGTTTTGGTGAGTTGAAAGCAGGTTGTTCTCTTTGTGTCAGTGTTTGTATGGTAATATCTTTCATTAAATTGTAACTCTGACTTATAATCTCTCTTGTGGTGGGTCCATTTCTCCTGCCAGTTTACCTCTAAACCAGCACAATGAGAAATGTAGCACAGCCTAGCTAGGCACCACAAACCAAATAACAAGTTTTCTTCTGCTCTTAAATTTTAAGAGAGTTTCAAAGTTTGGACTGAAAAGAACCATTCACCACTCTGGGCGTTGTCTGAGGATATATGAGTCCCCTTTAGGGGACTGTGAGCATGTGCTCAGCTCATGTTTTTAAGCTTTTCTGCCACCCTAAAAGTCTAGAAATGTTATAGAAACATGAGTGAAAAGATTCTGAACTCACCATGTGCCTCCAGCATCTGAAGATCAAGGCAAAGAACGTTAACATCTATGTCTCTGCCTAACTCAGAAGACTGTATTTCTATGTGCTTACCAATGGCACAGTGTGATTTTTTTTTCCCCTTAAAACTGACTCTTTCATGCAACCAAACTTTTATTACTGTATTGCTATTTCCAGAAGGACAAGTTATGTCAGCAAGTCTAATCTCTTGTTTCATCCATATGTGCCAAGATGTGGTAAACACATTCACTGTGATCAATTTGCAGATAAATCTAAGCCTTGCTGAAGCTTTACAGTTTAAAAAATATTTGCTTACCAATTGGTGTTTATATTTGCAAAATACCTACTGTGTTCCAAACTTTAGAAACTCAATAAAAACGTAATGCGACTGCAGTAGTCCATAAAAGATTGGGAGTCCTCAGGACACTATTTGACTTAAGGGCTGTTGAGAGCAGCTGTCACCTCCAGCATCTTGGGAACCCAGGGATTCCTCCTGCCCAGTGCACCTAGGAACCCAGGGGTCAACATATGTGACTGCTGCTTTCTCATCTGCAGGTTCAACCAGTAGCGAGGCTGAGTGTGTAACACTCACTCACTCACTCACTCACTCACTCACTCACTCACTCACGCATGCATGCATACACAGACACAGGATATGACTGACCAATACTGCAACTGCCACGGACACTGCTGCACCACCACCGGCAACAGCACCTCCGTATAGGACTCACATAGAATACAACTATAGACACCAAATATCCTTCCTTGTCGTCAGATGGTGAGGATTGAAGGTTTTGTAGATTTGATGCCACTACCCAAAATCCAGGGCCTCTTGATCATTCTGTAGGTCTCCCACTCACTGGCTGGTCCAACTTGGGGCTCAGGATCAAAGTGATATACACATGCACACACACCCCCCTCACACTCACATGTTCCTCCCACATACCAGCACGGGTTTCTCAACACCTGATACTCTATCCCAGATCTAGGGCTTCCTACTCACCATCTAGCCCAGCTTGAAGCTTGCTAGTGAATGACACACACAACCCCATGGACACACCACTGTGACCCACAGTCCTGCTCCAGATGCTGGCACTGAGTCACTCTCATTGCTCACTCCACTCTTCCCTGGTAGCTGTCATTTCAGCACACACATTGCTCCTGCACAGTGACTGGCAATAGTCCCTTGCTTTCCTCAGCATCTACCTCCCTGCTCTGACTGGTTGCTTACCCCAAATCCACTCACACTGCTCCCACCAGCTGCTGGCACTTAGTCCTTGCAGCCCTCACACATGTAACAAAGATGCAACTATACAGAGAGACAGTTAAGAAAATATTTAGAAGAGAACTGTGACATGGTGCACAGCTCAGCCAAGCTGAGCCACCAGACAGGTTTTACACCTTTATACCCCTTTCTGCCTATTTCCCTGTGTTTCTCCTGGATTCTTCAGCTACACATTCATTTATCAGTTCACATGCTTCCACCACCCCCTCCTAAATATCCAAAACATTCCTTTTGTTTCCCTTTATGAAGGCCAAAGCCCAGGTTGGGACTTTCAAGCACTGTGCCTAGAATTGCTTAATGGCCCAACAACTTGTCACTGGAGACTTTTAGTCTTTGCCATTATCTCTGTTATTCTGTCTCTATCAGGTCTGTGACTCAGTGTATTCTTGTTTAGCCTTTCCTCCTTTATGTTCTATCCCTTTTGCATTTAAAATAGGCCCTTGATCAGCTAACTTTAACGAAACAGATGCTTTCACCTTTCACATACCCTTACACTGTGGAGAAATAGACCCTACAGTAATTTAAAAGCAGATTGTTACATGTCATCACATGTAGGGAAATGAAGCATATTTTATTTACGATGTATCAGGTCTACCTGCTTGAAATTAATAGAGATAATTTAATATTGATACACCATAAATATCCGAGACACATAAATATACTGCATACCTTTGGAAGCAAATCAGAATAAATCTTTTCCCAATCTATCTTGACTCATAGGATGTACACTTTTTTGAGCAGTGGACAAGGTATTTCCCTAAATATGTTATAATATTGCTCAATTTATCCAAATATAGGCCAGACATTACATATTTGATTTTTTCACCCATATTTTTCACTCACTAAAAAAATAATCAAAATTTTAGGGAACACACATAAGAGTTCAAGGTTTTCCTCTGTCAGCAGTTGGCGACTGATTAAGATCATAAGCATTGGTGTCTTTTGCCACTCTAGATGTCCCTAGAGTATTGTCCAGCCTCAAGATGCCCATGAAGAGTTAATGGGACATTATAGTTTTGGGACATACTTGCCAACACTTTGCGGATGTCCCCTGTACAAAGTCAACAGACATGTTTAAGCATTGCCTCAGTTTCCAATGCAGATCAAATAAAGAATAATGAATAGCTGCTAAGGGTATTTGGTAAAGCATAGTAATTTTCTCATTGCATATCTTTGTTTTGGGAGGGAGATTTTTTTGTCTTCTCACGCTCTGTCTGGAAGCAATGGTGTACCACAGATTTCCATGAAGAAGAAGGAAAAAAAATACTGTTTAATCTATACCTTGACCTTGATTTATTTAAAATCTTATTTTTATTATGATTTAGCTCTTGTACAAAATGATAACATGTTTCTAAGGAGAAAAAAAAAGCAATTTGAAAGTACTAAAAGGGGATAGAGCAGCAATGTTACAATGAGTTTGCTAACAACTTATAACTTGGAAAAATTCTCTGAAACCACAATGCTCTTTCAAATAGCTTCAGTTTTTGATAATCCAGCCTTGCTTTTTAGCAGCAGCTATAAAACATTTGCATGGATCATTTTCATTCAGTTCCCGAGGTGTGTGCTGATGGATATCTGCTGATAATAGTTTCTTACTGTTGCAGGGCATTCATGGTCCAGTGATGCTGAATGACCCCATGGCTGAGCAGTGCTAACTGTTTTCTAGCACTGAGCTATACAGCAAGGTTAGACTGGGGGAATCAAGGTGGCTCAGTAATTCTGAAGTTATGACATTTTTAAAAGACATTCTTCTTATGCATATACCTTAGCAGGGTAGTTTGAGCATATGTATGATGCAGAGAATATTTGAGCATTTATTCAGCTTGCACATAGGCCTTCTAGACCTAAAAATTTCCTCCTATGTTACCAGTGCCTCAGGTAAAGGTGCTTGATAAAATTAGCACTTTTGTGTTTGTGTGAAAAAGGCCTTAGCAGTTTAATACATGTTTCTGCAGAATGAAGAGAGGCTATGTGGCTGCAGGAAGCAGGAACAGAACTCTTCAGTGGGGGCTCTTCCTGCTTTAGCACTTGGTAATTTTTACACCAGTATATATCACTGATCCCAGTTTATTATTTATAGTGATCTAAATAAGAGATGGTTTGGGTTGCTTCTTATATGGAATGCCTCAATATTATGAGTGTTTTGTTTTACTGCTTTTAATTTAATAGCTGCATGGATGCTTGAATACCTCATAGCCCTGTTTAATTTCATCTTTTTATGTGATGCAGTTTTAGGATTTAGAGGAAAGGATCAGGATCAGATTTTGAAAAGGATTTCAAAATCATCCCTCTCTGTCTTTACTGGAGATAGAGAAGCTCCTTGGAAACGTGGGTGTCTGTCATGTAGGCACAGAAAGAAAAAAGTGAGTACAAAGAGGTGATTATTTCTTTTTAATGCTTTGAAGCTCTCACTGGTAGCAAAATACAGTCTTCCTCTTGTTGTTTAGCATGTCTGCCTTTTTTATTTGAACAGTTTGTTTTACAGAAATAGATCTAGGCTCATAGCACATTTCTTAATCATCTCTCATTTTCAATACATATTAACGCCAAGTCAGACATAGTATTCTGTCACTTTTTGGTACTCTAAATTATTTATGCAGAATTTATGAATCAGAAAAAAATGAGGTAGTCGAATTTGATGTTTGTAGCAGCAAAACTAATGCTGCATCAGGCAATAGTTCCTACACAGGTATTTCTCACACCTCTTTCATTTTTGGGACATTGTTATTCTTCATTTTACAATTGAAATTCTATTGTTTTACATATAATATACAAGAACGAATGTCAATTTTGATCGGAATTGTTGGGAGTGAGTACTAGAGATAGGTGAGGCTATACAGATAAACAAGGAGCTGACCACCTAGTCCAAGCATTTCTGTATATTTAATATGTATATTTTAATTGACGGCTGAGTTGGTTTCCTAACTTGATGATGTACAGTTTTATTATGAGATTAAATAATACTCAGGAATATTTAGGCTAAAATAACAGAATATATGTGGCGCATGCTGAAGTAGTTGTGGAAACTGGTAAGAATTTC
Organism: Heliornis fulica; assembly: GCA_013399135.1. Lineage (NCBI taxonomy): Eukaryota > Metazoa > Chordata > Aves > Gruiformes > Heliornithidae > Heliornis > Heliornis fulica. Next base: position 63,070 of record VXBZ01003156.1, read on the forward strand.
AGACCCCTGTTTTTTTAAAAGAATGGACAAGGAGCTGGAAAGGGCAGTATCACCTCAATATTCAAGTAAGGTAAGAACAGACTGAGATTCGTAAAGTTTTCCAGGTGCGATTGCATTGTTATCTGCTTCACACTGCAAATGTACACTCCTCTGTGCTCTCCGTCTGAGCAACGAAACAAAGGAGGCAAAAGGCAGTGCATTCATTGAAGTGCAAGACTTAGTCAGATGCTCCAGCATTTGCTCATACTGATTTGCCTCTCCAATTCTGTACAAATCATTGCTATTCCTCATTTCAGTGAGCCTATCAGCCCATAAAGACTGCAGTATTTGACCATGCCACAAAGATGTGGCATATATTCATCTGTATGTATAAAATTTTTTTACAGGTAGTGCAGCTGTTATGAACCTTGTCTTTAGCTTTGACAAAGAGAAACCTTTCTGATCAAATCCTCAGGGAAATTTTAAGCTCCATGTTTCGTTTTATCACTAGAATGGTTTCAGTGCTTTTTCCAAAGAATTAAAATGTCTTTAACAATACAAAATATCTTCATCACTCTGAAGTGCTGACAGCACTCATGATTTATTTTCAGTGATCTCATGGACTACCTTTTTGTGTTTTAAATGAACCTAAAGTTGATGTATTCTCTTTCAATAAAAATAAAATCGTTAATTATAGCTGGAAAAAATCTACATTTGTTTATGCAAAGCCAAATCTCTCTCAGAAGATGTGACTACCTTTGCTATTCTATCTTTTCTAACATAGAGAAGGATGTGTCTCACATTGTGTTTTGTATTGTAATATGTATATTCCTGATGATTAATGGAACACACATAATAATTAAAAGTATAATAAGTTAATGTTTAATAACACTGAATTTATAAAGCTTTACAAAAATAAATAACCAGATATAATGGCTCCTAATTAATTGACAGTTGCATTAAATCTTAATCAGAACAACATATCTGTAATATACGGTCTTATTTCTTCTCTGCAAACAAAAGCCAGTGGAGACAGAAAGCCATTTCAATTTGGTAGTGAGACTCCTTGATAAGCAATGTATCCACATTATCACGTATAACACTGCCATGGGATTTTTATAACTGCCTGTGATGCATATGGTATTGACCACTGTCAGAAATTATGTCCTGACCTTGATGAACTTCATGTCACATGCACCTTCACGTGGAAAATAAAATAGAGTTCCCTGGGATAGGCCTGTTTCTTATATTAGATAATTCTGGAGTCAGTTTTTGAAAACAGTGGATTCATCCTGCTGTAAGATTGCAGAGATCCAAATGAAGTCACAGTCAAATTGTAGTGCTTTCTGTTGGTACCTCTTCCCTATTTTCATTGGAGGTAAGGCTGGCATGGGAATCAGGACTCCCTTGATTTGTATCTTTTCACACAATCCCAGGACAAGATCATGCAATAATTTCTGATTTTTTTAAACAATGTATCAAGTTTTGTTACTAAGCCAACTGTTCGATCAGAAAATTTTGATCAAGAGTAAAACGACTGTATCATATAAGAAAAATTACTAAGGATTGAAGTGGAAGAGAAGTTTACAATTATTTTTTAATATTTTTTTCTGAAATTGCAGATAAAGCATTCTCATCTCTCACAGTGGATAGAATTAACCTCTGTAAGTCACAGTAGTCAAAATTATGATTTTTCTACAATTGTTGTGGACTAAAATGTAAAATGGTTTAATTCTTCGTGTATATGCACAAGTAAAAAACACAGCTGAATTATTCTTTATGAGAGCTGAAATGTTTTCTGTTTGATTCTATTACTGTTGGATTCATGAACCTAATTGCTAAAATAATTTGCTAGCTGTTTGATATACAAATGTTTGCCCAGTTGAAGGTACATATTTCATTTGAAAAATAAAGATACCAGAGATACATATTTAAAAAACCCAACCAAACAAACAAAACTGAGGTTTTTAATATATGCTAATATTTTGGTCGTTTGAAATGGGAAGACAGGCTTGTGAAGGCAAAGTCAAAGAGATTTGTATGTACATTAAAAACTCATTATCTGGGATGACCTTATTTAAACTTTCTTTTTACATCTGCGATAATATATGAAAACATAACTGTGGAAACAATTTATGTAGAGTTATGGAATCACTGATTCACCAGTAAACTATCCTAGTAATGTGTCAGTGTAACATGATTTTGAGGAAGACTTATGACACTTACCTCTGAGGTGTAATAAGGCAGTTGCATACCCAAATGAGATAAATTGCATAAGCAATTATTGTGGAAGTAAAAATGTGTTCATAATTTGCATCTGCAAATTGTGGGAACAGAAAATTTAGCCTATACCTAAATATAGTTTTCTATCTTACGTATTTATACTCAAACCCAGGGCTAAATGTTAGCTTGTAATTGTGAGACTGTAAACCAGTTCAAAACATTATGACTTTGGCCAAGTGGATTCCACTTTACTGTAATATTTTAATAGTGTGTTACCTGCCAAGTTGAATTTCTGCTGTGATACCAGGAACAGCTCCCTAACATTGTGATGTTCAGAAACAGTATGAATTAAATGAAAAGGGATACTGGTGATTTTCCAGAAGTGAAATGAAAACAGAATATGAATTAGATATAGGTGTATACCTGGCTATAGTTATATCTTGACTAAAGTTTGCCATTTGCTGGATGATATCATGGAAAGGAGAGGGAACAGGAGGAGAGAGGAGGGGAGCTAAGGGGAGGGGAGAGGAAGGGAGAAAGACTATTTTCACTAAAAGGATTTTGACTATAAGTCTAGTCCCTAAGAAAACATTCCCTTTGTGCTCTTCAGTGGTGAAATTTCAAACTTTCAGACAATTTTATGAAGAATAACTTCTGCCTGTATATATGGGTGGAAGATGTGGTGCTCACAAGCAAAGATCAGAACTCACTGGGATAACATTAACTTTTTCTGTACTAGTGAAACAATAATGACAAATTGGACACATGTAGTGCTCCCTTACTAGATCATTAACAATGAATTTGGGTTATTAAAGAACAGTTTGACAATAATGCAAGTATATTTGTATTAAATAAAACTCTATTGAAGAAACTTTCTAACGATTTATAGTTTCATCAATATGTTAGTAGAGTCAGCCAGGTGTACTGTTATTCTTCCTATTGCCTTGGAAGTTATGCTTTAAAAAAGTTTACTCAAATTGACATTTCCATTTGATATTTTAAAAGCACATAAAATTAGAAGAGAATGAAGAGACAAGAAATGCTGCATCCAGTTTACAAGAAGAACTTGCCATTGATTTATGCCTCTGCCTTTTGAAGGGATTGTTTAAAATCTGTCCTTGAAAACATGGATCATATCATGCTGCCAAATATTTTCAAGTTAGCTTAAGAATTGTCTTTTCCCAGTATTATGAAATCAGTTGCATTTATATAATCAGCATATGGAAATACTCAGTATTAGCGTAGCTTGAAGATATTTAATCAGACTTGATATCTTCTATGATTTTTAAAAATGATCTAGCACAGTCACAAATGAGCCACCAAATTCCGAAACAGAACAACTATTTCATCTTGCATCTCACCTCAGAATAGACTTACTTCTAGTATTATTTCCTCTGCCAATGTTTAGATATACAAATATTTGCTTATATAGAGCTAAAAATATATACACAATATAAAAGTTATAATGCCTTTTTAATTTTTTTCTTAATTTACTAATTCTAAATATGAAAATCATTAGTAAATAGTTATTGCAAAGAAAATCAGAAAAAATCTGAGAGTTTAACTTTTACAGATGGTGTTATAACTAGGTTTATTGCCTTTGAGTGGATAAATATTTAAATATCTGTCTTGTGAAAATTGCTAATACTTTCACATTTACAAAATTGAATAGTTTTTAATTTTTTTTAAAAATTACAATCTATTAAAACAAAAAATTCAGAAAAAAGTTTACTTTTTGGAAAAATATTTTCAGAAATTGCATTGTTAAAAAAAATAGTCATTATTTATTTTGTTGTGAATCAATAAACCAAACCCTTAACACAGTATTTGGAAGCAGTTTGCTGCTGCATTTTTACGTGAAATATAACCAAGATCCTGATGGTTTATGACAACTCAACTTGCAGGGACAAGGCAAGTGATAGGAGCTGAATGGACCTGCCTAAGATGTGAAGCTGTGTGTAATGAGGTCCAAAGTGAACAGCAGCAGACTCAGAAGTGAGTAAACCATGCCCTTATTTTTAACAGACATACAGATTTAGACTGGATATTAGGAAATTCTTCACTATGAGAGTGGTGAGGCCCTGACACAGGCTTCCCAGGGAAGCTATGTCTGCCACCTCCGTGGAGGTGTTCAAGGCCAGGTTGGATGGGACTTTGGGCAACCTGGTCTAGTGAGCAGTGTCCCTGCCAATGGCAGGTGGATTGGAACGTGATGGTCTTTAAGTTCCGTTCCAGCCCAAACCATTCTGTGAGTCTATGATTTGGTGATATGACATGCCCTGTCTCCTCACTCCTCTGCTCTGTCAGGCCCTGAGCACAGCCCTTTCCCAGGTGGGCTGGCTCTGGGCTGCATCCTATGAGGACCATCGGGGAGCTCCCCACTATGCTGTGAGGAAGCTGTGGCCATGCCCAAGCAGGCACAGTGAGGCTCCTGCTCGGGGGGCAATGGCTCCACTGTGAGGCATACCTGCCTGGGCCTGACCATGGCCCTGCTGAGCCCAGGCCTTGGCCGTCCAGACTGAGAGAGCTGGGCTTCTTCAGCCTGGGAAAAGAAGGCTTCAGGGAGACCTAATTGCAACCTACCAGTACTTAAAGGGAGTGTACAGGAAAGCTGGAGATAGACTCTTTACAAGGGCATGTAGTCATTGGAAGAGGGGTAATGGTTTTAAACTGAAAAAGGGTAGATTTATATTAGATATTAGGAAGAAATTCTTCCTTGTGAGGGTGTTAAGGCACTGGCACAGGTTGCCCAGGGAGGTTGTGGAATCCAAATCTCTAGAAGTGTTTGAAGCCAGGTTGGATGGGTCTAGTGAAGGGTGTCCCTGCCCATGGCATGGGGGTTGAAACTAGATGGTCTTTTGCAGCTTCATTCGCAGTAAAACAATCTCCAACCTGAAGATGTTTCTTAGAAATTTGTTATCCAATTTATGTATTTTTAATGCTAATACTCATATGTTGCTGAATTTTATACTGGTGATGTCCAAGAGTATTGTGTGGACCACCAGGTACACAAAGCACTGTTCTATTCACAAAAATGTATAGATCCCAAGGCCAGGATTTTCTTTTCAGAGTACTTTATATGACCTGTCAGTTTATCATTAAAACTCTAAGTTACTCTGAAATGAATCTCTTAACATAGTGTGCTGATGATCATTGGCTAGTTTACAGGAGGTATTATGCTGTTTTTAAAGCTGGCTTAAAAATTTAAAATATGAAGTAACCTATAGGTTCACATTTGAGTGCTATAAAATCAATCAGTGAAAACAGCTTATTAAATAATTTAGACACACTAAGAAAGCAATACAGAGAAAGAAAATTCAAGGAATGACAACTGGTGAGACCTATTATGCTAAACACAAAACATGTATTTGAACATCTTTTGCAGCATTTCTTCTTATAAAACACCATTTAGTAGTTAATATTATAATTTACTTTTCATGAACTTGAAAAAAAGAAAAGCACTATGGATTGGTCAAAATTGATTTTTACGTGAGTTATGATTAGACAGAGAAATACTGATGCTATATTAGTGGAAGGACCCAAGCAAGAATTTTATATTATTAAAACCCTGGTCATATAGTGAGTCTCCAATGTGTTATACCTGTATTTAGAAGACTTATTTCCTCATAAATCTTTCACGTTTCTAGTTGCCTCACACAGACTTTCCAAATCTTCTGAGTTTTGTCACGCTAACAGCTTAATTTATCTCATTTGAACTTATGTGATGAAAAATTGTCAGAGAACTCCACAGTGCCCCCAAACATTTATTTGCTTTTGGTATTCTGTGCTTATACCTGACACTTTAAACGTTTTTTAAGTTCTGTGTTTGATTTACTATACTGAATTTATAGAAAGATAGGTTAAAATGGACATCATGAGGTAATTTTGCCCTGTTTCCTTCCTAGATTTGGTAGTATAAGCTCTAGCATGGTACTTAGTACAATATTTTTAAATAAGAGTTTCCAATTTTTTCTTGCAAGAAATAGCACTCATTAAAAGTATACTGGAATCAGGACCTTCCTGGCAGATGACAATTATTCAGATCCAATCTAAACTAAACAATGCCAGATTGAGTGGGACTTTGGGAAACCTGGTCTAGTGGAGGGCGTCCCTGCCTTGTTAGGGGGGTGGAACTAGATGGTCTTTGAGGTTCCTTCCAACACAAACCAGTCTGTGATTCTGTGATTCCACAAACTAAATTTAGAAAGGTTTATCCATCAGAATTTGGGAAAAGGGATGTTGCTGTGTGCCTTCAGTTCAACATCCAACATTTGCAGCTTTCTTTGCTGTGTAATCTTGTACTGAGTTCCATCTCAGCCTGTATTTTAATTTTGTGTATTTTTACTGAAAAATACATCCCTGAAAAAAAATTATTAATAAAGACGTTTTAGCTATATTTTCAGGAAGATATATCTACACCCACTGTTCCAGGAATACAGTTTCCACTGAAAAACTGACTTTTAAAATGGAGCCTACTCTCTGTCATCAGTACGACCAGGTTTCTGTGAATACTTATTGAAATGATTTAATTAATAATTCTTGGAAGAAGCAGATTTTTGGCAAGGATTGCTGAACAATGATGAAAGAAAACAGCATATTCTTACCATGAAGATTTAGTACAGGAATTGCACCCAATAGACAATATATTTTTTTTTCAATGTGATGTTGAGAAAACAGACTCCACAATTTATAAGATTGTAAAGTAGGTATGTTTATTCAGCGCTGGGCAGCACAGGGGTGGGGGAGGTGGGGGTAGCCTCACCAAATTTGTGTGTGCCTAGTGCAACTTGCTTCAAATTTATATAGTTGAGTGCTACATTTACATAAAGTTGCACAATACACCTATACATATGCATGATCTATCCTCGCTTCATATTAAAATTAGTTCCAATGGGCCATTGCCATAAACTTCTCCCAACTGCGCTTGCACAGCCCCTCCTTGTGGTGGTCGTTGGAGGTCTTAGGGATGAAGATAGATGACTCCTCTTCATCATCACCTTTTGTTCTTGTACTGACTCAGTTGTCGTGACTTTTCATCCAAACCATAGGGTCGGTTCTAGCTGATTCTTAAAGCAACCTTCTAGTCCTTATCAGGAACTGTCCTTCATAAAGAATTACAAGAATTCCTGCTTCAGTGAATTTACACAATAGTTGAAAATCATCAAGCACTATTTATCAGTTTGATTCTTTATTGCATATAATTATTAAGCAACACTATATCTGCCAAGATTTCTTTAATCTCTTCTCTCAGATGTGACTCTGTTGCTGTCAGCCATATGCAACAAAAGCTGACAGATTTGAAGAACACAACAGTTTCTGGTTGTTTCCATGTATATGCATGAAAACGGAGACTACAAAACCTTTCTGTGGTCTTCTTCTATCACTAGCTGTGCTTTGTCAAACAGCTTCAGAGAAGAAAGTCGGCTAAATTATTACAATAGTTGTATTCACTAGTGTCGGGGTGATGTGAACACATATTAGACTTGATAAGAATTTCCCACACTTAGTCCTCTTCTTCCTCATTTCTTAGGAGAGAGACATTAGCTTCTGCCTCAGTGAGAGTTGGGTCAAAGCAGATCCAAAGCTGAAGGACAACTTCCAGCTTGAGATAAGGAAAGAACCATTAAAAAATAAAATCTGTTCATAATTTGCAAACAGAAAAGAGCAAAATGTGTCACATTATTCAACGTAAAATGTTGGCCCACTCACTACTTAGTCATTTGTGCAACATACTATAAACACAAATGAGTTGAGTTCTTGGAAGAGAAAAACATATAAAGAAACTTGAGTTTTTTCATATTGATAGAGAGATGCACCATTTCTATTTTGAAATTTTGACCTGTATGTTAGCAGAATTAGGACCAAATTATCAAAGAGTTGGCTTTTTATTAAAGTTTGTCTTCTGTTAGCTACTCAGTTTTGGAGGACATGCCTAAATGATTTTTAAAATATTGGATAGATCCTTTAATTAGAATTCATTCTCAATATTTTATTGTCTGCTCATCTTTCTAGATTTTGGTTCAGCAAAGCACTTAAACATGTGCCCGATTTCAATCCTATTGAGTAGCATCATGGTAGCCAACTGAACTTAACATATTGTGATCAATGTGCCTAAGAAGATATGTATTAATTTGTTTTGCCTGTAAGCACATTGCATAGAGGCACCTATGTATCTCTTTCTAATATATAATATTCTTATATTCTAATTACCTTATATTCTTTAATAATCCATTCTAAAATAGTATGTTAAAATATGTTGAAGAAATGTGGGATCAAACTGCTGCCAAATCAGTTCCAATTAAAGTATATTTTTTTCATCCATCTGGAAAAGAAAGACTTGATTTTTTTTGATAGTTTAATACTGTTTGAAAACAGTTTATTCTGAAATTTGCACATGTGCTTAACAAGTCATGCACTACAAAACTTGGAATGGTACAGGATTTTTATTAAATATTAAATCTATTTTCTAAATGGATGGGAAAGAACAAGCAAATTTATTTCTCCTCTGCTTACGACTTTGTGCTAACAAGCTAACTGTGGCTAATTTTTAACAGGTTAGTCTAGAGTGGCTAATTAGATCCTGCTTTTGGGGTACGTAAACATTGTCTTTTATGCTATGCATGGAGCTTCTGTCTACTTTCTTACACATAAAATTATGTACTATATTTTCCGTCTTGAGAAACAACCATCCATAAGACCTCTTTGTAGTTTATGTTGTAACATGACTAAAAAAAACCCACCTCAAGATTTCACAGTATTTCTAATATAGAAAATTCTGTACATGTAGAAAATTCACATTTTTTTCCTTAAGTTTCCTATTCAAGCTTGGAAGTTATTCCACAGAGGTCTATGTTAAGTTTGTGTCAACCTCAGCGTGAAATGCACCCACACTGCACAATTTCTGCCACTGACCATTGACATTTGTTCACGCTATACCCAGGGACTCATCTTCTAAGCTTTGTGCTTTCTCAGTGATGAAGATGTATCTTATTTTCTCTCTGGGGCATCTGTGGTGGTTTGACCATGGATGGAGGCCAGACTCCCAACAAAGTTGCTCTGTCACTTCCCTCTTAGCTGGACAGGGGAGAAAATACACGTTGAGAGGCTTTGGAGTCAAGATGAGAACAGGGAGAGATCATTCTGTAATTAGCATCACAGGCAAAACAGACTCAACACAGAAGAAAAGCAAGAAAATTCTCTAATTTATTACACTGCACTACACACACAGAGAAACCAGAGTCAGATAATGAGAAGTACAAACAGATCTTAAAACACCACCCCCTGCTCCTCCCTTCTTTGCAGACTTCACTCTATTCATGATTTTCTCCTCCCCAGGATGGCATGGGGGAAAGGGGAGTAATAGGGAATGGAGGCTTCAGTCTTTGGTCAGTTCCTCATGAGTTGTTCTCCTTCTTCAGAGGGGGCATTTCTCACACTCCTTCCCTGTGCCAGCATGGGGTCCCACCCATGACAGACAGTCCTCCACGAACCTCTCCACATGAGTCCTCCTTGGCTCTTCACCAACTGCCCCAGTGTGGGTCGCTGCAACCCTATCATAAAATGTTTCTCAGTCTCTCAGTCCCAGACTGCTGGTCCCAGCATGGTTCCCCACAGAGTCACAAGCACCACCAGCAAACCTGCTCCAATGTGGGCCTCTGTCTCTCTCTCAGCCTCTTATCTCTCTGCGGGCCGCAGGTGCTGCCAGGGGCTTGCTCCAACGTAAGTCACAGATTCACCTGCTCCATGGTGGGCTCCTGCCTGGCTCCATGGGCTGTAAGTAGGGTCTCTTTGTCCTCCATGGGCTCTGAGGGGACACCTGCTTCACCATGGTATTCTCCAGAGGCTGCAGGGAATCTTCTCTCAGCACCTTCTCCTTCCCCCCTTCGCTGACCTTGGTGTCTGCAAAGTTTCTTACATCTCACTCCTTTCTCTGGTGGCAAAATGTGGCTGTTTGTGTTCTTCTTTCTTTAAAATGTGATTCCCAGAGGCCTGTGACTGGTGCTGATTGGTCTGGCCTTGTCAGCAGCAGATTTTGGCCTTGGAAACATAGCTGGTATTTACCAGCTATTGTCAGACCTCACAGAAGCTGCTGGCTGCTTCTTAAAGAAACTACCCCCAAAACCACCAAAAGATCAATGGGGCAATCACCAAGTTTGGCTGAAGTTGCCATAATTTAAAAAGTATTGAGTAAGTCTCCTCAAAAGAGTCTCTCTGGCTTTGGAATTTGCTATATCAATACCTAACTGAAATAGCTGAATGTCTTCTTGTGTGTAGACAAAATATGTTTCCTGTAAGCATTTGCAAGCAGTTGGTACGTAAACATATCTGTCTGCATGTGTGCAGATGCAGTTGCTGGGGATTGAAGGGGTTGTTTAATTTCTATGAGCTTTGAAATGCATAAAGTTTTTATTGAATTACGAAATTATATTGAGGTGACTGGGAGCCTTTCTAGCATTTTAAGCTAATAAAAAGACAGAAGAAAAATAATCACTAAAGCTTTCTCTAATTTCAGTTCACCACATTCTCACTGCTACCTGATATAACTGCAATCTCTTTCTGAAAAGCTAACATCATAACATAGCTCACAGAATTCACGTGTCTCAGAAATAACCCTATAAATGGTGTATGCTATATTTACTATAAGAATTGAAATTGCAGAGATTTCTGAATGTCCCAAAAGCTCACATTATACATTTTCTTTCTGGTAAGTTGAAATACAGTAAGCCATTTTCTAGCATGCTATGAATGAGAAATACTTATGATAAAATAAGGCTATTAGACTTGCCTTCAAACTTCTAGAATAGATTGCTTCTAAACATAGTGAAGGTCAGAACTGAAATGAAAGTGTTCTGTTTCATGCAGGTTGATACCCAAATAGAAATGCCACTTAATTGACCACTGTTGCAGATATCGATAATGAACCAATAGCATTGTTTTAATAGTGGGGAGTGGCAGATAAGAGTGAGGGGGTAGGATATTGATATTATTTTAGTATCTTGAAGGCTGGTTGCTAAGCACTAGCATGAAACGCAGAATGTATTTTAAAGCACTCAGCACAGAAAAAGAAAGCAAAGAGAAGTTGTACATTAAAGAAAATACAGCTATTGTTTATATGGTCATGGTTACTAGAGATGATCTAAAGATATTAAGCTTATCAGAGCTCAGCCAAGAAAGTCGGTTGCAAGATAAAGAAAACAACTCCTTTATAATATCTTTTTGCCCTCAGCGTTTCCATGTCTCTGTGGCTGCACTAAAGGTGTGGTGGTAGAAGTAATTAGGATAGTAAATTGTTGTTTTAAAATCTAAACATTTATTAATGATTTGTACATGCTTCTGTTTCAGAAAAATTCAACCAGTACTTGTCCTGTCCTGGGACAGGCCCTTCAAGATGATTGCTCATAACTTTGGAAAACCCAAAGAAGAATCATAACTGATGCTTGAAAGAAGAATAGGAAACAACTATTCACCTTTTCTCACAGTACAGGAAGTAACAGACATTATTAGATTATAGGTTAGCAGGTTTCAAGCAAACAAAATAAGTTAATTTTTTGTGGTACTCATAATTAAGTTGTTCAATTTACTGCCACTAGTGATGCCAGAGGCATTGATGAGTTCAACAAGCAATAAAAGAAATTCAGAATATAAAAACCCATCAAGACCTATTAAAAACAGGACCTCTGAGTCTACGTGTCACAGACTGGGAGATTGTTTGGGGAAATGTTCTTATGGTTCCCCATGCTTACTATCTTTCTCTAGGGTTTCATTATTAGCCAATATCACTCAGATTCCTGGGCTAGGTGAAGCTCTGATTTCACCCAGCATCGCCATTCATAAGTTCTTATGTGTTATAAGAGTCATTCTTGTAACTTACCATGCAATGGGGCAAGATTTCAGTTTAGGTTTACTCTTGACTAAACACTGCAGGATGAGAGAAATATGTTTTTTACAGACCTCACTGTTAATCCTGTACACCTTGATTTAAGAAAATCCCAAGAATACAAAGAAGAACACTCTACAAATTGCATATACTTTATGGGTCCATTTTATGGATCACACAGTGAAAGCTAAACAGGTTTTTCTGTATTAAGCAAGCAAATGAAGTGCAGACTTTTGCTGTTGGACCATGTAAGTACCTTACATTATTACTTGAACAAATAGCAGTAGCATCTTGACTGTCACAGACTACTTCCATTGGAAAGGCAGCACTCAATGTAAACTAAAGCTCCAGTTCCAAATCAGATCCCTCTAGATAAGAACTTAATCCAAATCTAAAGGTGAGCAACAAAACTCAATTAATGATAGTGCCCCCAGCTAACACTAAGTGATAATTACAGGAATCACCATACAGCCTAAGTACTATTTCATTAGACCATAACTGGCCTGAGTTGCCCAACAGAGGTTATGGTCCTATGAATCAGGCTGATGTCTGATCATCATTTTTCTACCAGTCTTTGACATTCCAAAACATACAAAATGTGAAATTAATATTTGCCTACAAATCTTTTAGTGAATCCTGCCAATTTAAAAAATCTTGTTTAACCATGGTAATGTCACACTGTAAAAAAAAAAAAAAAAAAAAAAGAAGATAAAAAAGAAAAAAAATTAAAAAGCTGTCTAAACTGCTTCCATACTGCAGTTTCAAACTTGTTGGTTTTGGCTTAGGTAACTGCCACTTACATCTTGAAGTCAGAGCAGGGAAGAACAGCCATTCTCATGATATATTTGCAATTTTTCTGGGGAGAAACACACTTTTATAACCACTTAGCTTGGCACCTCTTTCAGGTAAATGTTCTACTCTTTTCAGTATCATTTCAGGGAGAATTATTTCTACCTTTTCTTTTAGTCTGGTTATTTTTCTTTCATTTCTTTTTTAGCTCCTAAGGAGTCACAGAAACTATTTAGTGAAGCAATTCTCAAAAATATGATTTTTTGTCCACAGCTATGCTCTTTACACCTGTATCTTCTAGTCTCACTACGTGGACTAACAAGAAATGGTCCATGGAATCACATCATTAGACTTTTTTTATTTTGTTTGTTACTTTGCATGGTGCTGTAGCTTTACAAGCTAGAGTAAGCAGTGATGAATGCCATACCTATTCTCTTTTCTACCTCTTCCAGGAGGCATGCGTGCAGAGAAAGTGTAGTCATGACAGATATGGTATTGTCTCTCTTATTTCTCACATTCCAAGTCTAGAATCCAACAAAAATGGACAGGAATGTTTTATTTCTTCTCACTATATTACTATTTATAGACAGATTCTAACTTTTTCTGCAAAAAGTAACACAAATTGTTACAAAACAATGCAAAGAAGTAGTAAACTAGGTATTGTTGGTACCCTGAAGCACACTTGTTAATTTTTCCTTGTGGGCTACACCTTTTAAGGCTTTACAGTGTATATTCATTAAGCATCCATATTACTGCTGAATTCTTTGATGGTATTGTTGTTGTTTTTATTAGATCCGTTAAAGTTGTAAAATTGTAGTTACCTGTGAAGGTTGGTGCAATTCATTTCATACATTTACTTCCTATTAGCATGTGAATGAAGCAGTTTCTTGCTGCTTGTATATCTGTAATGAATATTAAAACATCTCATCTACACATAATAATATAATGGGTCCTGTGATGACAGACTCTGTTTGCACAGGGAGCAGATGTTGGTGTTTACCTAGATGTAATTTACAATGATGAGTGGTGGTGAGTAGGGTTTTTCTCCTGCCAGCACAATTCAGTCTACGTTGAACTTCTGAAAATACTTTGCATGCCATTGTTTTCCCTCCAGTCATATAGATATGCATATTATCTTCAGTGAATAATTAATAATCTATATGAGAAAAATAAATTATACATTTAAAGAAATTGGTTTTTTTAAGATAAATTTAGAAAATCATCGAAATGTCATGTCTTTATAAAATTGTAGATAGGTTTCGACAAAAGAAGAAAAAAGCATATGTCGGGGTCATAAATGGATTTCTGTGTAGTAAACATGGTTGAAATTATTCAGAGAAAGCACCAGTGGCTAGAAACTGAAATCATTAAAGGGTAAAGTTAAAACAAGACACATTTATTTTAATACAGTGGAGTGCCAAGCTCTACAATGGATTACATGAGGATGTTATGAATTCTCCATTATTTAGGGTTCGTTAAATCGAGGTTGAAAATGTTTTTAAAATATATCATTTAGTTCAACTTGGCATATAAAATGCTGAACAATATTTTCTAGCCTGTGTTGTACTGGATGTGAACTAGAAGAACATGATTTCTTTTGGCTTCCACACCTGTATAATCTATGACAGCATGAGAGACAATCAGATAACTGAATTTATTTTACTTTTAGATTTCATACTTGATTTTACTTTTAGAGATCTTTTATAACTTTAAGAAAACATTGTGATTCCTAATTAGAATGAAGCTGTGATTCCTTGTTTCTAGTTCTCTTGTCTTTATATATCCCAAAACTTGTTCCTCCATTTTCTCACTCACATTTGGAATTAAGGACATACCAGTCATGAACTTTACTCCACTAGTTTTAGACCCCCTTTTCTGAATTTCTTGTCAGAATCTTACAGATATCTTTCCTATGCATAATACTTGAAATCATGAGATCAGGTTTAGTGATATAAAGCTATATTTGCAGTGATCATGTCAGTACTATATATACCTTGATATTTTCTAAATGCATCATTCATTTGTGAAAATATTCTGAGTGGAACATGAAATTGTGGAAGGTATCTCCAGGGGCAAACTTTTTCTTTGTTTTCTAAATTAGATAATTAGCTCTGGACACAATAACATGGGGAAAATAGAGATCTTTTCTCTCTATTTTGATCAAAGTGAAAGTGGTACTTCTTGGCTAAAAAGGCTGTTCTAAATTTAAATCAGTTGCAATTACAATGGGCTTAATCACAATTTCTTGATTCTGTGATTCCTCATGGTGTGACAGTTGTTTAAACTTTAAAAAACCAAACCAAACAAAAACCCAGGCACCAACATGAGCAGACATAATTGATATATGTGGCTTGATCACTTTCACAAAACTGTCCTAAAATTTCCTTTCCAAGGTCATTTAGAACAATATTAGATGCCAGATGTATTTGTAAATATATCTATATCCATTCTTTTTCTTTTGAAAAATAAACACCTTTCCAGTCTCTAAGGTCTTCTTTTAGGGATCCTTTTTAAATTCACTTTCCTTTTTCTTTCACTAATTTGATCCTGCTGCTTCTCTTCTGTGTCCTGAAAATGCCTTTCCCTTCTTGGCATTTAGACTCTTCAAATATTTATAGATTGTTACCATGTCCCCCTTTAGTCATTTCTTAGACAAACTATGCATATTTAGCACTTGCAATCAATCCTCATACATCAATCACTCCAGAAGTCTAATCATTTTTGCAGCTTTCTTCTGATCTTCCTCCAAAATGTGAATATCTTTCTTATAATAAGATGCCTAAAATTAAATACAATGGGTCATGTCTGCAGCTCATGTAAATCAGTGTAGCTCTGCTGAAGACTGTTGGTTGATGTTAGCTGAAGTTAAAGAACAACATTTTTAGTGCAAAGATATTAAAACTGTATTTTGTGAAGTCATGAGCCTGAATCCAAATGTTTTATTTTTGCAGAGTAAAGCCTCTTTGAATTAATTTTCATCATTAGCTATATTTTTTATGATTAATTTACATTTTGCTTCCTGTAAAGCCTCAAAATACACCTAATTTTAATATTTAATTTTTTATATATGTATTTATTAAGCCTCCCTGTGTATTGTGTTTTCATGACAAGGTTTTAGTAGCTTAGCGGAGTGTAAGTGCTACAGGGCGCCTTCTCTGAGAAGCTGCTAGAAGCTTTCCCCCATGTCAGATTGAGCCAATGCCAGTGATACGTAGCTGATCTACTGGTCCTCCACCATGTTTATCACTCCGCTAGCCTCATCAAGCACTCTGTTCTTCATCATGTTTAATCCCAAAGCAGCTATTTTTTTTCGTTGTATTCCAACAAAAGTCATGCAAACTTGTGATAGGGAAAAATAAGCTTATTTTTAAAGGATAATTTTTCAAACTAGCTATAGCTCAGGGCAAAAGTAGGAGTCCTAATTAGGTTCCTAATAGCTCTAGGCCTCATATATTGTCAATGGAGAAAACCAGACATTTTTAGAGGATTAATACAGCATTTAACAGAACAAATTAGTGCTTAAAGTAAATAGAAATGTAATAGATAACTAACCTACAGAATAGGCTATCACTGCTAGTTGTAAAATGCTGGCCTTCCATTAAAAATACTGTAAGAGCAGAACCACCGTAAGAATTAAATTTCACAGTATTCATCTCCTGTAATGTATTAGAAAAACACACACACATTATTGAACACTGTTTCACTATGTCACTATGGTCAATTCTTTTCTGAATTGATATTTGGAGGGAGATGTTGGGGAGAAAAACTTCTGGAAGGGGTTAAAATTTCCATACTATTGAAGTTATTCTTGTTTGGCTTGGGGTGTGGTGGTGGTGTTATTTTTGTTGTTGTCACTAATGTGTAATAGGAGTGGCTGTACTTAATAGAAATTTGTTTTATTTCAAGTGTATTTTTACTGAGGTACAACTTTGTTTCAAACCAAGGTAGCATCTTCCCCAGGGAACATTTTATTCAGACTGAAAAAAATTATTCACTAGAAGTTCAGAAGCCAATGTGTAACTGATAATCATAAAACAAATCTATTGACCACTTTGATATTTTGTAAACTATATTACATAATTTTCCTCCTCCATTGTTTTGCAATTTATACATTTTCTTCTCTGGCCTTTTAATTTTAAATGACTGTTTTCTACTTGATTTCCTTCAGAACTGTTTAGTACGACTTCTATGACTTCAAATTCCACAGGGAAGAATAAACCAAATGCTATCTGAATTGTAAGCCATATGTCAAAACGACTTTGCATTCAATACCAAGGGATTCACATAAATGCAAGGGAGTCACAGATGAGAGTATTTGTTCAAATAATTACAGTCACAAAATTGGGATAAAGAGGATTTTTTTTTGTTGTTGTTGCCATTGCAAATATATATGTATAGATACAGGGAGAAAAAATCTAATAATTCATGAGATGTTGTGTATATTAACATTGTCTTTCACCACAGAAGGGTACAGAGATAGTCATTATGAACTTCCCCCCTGCGCTAATCAACATATGATCCTAGTTCAAACAGATTAGACTTTCAGATACCACACAGGCCACTGAGATAGACTGACAACCAGCTACAAATTACACAGTAACAGGAATTTGGCATAGAAAATGTCAATGAGGTCATCTGCTGTCATTGTCAATGCAGGTTTGTTCCCCCTCAAGGTGTTCATGTACATTGTGCAGGGTACTTCCCAAAGTACCTCTCAGGATGGGATTCCCTTCACCAGCTATTGGGACTCATACTTCACAGTTAAGGCTTTATTTCTAACTCTGTAAACCTCTTAAATTTTGGTCCCCTGTTTTTCAAAGAAAGGAGTAAGGGGAGCAGAAAATATCAATCGCTGAAGTGTGATAAACTACTAGACTAATAGGTAGTTGTTTTTTTGTTTTTTTTTTTTTTTTGTGTGTGTGAAGTTCAGGGCTGTATTGTTTTTCTAGAATCCTTCTGGGATTCGCCTCCAAGCTATGTCAGATTATTGCAAATGACTTCAGAAAAACAGAGACTCATCACTGATGGAGAACTATTAGCTACAGGTATCTGTTTTATACCAGTTGTTCCAGTTCTTTGTCACTATAGGCAAAACAGAGGTTCTCTGTTCTGAAGCTGAACAAGCCAAATGGAACTGTCCTTTTCTTCCATTCAGAATTTTCTGGGAAGGTAGAGAAACCAAAGTAGGAAGAAACGGGGAAAACATTTGAGGAGTCTACTACCATTGCCAGCTACCCCTTTCCCATACTTATACCTGCCAACATTTTCTTGGCAATGTTCGGTTGTACTTTAAATGGCTTGGCCCCTACATACTATTGGTGTTGCCTTCTCAGGACATGAGCATTAAGCAATAACTATCTCAGCCCTGAAAAATAAGCAAGCATGCCCTGGCTTCAAAGAGGTGCAGAGAATTATTGAGGCATATAGTGTTACTCAGCTATTGACTGATAATAAATGGTCAATGAAATCCAAAATACTACTCATTGTGAAAAATCATATCTATCGTTATATCATATATCAATCATATCTATCCACACAGGCATGCATATCTATATACAAAGATGATTGATAAATTACCCAAGACTATAGGAAAGGGATTGCAAAATATCTCTGATAGTTCTGTGAAGAGAGCTTAATGCCTGGTAAGCCCAGAAGGGCCAAATATGATATTAGAAGTTGTTAGGGAAGGTAGAATGAAACAGAAAACGTCATTAAGTCACCTTATAAATCACTGGGACACTTAGATTTTTTAGTAATACAGTGCATTCTAACATTCTCATCTGAAACAGGTTAGACAGAAATAGAGAAGCAGGAAGCAATGTGACAAGGATGAGCAAGAGTAGGGAACAGCTTTGGTTTTAAGGGAGATTTAGAAGAATAAGAGTTCCAATTTGGAAAATCTGTGATATGGTACAAGAATATAAAATCAGTAGTGATGATCATTCATTAGCTCTCAAAATAAAAGATTGAGAAGTTGTCAAATTATATTTTTCAAGCAGTAGGTTTAAAACAAGTGGAGTAGTTTTTTATCATAACCATAATTAAAACATGAAAATCATTGCCACAGGTTATTACAAAGAACAAAGGTAGAAATGGATTCAGACAAATTTATAGAAAGAACAAAAAATCCTCCAGGAGCTGTTAAACACAAAGATCTGAAGTCATGCCTGATTTAAGAGATCCTTAAACCTCTAATTATCAGATACTGGTAGTGTATAAACGTGTCTTATACTTATTTTCTTAAGCACTATTCCACTCAGAGACAGGGCGCTGTATCAGGTCTTACACTGAAATCCTTTCAGGTGCTCTTTTGTCTTTATCTGCTAAATAAGATGCCAGTGCCCAGAAGCCACTTGGCTGTACAGAACCAGTTTTGGGGAGTCAGATGGGCTGTATGACTGACAAATTCCCTTGTTTTTCTAAATATCGCCCACATAACTTCTGAAAGTCACTGTTTCTATGCTTGGAAACGATCTGCACATTTGTGAAGGAAGATGGAGTGTGTGAAGCAGCAGTGCCATCTCCTACACATGTCTGATCAATGTGTATCCATTGCATCCTCGGTCTCCCAGGTGTACACAGGGGACTTCCCATCCATCCTATTTGATCCTTGGCTTCTGCAGACATTGTTCAGAAATATGCCAACAGGATAGATGTATTTTCTATGAAACAACAGATATCAGATGGAAATTGAAATTTATCATTGAACAGAGCTTTTGAATGTATCGTTCTGAAAACTGGCCAAGAAAGTTTTCTTTAGCATGCAAGTTATGAAAATCCATAACAATTTTTATATGTGTGTGTGTATATATATATATATATGTATAAAACTAACTTTTCCAAATACCTTTTAGTTAATAGTGTTTTATTTTACTTTCTGACATTTTTAGTAACTTTTTTAATTTGCCAGTTATCATGATAAGTTTTCAATAACCAAATTTAATTCTTTATTCAATTAATTTTCTTGTTTATCCAATCAGGAACTTGCAAGGCTGCATTTCTGCCAAGATTTGTCCAGAGTCAAGTTCAGAGATGTGACTGACTAAGAAATTGCATCCTTCACATACAGTGGTGGTTTCTCCTTAATCTTTAGAGGATTAGAAGAACATTAATGAATTACTCAAGTAAAGCCACTGTGGTCCCTCTGCAAATCAAGACAAGCTGTAGAGGAATAAGTTTGAGGCTTGCAGATTGAAGCTAGATTTCCCACACAGTCCTATCTAAGAATTACCTTTCTATTCTTTTCATTATAATTTAAGCAAAATATAGTCCTGGACTAAGGCTTCAGAAAAATAATTCTCTGATGTGTCTCTGTTTTGGTGGGGTTTTGTAGTCAGTCAATTGTACTAATGCTCATCACTACAGATAGTGGTCATCCTCTCAAAATGCAGGAAGTAACAATTTCTTTTTCTTTCAAAATTATATGTAATTAGAAAATAATTCAATTTCTTATATTTGTGTGTGTGTGTGTGCTGAAATGGAAGATTTTGCTAGAATGTCTTTTCAGGGATTTGGGATTGTTTGAAGTGGACATTATTGGAAAATATCCAACTGCTCTCTTTCCTTTTTTTAGCCCTTGGGAAATCAGGACTTTATAAAAGGGAAGATGGAAGTAACATCTTACCTTTTAAAAATAATTTGTTTCTCAATGGTAAGCACCAATTTCCCTTGTACATGTTTATTTCACTTCATTGCATGACCATGGTACTTCATCTCCAAAGAGTGATTTTAGCACTCTACTGGTTTAACACAGTTAATCTGGAAGGCAGTCAAGGGATGTGAGGAAATCATTTGTTGTACACTTAGTGCTCTAAAGTACCCACCAGGGAAATCTTAAAAAAATTTTCTCTTTCCTCAAAGAACTGTCCATGAGTAAAATTCCAATTTCCTGACTAGTTCTCTGATTAGCTTTTCACAAATCTGTCCTGTG
This sequence comes from Heliornis fulica, assembly GCA_013399135.1. Classification (NCBI taxonomy): domain Eukaryota; kingdom Metazoa; phylum Chordata; class Aves; order Gruiformes; family Heliornithidae; genus Heliornis; species Heliornis fulica. The sequence goes on from VXBZ01003156.1 coordinate 83,868, forward strand.
TCAAACAATTGGTATGAAAACAAAGACCAGGCTTTTGTTGATATTCACAAATATGACACCTTTATCATCATCCCATTGGTTATGTCTCCTGGATTTCCTACGAGGGAAGCTCCACAACTGCTAAGCTTATCTTCAGGCACCAGTCCTGTGGTGCTCCATAACTGTGCAAGGCTGAAGCTAATCTGCTGTTTAATTCTGTTCCTATGGGGAACTTGAGCACTGCAGCAGCTTAGCTCCAGCTCTGTGGAGCTCAGACACTCCGCAAGTCACAAGCTGCTGCATATCTGAACCATCACTTTCTCAAAACTCCCCTTGGAACTTCATCACACAGGAGACCACACTCGCAGACTCTTCTGTGACCCAGGGTTAAAACGAGGAGGAATATCTTTCCCAGAAACATCATCTAAGTCTTCATTAGAATATAAATACAAAGACAAAACAAACCCTGTTTAGAGGAAGCTTTGAGGAAATGCTGTGATAGAGCTGCACTACACGATTCTCAACACACTGTGGAGCTGAATTAATAATGTAATGCTCCTTTAAGCAGTATAACTTCCTTATTTTTTAAGAGAATTCCTGTAACTGAGGGAGCAGATTAGTTTATTTTTAACCCAGACTTCATTGGATATTGTATGCTAATGCTTACACTTCCTTCAGAAGCTGGTTCAGTATTTGCTTTTAGTTAAATAATCAAAAGCCTCCACAGAAACCCCTCAAATCAACCCTTTACAAGATTTTGTGGGCTGCTATTTGTGCTGGAGCCTTAGTACCATCATATCTGTCTATGACGTAGTCAATCTTATGCTTAGCTTCTCTTAAATACTTTATTTTCTTATATCATGGTTCAGCATGGAGAAGGAAAGTGCTTTATTATTAATAAAGTAAAAGTCCTAGTGTAAGTGGCGTTTTATGAAGCTTGTATTTTATTGCTGTGAGTGTTGTTTGACCATAACAAAACTGTCACAGAAACCCTTCTGCTCATAAATCCTACTTATTTCATTGCCACGGTCATCATAGTCAAGAAAATAAATATGTGAGGTTCTTTTTTAATTCAAGCAGTAGGAAAGATTTATGGCTTTGCACGCTCAAGAGGCTCTTGTGCAGCATAATGACACAACAAATATTTTTGTATCCATCAGCAAAATATATTGTACTATAAAATTTAGCAAGTTGAGTCTTAATTCTAAGGTATTAAGGGAAAATTAACATTTTATAGAGTGGTCTTGGAGATTTCTTCTGAAGATGTAAGAAGTTACTTTAATATTTAGAAAGAGCAGTATGTACTGAAGTGTGGAAGTGTTGGGTTTGCTGTGGCTGTTACTTCAACACATTTTCTGATTAATTCATTAATGCGTCAGCTCTGAAAAATGAAATGGCACTTCACTACAGTAGTCTGAGAAAATCTTGATAATACTTTAATCTACAGAATTTTCAGCAAACAGCTTGAGTTTTTCAGCAAAAACTTTTCCCTGATGGAGTTATCTTTAAAAAAATCACACTCAGAAATCTGCCTCATAGCACGTCATGCAGTACAAAATTCAATATTTTGGTCAATAACTTGCTGGCAGCATAAAAATGTATGATCTTCCACACCAGGTCAGATCAAATCCAGTCTCCTGTGTGAAACCACCCTACGCTGGACATGAAAGGAAAATTTATACAACCAGGGCAGGTGCAGTGACACTTCTTCCAGCTTCTCATATTCAGTTAAAACTCGTTTAACTAGTTTTGGAGTCCAGAAAATAATTACCATATTTTTGCTTAAAACTAGCCAACACCATAAGAATGTTGAAGAAAAAAGGATAAGAATTTTTTGATTTAAGATTTCAGTCTTGAGGCACTGCAGTTTGTCCTGAGGTACAACAGTGTCAGTGCACCAGTAGACCTTTCTTCAGATGGGCTTATATGTAATACTGACATTCTTCATATCAAAGGACAAGATTGGTTCATACTAATGAGCTAAACACAGAGAGTTATGTTACTATCAACCCAAATAAAATGCCATGCCAGAAAAAATTAAATTGAGTGTTATTTTTATCCATCCCATCCTATGTAGCTACTTCTGTGGCCAAGATCATTATCCTGGTATACTGCAGTGCTGGTGTGCTATCTGGAGATTCTCAAGGAAGAATTAAATTCCTCAGGGGAAACATAATGGTCATCATAACTGCAATAGTTTTGGCAGTCTCTCAGATTCAGTAACATCAGCCGGCTGTGCGCAAGGTAAGGGATGTGGTCCAGTGTCACTGGGGAGCCATAAGACATAGCAGTGACTTTGGAAAAGTCCCGCTGGGCTGACTGTTAGTTCCCTAGGAAAATAATGCTATGCCTCAACAGCACCTAGGGGTCTCTTTCTGTATTAAAATGCTGAAAAGAGAAAGCAAAGAAGTGAAGGACTTGCAGTCTATAGTTTACAGTGTGTCTAGTTCTAGCAGAAGATATATGTACTGAAGGGAAAGGATAAAGAAGCTAATGATGTTGTGAAAATCTGATAGGCAAAAAGGAAGATTGTGGAAAACACTGAACCACAGGCTGTAATCAATTAGCTGATTGCTGAACTTCAGTCCCCTATATTATATCTTCTGGCAGCATTGAAAGATGTACAGCTGAAAATTCCCCATCAAAAAACCACAGGCCTATGAAACTCTTTATTCAAAAATGCTTTAAAAGGAAGGGATCTGCTGTAGTACAGATTCCATCACCTTGATAATCAGCAGCATTACAGTGGTTTCAGCTTCATAAATAGAAGATCCTTGGAATGCAGGAAATGAATGCAGTTGTCTGACGTAATAAAGCTCAAACTAGGCTCCCATGTTTTAATAAGAGATCATTAGACTGAACTGCTTAGGGTGAAATCTTTCTCCAATGAAGTCAGCGTCAAAATTCCCTCTGACTTCAGATAGCAAAAACTTAAACCTCTGCAAGGCAGTTATTAAGCTGCAGTAATGGCTAAATGGTAAGGAATTTAGTTTGATTAAATGGAAATCTATATCTATCTCACAAACATAACAGGAGAAGAGGGGGCCTACTCTGACTACTGGGAGACATTGGCCGTGTATGTTGTTGCCTTTTAATTATTCTCGCATGTCCCCTTAAAATAAAAAAGAATATGAGCATTATCAAAGTAGAGAGGTGAACAATAGGCTATCATCATAAATGGTCAAATAAATGATATCTCTTGATAGCAAATGTCAAAATTATACAGATGACAAGATTTGATGCTAGTGAGGACTTTTAACTATGTGTACTTCTGTTGGGAAAAGATGAGAACTTCCCATAAAGTGCTTGGAATGAACTGGTGACAGTTACAAATGCAGATGGTGAAGAACTCAACTGGAAGAGAGACTTCTTTCCTTGTTTCTAATGATAGAGAGGAATTGGTCAAGAACATCAGGGTGAAAGACAGTAGTGGGTGAGAAATGCCATGAAATAATGGAATTCATGAGCCTTATAACAGGAAAAAGGAAGAAGAGGAAAAGAGAAGCATCAGATTTGGGAAATCAGGCTTTAGTGAACTCAATTGTTTTGTAAGAAATCATTAGAATTTAAGAAATCTGGGAGTTTCTTAAGGGAGTGGTATTAAGAGTACAGTAACTATTGCCTGTGAAAGATAGGAAGTTTAATATTTGCTAAATTATGAGCAAGAGTGCTAAGTTTTGAGCTTTCCATGCAGTCTGAAAAGGTGAAGTTGGGTCACTTCCTAAGGGTTATTGCATTCCTAAGGGTTATTGCAATATTAAGTATTGCATAAATGCGATGTTACAGAATCAAAAATTACCATGGCATAGAATAGATTTCAATCCCAAAGGCCATGACAATAATAAAAATCGTTCTTTCATCACAGAAAAAATAGAACAAAGACCAACTAAATAGCAATTAAAAAAAAAAGATAAAGCAATCAAGAGCTGATACTGACACATATTTTTTAATACTTTTTTATGTCACTTTTTAAAAAGCCTAAGACTCAGTTCATTGCTACAGTAACAAGTAACAATGAAAATTTAAGCCCAAGGCTTAAGTAGGAATTGGTAAAATACTCCATAATAAATTAGACGTTTCCAATTATTGTAATGCTGTGATATTTGAAGAATTAGCTGATGAAATATGAGAGATGATTGAAGTCCATCTGAAAAGTCAAGGACAATGTGTGACAATCAGGAATGAATGTGGTAGTGATTTTTAAAAGGAATATGAAAGAATATTAGGAAAGTAGATGCATTTCAGGTCCTGGTAAACACTAGAAACAAATAATCAAACTATTTGTGAGCATCTAAAAATTAGTAACGGTCAACATGGATTTGTCAAGACAAAATTATATCAGAATAATCTAATTTCCTTCTGTGAGAGAGCAAATGTGGATAGAAAAGAAGCAGCAGATGTCAGGCATAGCTTTCAACACTGCCTCATGATACTCTCATAATTAAGCCAAGGAAGTCTATTCCAAACGAAGTTACAGAAATTGGTCACAAAAAGACTGAATATTTTTACTCATAAAGCACTTATAAAAAGTTCACTGTTAAATTAGAGTGATATGTTGCAAGAATCTTACAATTCTGGCTCTTGTTTTCTTTCATGCCCAGAAGGAAATAAACTATGTGGTGCTTACTGAATATGTAGGCAGAACCTTTGGTTGAACTTGGCCAGATCTGTGACTTTCAACCCTTCATGCTTCTATCCGCATGTGTACTTTGCATTCAAACCAGTATTTCCATATACATATTAAGCATAATTCACCCTTTCTTTGGCTGTATTAAATGTACAGTGGTCACAAAAGTGAGTTTTATTCTGGAAATTTTTCTCAGTACTTTCGTAAGCCATACTTCTGTTAAACTTTTTCTCTAAAATTTGCCATTACACATTATTAAACTGTAACAATTCAAGCATTTTTTAAAAGTACTGGAATTTCATTGGATTTAGTAATCAACAATATCATGCTCCAACAGACTCTATGAATGTTTTATTTTTAATCTTTTTCCCATTTATCTGGCTGGACTTGTGGATAATATCATGCATTTCTTTTTTGACTCAGCAAACATAAATCTTTAGAAGATTCTTTAGAAGAATATTTCCCACTTTGATATTCCAGACCTGTCTGGATGTCTACATGTGCGACCTACTCTAGGGAACCTGCTTTGGCAGGGGGCGTTGGACTCAATGATCTTTTGAGCTCCCTTCCAACCCCTACAATTCTGTCATTTTGTGAATTAGTAGCATTTATAATTTCTGAAGTGTTTTTTCAGTAGTATTTCCATTATCTACTTAGAAGTCCTATAAATATTTGTCAAAGTGCATGGAGGGAGGTAAAAATAGAAAAAACCCAGGAAAATAAAAAAAAACCACTTTTTGTTTTAAAAGAAAGTTTCACTTTTGGAAATCAATTAACATTTTATTTTTGCATTATTTTTCTACTTTATAGCCTGCTATGTTTGCATTGACTGCCAATAGGTGGCACTAATAATTTCTACATTAACTGAGTGGTTGTTCTATTGTCTTTCAATGTTAATGGAATTAAAGCCTGATGTATCTCACAATTTCATTAGCTTTGAATTTGACTTAAATTTTATGTTAAAAAATATTTATTGAATAAAATATAGGTACTTTAGATACAAGAAAATATTGGATTTATGGCTGCAGAATTGATACATTAATAAACTCTAAACAAGCAGATTTTTGTTTATGGGATCAAAGACTAATGTGACAAAAATTAATAAAGGTTAAAAACTGCCGATCCACAGCATTTGAAGAGAATTTCATAAGACTTTCAAACAGAAAGTGTCAATAATTCCAATATTATAATACTCATATTTCTCACTTTGACTTAATTTATTTCTTGGGAAGAGATTTATAATTTTGTGATTAAAATAAAAAGCATCTTTAGCATCATGGTGCTGTCTGACTCTTATGGTTATGCTTTACCTGACCAAGTGTCTATGATCTGTGCTTGGTTCTTAGGACTTGTGATTTTCTGTCCTTTACTGGTGAGTGTCATAGTTTTGCCTCAGACAGTAAAAGAGCACCAGGCAGCTGCTTGCTCACTCTTGCCCCCTCCACAAGGGAATGGGAGAGAGAATGCAAGAAAAAAAACCCAAACTCAGTATATATATATATTATATATATATATATATATACAGGACATCAAAGGATGATGATGGTGATGATGATGATGGTGATGGTGATGATGATATCAATGACAATAATAGTAATGCAAGGGACAGATATAACTGTTTACCACATGTGAAAGGAAAATAAAACAATCCAACACCCAGACTGTTTCCAATAAGTGAATCTGTTTCCTAGCTGGCCTCCCCAGTAATATCTATGGAGCACAACATTATATGCCATAGAATATCCCTTTGACCAGTCTGGGNTCTTGCCCCCTCCACAAGGGAATGGGAGAGAGAATGCAAGAAAAAAAACCCAAACTCAGTATATATATATATTATATATATANTTCACCTGGCAGGGCATGAGAAGCTGTAAAATATCAAAGTGAGCAAATCTCACTTCTGAAGACAAGGAGATGAAACCAGTTATTTTAATAACATAACTTTCAGATCTTAAATTTCATGATTTCTCAAGAAATTCAGATGAGTCAATTTTTCTCCTTAACACTATACACTACAGCTCTGCTTCTTGGAGGATTCTTCCCACGCTGGCTGCCTTCTGACATATCACTGCAGTGTTGTCTGTGGTGGGCATGCTGGGAGAGGAATGAGGTGTTACTGGACTTGAAACCAAGAAGGACATAGGAGGATTTCCTTATAGGGAATATTTTGCAATTAAAAGTAGCCTAATACCTACCTGGGGATTACAGGAATATGGGTGCTTCTACCATATTTCCCTGTGAGATGCCTATATGTTCTAAGGTTTCTTAGTAAAGAAAGGTGTCAGCAATAAAGTTAGCACACAAATGCCATCTGTGAAAGACAGAAAACAACTATAGACCTACATGCTGTAAGAGTGCTAGATGCTTATTGCATCATGTATGAGGAGGGATAGAAAAAAAAACCTAGATGGAAGGAGGAGAGGGAAATAAAGAGTAAGAACAAAAAAACCCAGCAAAAACCAAACACCAAAACCCATAAAACCGACAAGTTAATACGAGTTAAAAATATGGTACAAGCCATCTTAACACTAGTATGTTACAGCAATACAAATCACGGGCATTTTCTGCATGTTGTACAGACTAAATGAACTATTACAGCTATTATTTGCAACAGGAAGGGTTTGAATGTCATGGGGTTCCTCTTAAAACTAATATAGAGCATCAGCCTGAGGCATCATCCAAGCACAAGTAAAACCAAAATCTAACCCGAAGAGAAAATTTATTAGGAAGATTTCCCTAATTATTGGTAATAGGGATGCACTCAAAACAAGGAGGGAGTATGTTGTGAGTCAAAAGAATTTCTCTGGAACTCTGGAAAACACAGATATAGGAATGAGTAATGAATAAATCCCTGCAGATCTTGATACTTGCTGGTACCAGTCTTTATGTAACTCCCTGGAGATTTCTGATAAACACTAGTTAAGTTTTCTCTTTTCTTCTGTATTACACTGTACTCCCAGGAACACACCAAGAGGCAATGCCTGTCTGTGCATGGGGATGTAAAGGCAGGGTCATCTTGGACCCTAAAGTGAAACTTTGATAGTTCTGGCCATCAGTTTCTATCATTTCATCCAACTACAATGACTCCAGCTATAGTAGAGGTAGCTCTTCTCTTCCCAGGGTCATACACCTTTTGTCCTGTGCTCTCAATATCGAGAGCATGGTACCACAAGGTCACCTATGGCATTGTTGGTTACACAGTCCTCAGTGTAAAGGGTCATTGAGGAGGGTCCTTTCTGTAAAAACAGTGCCTGTAAAAGGAAAACTCTGTTTTCTGCTCTGTCCAGCAGACAGTAACAGACAGGAATCAGCTCCAGACTCTTTATTTACTGATAGAAGAAGGAATCTATCTCACTTCCCCCTTACCGTTCCTGTACTTTCACTTGTGGTTTTCATTTTCACAGAATTGAAAATATTTTGTGCGCTTCATATTCATGCTGTTTGGTTTGGAGATCAGTATTATGTGGTTTTATTGCTGTAGTGCATGATGAGTCAGGATATATCACTATCCAAACATTATAGGCAAAAAATTAAGCACCAGTACAATGTGAGCTCAGGATCGTGAAGAAACCGTAAAAGTGTCTATTCTCTATATGTATGTGCAAAGTTCATAGCAAATGCAGGGTAACTCAGATATCCTTGACTTTACTTGAAAAGTTCTGTGACAGTTCAAAAGGATAAATATAAATGAAATGTTACCTTCTTTTATCAGGTATTAAGCAAACTCAAATAACCAACCATTGCTGTTAACCTATTTGTGGTAATCTTTTGCCCCGAGTTTTCACTAACTGTTCCAAACTCACAGCAGAGTATGTAGCAAATAAGGAAATGAAGCCTGATTTATTTTTTAAAAACCTAGACTGACTGCTGGAATGTCCTTCCCCTGCATTTCTTTCGGTATTCTTGTAAGTGATGTTTGATGTGATAAAACACCTTTCCTGCTTAAGGGTCTTGGAAAGTGTTTAACAAAGGAATGACACCATCATCTCCTACAGTGTAGTGCAAGAGAATGTGTGGGGTTGGAAGGGCAAAGAAGAAAGCCTGTTTCAAGAGGACAGCATGAGAAAAAGTGGGATGCAGTATCTATAATTTTCACTTGAAAACCTTGTGTCTCAGAACTGTAAAGTGAAGTAAATTACACATATACTCAGCTATTAGTGTTGATATGAGATCCTGTTGAGCTAAACAAGGGAGTCAATATCAGCATAGGTATATCAATGAATAGAAAACTTCATATGCAGGGAATGCATATTTAGGAACAGGGAATGCATGTTTAGGAACAAACCTAATGTCATTATAGATTATGGCAATATTACTTGACATGCTTGGGAATGCACTGTCAAGATGAATTAGATCCCACCTTTATTCATTGAATGGTGCTGTCACAAACGAGAAAGAAAGAATTTTGCTCTATTAAAGGCCGTGGCCTATTGCTTGTGCCTCAAGGGTGGCAAATGAATGACCAGAACATAAACCAGTATGCAATGTCAAAGGAAAACTGACGCTCTGAACGATGTGATTAGAATAGGACTGTTTATTACTGTTCCCAAACACCACAACAAAAATCATTCCCCCTTGGCTAAGTTTTGTACTCTACTCTGAGTAACCTTCGTCAAGGCAGCCTCAGGACACATCTGTGCCATCCCTGCATCTGTTGATACTCGGTTTGCTATTTTATAATGTATCAGTTTGGACTTAACACTTTAAAATCTTCATTGTGTTTAACACCACAGTAGCTTAGGAAATGGGAAGTGGCAGTCATCCTGACCCTGATGTAAGAAGAAAAAGAGTGAATTTCCAGAAAGGACTTGGATATTGTGGTGCTCAGTACAATTAAGGACACAATGAGCGGCAACATAACCTGAAGTTTAAACACTGTTCTTTAGATTGAAAAGCAACAAAACGAACAAAAAACCCTAAGCCAGGATAAGTTTAGGGGCACACTCCTGTCTGATCAGCAAATGAGGAGGGTTTGGTAAATGAAAACAGCATTCAAATCTGTGTTATTAAATGTTTGGCAGTGCCAGAAGTTGAACTGCACCTGAAATTCTGCCCTTCTTGAGGAATTCCAGTGTTTATCTCAAGGTGTACTGAGACACAATCATTCAGCTTGGCCAATTGCTCATATAGAGATTTTTAGCTTTGCAGAAATTCACACAGGGTAAATTAAGCTCCCAAAGAGCCTAATTAATTATGAGATTTGTTGCTTGGCAAAATGACTAACTTATCAGTACATCCTTGCTCACAAAAATCATAGGCAACCAGGGGTACAACTTCTTGTTTAGCTGAAGTGTGAAGGTTGGGAACCAGGAATTGTTTTGATATTGGGCGTTTTGTTAAAACAGCTCCATGCTGAAGTTTTAATAATAGTATAACCATAGTAATTGCATAGCAACAGCTAATGTGAACATAACAAATATAATGGAGAGATTTGCAGAGCCTGTAGTAATCAGGTACTGAGATAGGATTCATTGAATCTAATTTTAGAGTTCTAAAATCATAGAATACACTGAGTTGGAAGGGACCCACAAGGATCATCAAGTCCAACTCCTGGCTCCACACCAGGCCAGCCAAATCAGAGCATGGGATGGACAGAGCATTAAACAGACATATGCATGTCTATCTCCAAGTGAGAATCCTAAAATAGTTAGGGTTGGAAAAGAACCTCAAAGACCACTTAGTTCCAACTCCCCTGTCATGTCAAGGACATCCTCCATTAGGCCAGGTTTTTGCAAGCATGCATTGCTGGCTCGTGTTGGGATTTTGATACACTTAACACCCTCAAGTCCTTTGCCTCAGGGCTGTCCCTTGCACTTGGTCTGTTGAACTTCGTAAGGGTCTCATCTCTCAAATCTGTGAAGGTCCCACTGGATCACATCTCCTCCCTTCAATACGTTGGCAGCACCATACAGCTTGGTGTCACTGGTGAACTTGCTGAGGGTTCACTCAATCCATTGTCTACGACTTCAATAAAGCTCTTAAAATGTGATGGCCCCAATATCAACCCTCAAGGAATGCCACTCATCACTGGTTCCCACTTGGACACCAAACCATTGACTCTTTGGGTGTGAACATCGAGCTAATTCCTTATCCACTGAGCAGTCATCTCCAACATAGAGACAAGAAACTTTTGCAGGAAGAAGTCAAATCCTTTGCACAAATAGAGGTAGATGACATTAAGTTGCACTTCCCTTACCCACCAACAGTGTCTCACTTGGACTCTTCAAAAGAGAGAAGCAAGTAGTCCTAGTTATGCAGCTTGATCTGTTTTAAATATTTGGTTTTGGATAGTGTGAACTGTGATCCCAAGTCCACCATCTCTTTCCATTGAGAGTTTATAATTCTTTCAGTTCACTGTAGACTGCTTCGAGTGTTTAAAAGATGTAGATATAAACACTGTAGGCATTTATGTTTAGTCAAATTGAACATATCCATGTTGTATTATCTGATATTGCTAGGAAATGCTTTGGGAAAAAAAAAAAAAAAGGTAAGAGGAATAAATATTTAAGACTTCTCTCCTTAGAACATTCTTCAAGGCAATATTTGTAGTTACCATGCTGTCAGTCCCCTGGCAACGCAAGGCTGTGAGAAAGCAAGTGCAGAAGTGTCTGCGGGGAGCATTGCTTTAGTAAATCTGGATTTTTTTCTTAGTTAATGTTTCAGACTCCATTGTCACAGAATGTGAAGCTCTTGTGGTAGCTTGAAACTACCACACTGTGGTAGTTGGTAGAAACCAACCACTGTGGTTGTTTGAAATTACACTCACAAAAGTGTTACTTTTTGTTTAAAGAAATCTTAATGTAATGTCAGTCACAAAATCTCTTTGCAAAGGTAATATTTGTGATATTGCCTCCAATTATCACATACCAAAACCATGTGCAAGAGTACAAAAGAAATCTTCTTTTTCCTAAAACTCAGTCACAGGGGCATGGATGATGTTACATTTCCCAGGAGAGCTTGATGGAAATTTAACTGGTGTATCAGCTGTAGTATCTCTTCCTTTCTATCTTAATAACTTCTTTCTAACTTAATAACAATAAAGGTGGACTTGTGGACCAAATAAACAACCTGTGTATGTGTGGTGGTTTAAACCCCAGCCATCAATTAAGCACCACACAGCTGCTCGCTCACCCCTTCTCCCCAGTGGGATGAGGAGGAGGATAAAAAACCTCGTGGGTTGAGATAAAGACATTTTAATAGGATAACAAATGATGATGATGATGATGATTATGATGATGATAATTTAATAATAACAGCAATAATTATAATATCAATAAAACAGGTGATGCACAAATGCAATTCTCACCATCTACAGAGAAAAAAATAACTGTTGCACACTTTTTTTCTGAGCAGTCCCACCTTCCAGCTAGCCTCCTCAGCTCTATACTGAGCATGACATCATATGGTATGGGACATTGCATTTGACTTTTTGTCATCTGATATCAGATTACTACCAAACAAGTCACAGATGAATATGACTGAGGTAACTCAAAGATTAAACTGTATTTTGCCAATGCTGGTGCACTCTACAGATTCTTCAGAAACCGAAGCATTTTGAAAGCTTATGCTACTAAAGTTAAGAGTTTTCAGGCTTGAGGAACATCTTATAAATGAGAGAATCTGTGCATAGATTCAGTATTATCAGTCTTAGTGTGTTATGCTTTTGCTGGCTTTTTTTTTTTTTTTGTTAGACTGAGGTGATTTATAATTTGAGCAAAAGAATTCTAAACCAATTGAATTATTCTTAGGGATACAGTTCAGCTGAGCATAGCTGTATGCAAAATAACATTCACCTCTGCCTTTAGTATTTTTGTCATTTTTTTATAATTTTGTCTTTTGAACACAGCTGATGGGAGTTTGAGACTTGTCTATCAACTACTGCCTTCTTGTGTGTGTCACAAGGAATGTCTTTTTATACAGCAAGAAACAGTGGAGCAAATGAAGTGCCGAAGAAGTCACAGAAGTCAAGTCACAGCTCTGTTTAGCATGACAAAAAAGGTTTCTCAGAAACATCCTTATTCATGGATACATGATGATTTAGTGATTGGAAAAGTACCCATTTTGAAAACTGAAGACCTTCCTCTAGCCTGCAGCGCTCCATACCTACAGCTCTTACACAACAGCATTTTCCTACCCTGCATGACAGGATGTTAGTTAGTTTTGCTTCTGGTTTCAAGAACATTTCTGTGTTTTTATCCAAGGACCATCTATCATATAAAATGCATAAACAGTCCCTAGAGCAGCGACCATGAACCCCAGGTTGTCCCTTTGTTAGATCATAAAAAATAAATCAGTGGAATACCATACTTCCCTTTGATTCCATGACATGTCAAAAGAGAGGGCCTATGCTATGAATCTGTCACTTGTACGCAGAAATGGTTATGGAATTCAAGATGATGTTCAGTGAGAACACTGAACTACAAAAATAGGCTATTTATATAATTTTGAATTCTGAATTGTTCTAGACCATCACATGAACAATGGAGGCCATATAAAAAGTTCCTTACTGATGTGAAACCTCTGTAAGTTTACACATACTGATTATTCAAAGCAACGACAACTTGTTATTGATAAACCGAATTAAAGGAGTTCAAAAACTCATTGTGTAATTAGTTTGGCAAATAATTTTCTTAGAGATTCCCCATTTTTTTTATTTTGTAAAGATTAAAACTGCGACATCATTCTAGCATGGTCTCAGTATTGACATGAGGAGAGATAAAATTGCTGTTCTTTGTCTCTTTGCCACTATACTATTCAATTTTTCCAGGGATTTTGCTGACTTATTTTCTTGCTATTGCATTACTGAAGGAGCTGACTATTACTTTGGTTTTCAGCTGTGATCTTCTCATCTTTTTCAGAGTAATTGTTGTCTAGGTTACTCTACTCTGTAAACATGACCTACATTTTTTATTCCAAAATGTATGGCTTTGTGTAGACTGTGTTGTAGTTTTTACTGTACTTCTGAATGTAATTGAGGGATAGAAACTTCTATTCATACTATGAAACTACGGAAAACTGTGGGTAATTAGCTGGAAAGCAAGTTGCACTTGCAACCAAAACAGGATATTACTCTGGAATGAATAGTCATGTTTGAGACACCTTGTAAATATTTGTTGTTTATTTTGCCTACATTTTTTGTATAGGCAAAATTCTAGTATATCTGTTTGTATGCTCCTTGCATGGATGAGTTCTTGATTTATCCTATCTACTTTTTCACCCATTATTCTCTATGAGGAAAATATATGTCTGCTGGTAACTGAATATCCAAACAAATGTCAGGGATTTATTACTCTGCAGGCATACCCCCCTTCTTGTGTTCACTATGCTTATATAACATAAGCTAATTAACACTTTCTAAGAAGCTGGAATGGGAATGTCAGCAGCTTAGATCCATTTACCACATGCATTCCTAAATGCCATTTAACTTTTTCTCTAGCAGGTTCAGCTCAACAAACCTCTGCTCTAGGCTTAAAGGAACAACAGGAACTAACATAATACATTTTAATTCAGGAAGCTTCAGTAAGAAGTTTGCTGTCCTGTTTTACTAAGATGCAATAGCAATTCCTAATCTCACACAATGATCCCTTGATATTCCTTTTCATAGGAATGATGTTAGATGGAGTAAGAACTCCCAGGTCAATAAGTCCAGTTCTTGCTGTCTAGGTAACCAAATTATTCAGTATCTCTAAAACCAACATTTTATAAACACCTTTTTATATGTAGCAGACTATGGTATCTACAGTAATGTTAAAAATGTATAGCATCTAAGGCACTTGGGCTTTGCAGAAGCAATACTGCTTTTTTTCTAGTTCGGAAGGATTTAGAAAATATTTACAGCATCAGTGATTTAAGAACATCCTTAGCAAATTTGTCAAAGATCAACATTGTTACCAGAGGGAAGTTGTTGTCTTCTCTTGGTGGTGGGGGTGGTGGGAGTTACAGAGGAAGGGGAGAGAGAAGATAAATGTCTATGAAATTCAAGACATTTACCAGATATTTTTTTCAGTAGCTGGATTGTTGTTTTTTCACTCTTTAATTTATTTCTCTTTGTGCTTGGGACAGCCGAATTTACAAGGAATGATCAGAATTATTATATGATTATTGCAGTTTGGGTTTTTAATGGCAAAAATCATAGATCATTAAATGTTTTGGGTTGGAAGGGAGATTTAAAAATCATCTACTCCCCCCACCACATCCCCCCAATGTGCAGGGACATCTTCAGCTAGATCAGATTGCTCAAAGCCCCATCCAACCTGAATGTGAGCACTTCCATGAATGGGACATCCATGGAATGCAATACATTCAAGTTTCCAGTTGGATGTTTGCAACTGTGCTGCAAAGGTATGTGCAAAATAGAAAGCAACATTTCACTCTTACTGGATTTCTTGATCTTCATTATCTTATTCCAAGTTTTTTTCATATACTTCCAAAATGCACAAAGGAAATCCCTAGGGAACGTTTTAAGAAACTGATCTTGGAAGATTACTGCATTGTGTAGGTATCATACAAATGCAAGAGCTTTTCTAAGGAGATACCCTTTAGTAGGACAGTCTAATTTCTTTAAGGCTGCTAAACACATTTCTGTAAGAAAGAAAAAAATCAAAGACATGATAATGGCAGTTTTTAAAAGATCCAAATAATGGACATAAACGGCTCCTCACCTCCTTCAACTATTTCTGTAGTGTTAAAAAAACTAGAGAGAGAAAACACACTGAGTAAAGTGCTGAATGTGTCAGGAAAGCTCTGCAGCAATGGCAAACTGTGCACAGATAATTGAAAGATGGAAATGTGTCTTGTTGTATGAAGGAAGATGAGACTAAGTAAGATGAGACCAAAAGCTGTTTTTTTGACTAGTTAATTATTATTGTAGGACACAGTGTGACCTTAACCCTAAATGACCCTAGGTAATCTGTTGTGCAGGAGTACTAATACACCATTTCAAATGAATGCAAAGCAGCCAGTGCTCTAACCAGCATGTTAAATACTTTCATCCTGCAGCAGAATCACTTTCAAATTCTGTTGCTCGAGGGAGGCAGATTTCAGACAGTACAATGTTTTCTAATGAGGAGGCAGAGAAATCTACTGAAATAAATTCTTGAAGAGAATTTGTGTCTTAATGTTCTCTTTTTTTCATCCTGTACATGCACTTCATTTTTCATAGCTATTCAGGAAAGCTTTCATAAAGATTTTATTCCTGAATGAACATTCACAGCTATATAGCCCCCACCTTGTCACCACTGCAGCTAAAGACTTGGAATGCATGTTTAAATAACCAGTTCCTTTAAGCATTTCCTAGAAAATATTATTTCCATTTATTCATGAACTGATGGCAAGATAAAAGGATAAATATAAACAAACTTGCACATTTATCTAGTAATTATTTACTTTTGTTTTTCAGTTGAGCTTTGAAAAAGAAATATATGTCTCCAAAAGATTAGAGAAATGAAAGTTGATGTGACTTTTGTAAGGTGCTCACTGGATGAAAGTTTTCTCAGACCAACCAAAAGGAAGAGGAATAGCAAGTGCAAAACTATTCTTTATGTAGTGTAAAATAATGATCTGCAATATATGAGGAGGAGTAGCTTAGTTATTAATGCACAGTTTGTGGGTTAGTAATGACATTTGGTTTGATGGAGGAGTTAAATGGCTTTTCTTGCTTTGCAAACCTGAGTTGAGAGTTGATTCCTGCTATCACAACTAAGCCATATATGGAATCAGTTAAACAGCTCTCCTGATTACTGGCTATGGCTGAGGTCTTAGAAGAAAGCTACCTAATTTCTATTTAGACTCCTGATTGTCCATTGAGATTGAGGCGCTTAGGGAATCATAAGTAAAAATTAAGGTAGAGGTGAAAAAAAGCATTGGGGGCAATGGGTAGGGTGGGAGGGGTGTGTTTGTGTGTGAATGTGGTTTGTGAAGGAATAGCCAGCTCACAACAACAGTTAATCTCCAAGATTATATCCCTTGAAACATACACAGAGACAGGATGGATCTAATTCACTGAGAACAACCTGCAGGACAGTTTTCCATCAGTTTGGTTCTTTGCTCTGATACTGATGCATTCTATAACCTCGGGTGGTTCACATAGTCTACGTGCAATTTGGATTCCTTGTTATAATGGGAATAATACAATTTATTAATCCCACAGAGTCAATGTGAGGCCTTTTCAATATCAGGAAAGTGCAATATAATTTCCATGTCAGAACCTCTCTTAACCTCCAAAGTATTACAATGATTAAATATTGATTAGTTTATAAAAAGCTATGTTGCAGTATTTACAGCCAAGAGAGGGAGAGTGTTAATCTGTGGCAAGAAGAAAAGCATGAAAAGCTGAAGGAGAGATGATGAATCAAAACATAGCCATATAGATCCTTTGGAATGCCTTTATAGCTTCCGTGAAGAGCAAATGCAAGGGCTTTGGGTAAGTTATTAGTGGTGGATAACAACTATTGCATTACTCTCTCCTGGTATTTCTATGATCTCCTGGTGAATACATGCAGGCAAGCAGACTGGGACCACAAAGACACAGCACCACATAGAAATGGCAGCGCAGGTGCTCCAGACGGTGGATGCTGTCCCTATAATTATACAAGCAACACAACTAATTTGTTTTGGTAACAGAATATAGAGCTAGGATGAGGTCCCAGCTGTCGCTGTTCATCAGCTGGATGTTGCCCTAGGCCAGGGGCATGCTGTTTCTAATTTTAGTTTATTTTGCTGCTCAGGTCAGCTTGTGTCTGTGATTCACCTAGTCATTATGATTAGCAAATTCAAATAGTTCAGTTTTGCAGACTCCATGCTTGGATCTTTGTAAATTGCAAAAGACTAGGTCTGAATGAAAGGAGTTTTTAAATTTTCTGAAAAACTCAACAGAAAGAAGGAATTTTACCAAATGTGGAAAAAGGGACTGGTCAATTGGAAGGAATATGGGGATGTAGTCAGAGAATGTAGGGATGCAACAAGGAAGGGTAAGGGCCACTTGAAATTAAATCTGACAAGAGATGTCAAGGACAAGGTCTCTTCAAGTATATCAGCAGCAAGTGGAAGCCTAGAGAAAATGTGGACCCACTGCAGAATGAGGTGGGTGTTTTGGTGAGGGAAGATCTCACCTGGAGTACTGTGTCCAGTTCTGGAACCCCCAACATAAGAAGGACATGGACCAGTTGGAGAGGGTCCAGAGGAGGCCACAAAGATGATAAAGGGGCTGGAACACCTTTCCTATGAGGACAGGCTGAGAGAGTTGGGGCTGTTCAGCCTGGAGAAGAGGAGGCTCCGGGGAGACCTTCTAGCGGTCTTCCAGTACCTCAAGGGGGCCTAAAAGAAAGATGGGGAGAGGCTGTTCAGTAGGGCCTGTTGTGACAGGACAAGGGGTAATGGTTTCAAAATGGAGGGAGGGAGATTTAGATTGGATATTAGAAAAAGTTCTTTACTGTGAGAGTTGTGGAGCACTGGAACAGGTTGCCCAGAGAGGTGGTGGATGCCCCATCCCTGGAGACGTTCAAGGCCAGGTTAGATGAGGCCCTGAGCAACCTGATCTAGTTGGGGGTGTCCCTGCTTCTTTCAGGGGGGTTGGACTAGATGACCTCTGGGAGTCCCTTCCACTCTAATCATTCCATGATTCTATGATTCTATGAAGATACAGAGAACATGGAGTTACCGAATGCCTTCTTTGCTTCAATCTTTATTGCTAAAGCCATTCCTCAGGTAGCCCAGGCCCCTGCTGTATGCTTTTCTGGAAGAAGAATGTTCATCATCATCCACTGCCTGAGAGACATAAAATTCCAAGGGTATGGTTTTAACTAAGGAAGTTTCAGAGACAAGACTCTTTGCTATGAAAATTGTTCTGTTTTGTGTACACTATTTACAAAGTGATAGTGAGAAAGTGGGAAATAAAAATGATTCCATACACCATAGACTATTTGTCATAGGTTTTTATCTTTAAGTTGCTACTCAGTATGCAAGTTCTGTAACACTTTATATTTACCTTGGTATATCTTTTCAGAGGTTTTATTGCACTAACAAGACAATCCTGGAATTACTAGAAATTGAAACAGAAGTTTTGTACATACCCTAGAATAAAACTGAGGTTGGAACATGGTTCCTTGAAACAATGTGTAATTCATGGTTAAAAGATAGAAAAAAAAAATCACGTTTTCTGGTTTTTATTTTTTCTTCACTACAGAGCACTGAATATTACATAATAAGAGAAACAAATATTCTGGTAGATTTGTGGAAGTCCCCATGAAAATAATATAGCGAAATATACCTTCTTGGAGTGCCATACTGAATCTTAGAGGCCCTTCTGGAGATTTCGTAGCTCACAGAAGTATGTAGAAATGGTTGTTCACTGTCTTTGATATATGAGCTGTTACTTTTAAAAGACTTTTATTTATTTATCTAATGTTAATCAAGACTTTAAGAGGTGTTAGTGAGGAGCCATGGCTTGCCCTTTCTCTGCCTTTGACGAGTACTGATGAGTACTTAGAATTATAATTTTGTTAATTCAGGTAGTTTCAAAGCTAGGAAATGACTGTGTGTTCTAAAGAGCACCTGATACTGAGTCAATATCTGTAGGAAAATATGCCCAAAGAAAAAAAAATTAAAGAAATTATTCAAGATTACTCCCACAAATGAGATTCCAGATGTTTGGTTTTTTGGGTTTTTTTGGTTGTTTTTTTTTTTTTTACATATATAGCTTTATTTCTTAGGAAATTGCTTGATGTCTTCCTGATGATTTAGCACTATAACTTTTATAAAAGAATTAGAGAATGAGTTCTACATTGTGCTTTGCACAGTGAAGTGGCTGGAGGTATAAGGTGAAAGAACCATGGTACTGAATACACAATCTTACCCTGCAGTTATACAAACACCACCGAAACACGCGGGGTACCTCAGGCTGCTGGTAAGAGGACAGAAAAACTCTCATTTCTGAATCACTGGGTTGCATCCGGCTGTGTTTAGTAGTGCCCATAGGTCATTAAGTTAAATGAATTGGATATTGCACATCGGCTTGCAAAAGGACAGGTGTTCACATCACTGAATCATCAGTGTGGTCATTGGAACTGGCAGAAGGGCCAATGCCTCCCTCCAACATAGGTCTGAGCTACATTAAAGGAAGATTGTGAGCAGCTTGTGCAGCTGCAGAAGTGTAAGTTTTAATAACTCAATCTTCTACCACTTAGTTGAGAACAATTGCTGCACTTTGGATAGGACTTCAATCTCCAAGGCTGTCAATCTGACAGACCTGAAACATTAAACTCACTTCAGAGATCAGAGTGGGATGGAAAACCTGCATTTGCAAGTTGTAAAATTTAAACTTACACAGTGTGAGAGGTTAGTGGTGTCAGATCTGACATCAAAGAAGTAGAACTAAAGTCAGAGTTTTGATTTCAGACGTTGTCCTGAGAGTCCCTTATCATCAATTCATAAGTAAAACAAGATACAAAATATTCAACTCTTATTTCTTCCAAACTTAGACTATTTGTGTTTCATTGTTTAGAATACCTGCACTGTTCTTGCTGATTGCACCAAAGATAGGACAAGTAGAAAGGGAAACAAACACCATTTAATTACAAGAACCAGTGGCAATGCTCACAGAATAACAGATATTAGTTTGTTTCACCAGTGACATGGCAGTCACAATCAGCATTGTCTCTGGAGGCCTGAGGCTAAGTAGGCACCTATTCCTCACACTGTAAGTTGCCCAACCCAACTTCCCTGTGGCTTGAAACACCATTTACTTGCTTTGAGTTACTCCTGAAATCACTGAGCACCTGATTTTTCTTCAGGTGGTTCTCCTGCAGAAAACCCAAAGCTATAGGAGTAGTTCCCCTGCACTGCTCCCACACAACCAGCTATGCTCTTTCAAAGGATCCTGTAAAGTTTCTACTGTGAGAAGAATCCAGAGGAAAATTGGCAATTTAATATTGAGAAGAGGGTGTTTAAATCTAACTCCCTCGAGGACACTTATGATCTCATGTATCTGAGACATCAGAAAAATCCCTTCTGGCAAGATAACTCTGGATTTGAAATGTGAGTTGCAAATAAGACAAACTATGAAAAGAACATGAAGAAGGCAGCTGTGTTTCAAATCTATTCCACAAGAGTGAAATGATCTCACTGGATTTAATCCACACTGCAGGAAAGACTAAGAGCCAATTGGTAAGCTAGGGATGTTTCCATGCCAGCACAACCCTGAAGGAATGAACTGAAATGGTTCCAAGGAAGTTAAAATAGTAGGTGTTGGGTGTTTGTATGTAACAGAGCAAGGAGACAGTCCCTAAGGCACTAAAACACACAGGAATACACTCTAGTTCTGTTCAGTGTATCAGTGATATGTCCATGTGTTAACGGTCGCAGTCACAAAGAACTTATCTACACAAAGCAGAAAAGCAGGCACTTCTTTATTCCAGTGCTGGAGAACACGGGGGAATTGTTCCTCCAAACATGTTCACCAGGAGGTACAAAGCACTATATATTTATACACTCTTCTGACAAGGCTATTGCATAGAATGCTTGATTTTTAATTTGACCTTTACAATGATTTGTTTTCAGTTATCTTGCCTTATCTATATTCTTATTCTCTAAAAATCATTGGTTAAATCTACTAATTACAGAATCACAGAATCACAGAATGTCAGGAGTTGGAAGGGACCTTGAAAGATCATCTAGTCCAACCCCCCTGCCCAAGCAGGATCACTTAGACTAGATCACACAGGAATGCTTCCAGATTGGTCTTGAATGTCTCCAGAGAAGGAGGCTCCACAACCTCTCTGGTCAGCCTGTTCCAGTGCTCTGTCATCCTCACAGTGAAAAAGTTCTTCCTTATATTCACATGGAACTATGCTCCAGTTTGGAGCCATTGCCTCTTGTCCTATCACTGACCATCACCGAGTAGAGTTTCGCTCCATCCTCCTGACACTCACCCTTTACATATTTATAAACATTAATGAGGTCACTCCTCAGTCTCCTCTTCTCCAAGCTAAAGAGAACCAGCTTCCTCAGCCTGTCCTCATAAGGAAGATGTTCCACTCTGTTCATCATCTTGGTGGCCCTGCACTGGACTCTTCCAAGGAGTTGTATGTTCTTCTGGAACTGAGGGGCCCAGAACTGGACACAATACTCCAGGTGAGGTCTCACCAGGGCAGAGTAGAGGGGCAGAAGGACCTCTCTTGATCTACTAGTCATCTCCCTTCCAATACACCCAAGGATGCCATTGGCCTTCTTTGCCACAAGGGCACACTGCTGGCTCATGGTCATCCTGCTGTCCACCAGGACCCCCAGGTCCCTCTCACCTGCACTGCTCTCCAACAGGCCAGTCCCCAACCTATACTGGTCCCTGGGGTTGTTCCTCCCCAGAAGCAATACCCTACACTTGCCCTTGTTACATCTCATTCAATGTCTCCCTGCCCAGCTCTCCAGCCTGTCTAAATCTTGTTGAATGGCAGCACAACCTTCTGGTGTGTCAGCCACCCCTCCCAGCTTTGTGTCATCAGCAAGCTTGCTGACTCTGCACTCTATTCCCTTGTCCAGGTCATCAGTGAATACACTGAACAATACTGGTCCCAGTAGCAACCCTTGAGGGACTCCACTAGTTACAGGCCTCCAGCCAGACTCTGTCCCATTAACGGCAATGAGAGACAAGTTGAATTGTTCAATTCCAAAGATGGGAGGGTATTCATTAACATATTCACATAGTTTCCTAGAAATAATTGTTCTATACTAAAGGTCTCTAATGCATGTGTGGTTATGTTGAACAGGGTTGTCTGGTGGTAGTTCATAGTCTTCCTCATTATGTCTGTTGATTGAACTTCATCCTTGCATATGTTCATTTATTTCATCCTTGGCTGATATACAAAACCACAACCGGTTAGTGGGTACCTTGTAACTCAAGGTCCATAACCAGTACCCAATATTTTGATCAAAGTCCATAACAGTCTCCACCATGATTAGGGCACCCACCATACTAGTTACTGTGATTATGGTACCCAACGTACTAGTTACCTACTCCTAAGGATCTTAGCATGCTGTATGTTCTTATAATTGTTATCATATTTTAAGCTAAGACCAAAGAAAGCTTTGGTTCAGGCAATTTTGTTAGGATGATCATAAAAAAAGTCGGCGATGATCTCAGAAACTTGCAATACATGGGTTATTTATGTACGCACATATATTTTACATATACATAATTTTTTGTTCAACATATCAATTATTTTTTCTTGGAAAATACCAAATTTTGCTTGCAGAAATCTACTTCTTAGATCAAGTCTGACAAAACCTTCTCCAGTCATTCTTCCATTCTTTATTTCTTTGTTTTCTTTTGTTCTTGTTTTTTCATCTCCTTGTTTCAAAGAATAAGAAGCTCATCACTGAGATCCTTCTGGCCTTTTAACTCATAAAAGTTTTTTTCATTTTTAATACTCTTCAGTCTAACGTAGCTATCTGAAATAGGTCAAATGTGTCTACTTCTTATGAGTAGTAATAAAGAATATTTAGGGTGATGAACTCCCACGTAAACAGAAGCGTAGATATTTATAGTGTAATAACATAGACCCTATGCACTGTACTAGGTTCCATGTGTCCCATTCACATAGAAATCAGTACAACTGATTGTTGTACTGATTCACGTGTTGCCTTTTCTGACAGTATGTCCTGCAGTTCTACTTTATGTTCTTCAACTTCAACAAAAAGTCCTTATTTCTTAGGTGGAGAAGGACACATGAAGGCTGAGTCAATGCAATTCACATGTTTTCTGTCGATCTTTTCACTGTACTGCAATGGAAGACCTAACAGCTGCCAACCATGAAGCAAGGACTTAGTAACCTTTAAAGATGTGATGCAAATAAAGTGAGTCATTATCACTGGTGATATTTCCACCTCTTTTTAGACCTAAAAAGTAAGATACCTTCATAAATACAAGTAAGTATGATAATACAATTACTTGTATTTAAATGAATGTCCCCTGTGCAAAAACTCCCATGTTTCAGAGTTTAACTACCAAATAATGTTCTTTTTTTTTTCATAAAAAAAGTCCAGAGAATTTTCTACTTTCATCACTGAATTATGAAGAAAAAGTTTTTTAGCAGAGAGATTCTATTTAGTCCCGTTGTACTGGGAGATTACACTGAAAAGGAACAGCGATTATCTTTTGATTACCCTGTCTCTTTCAAAACTCTGGGAGTTCAGATTTACAGCTAGATGCTAATTAGAACGTAAGCTGAATTAGATTCATGAATATTGCTTTGGGAGTAGTTGTCAGCAGATCTGAGTCTTGGTTTCAGTTTGGTTACCACTTCTGATTATTGCCTTTTCACACCCTTTCCCCAGGCATCATAGACAGCAGTTCTACGCCAGCTACTCTCAAGTTCAGTGACTGGAGTCATGGAGTCTGCAGTACCTCCTAAGAGAGCAGTCAGCTTTGCACGGACCAGAGCTTGCCCTGGGTTAAATGCAGTGGTACTGTCTCTGTGAGAGGAGGTTTCTCAGTTCCAGACTTCCAGAGAATACCTTGAGGAACTACTATTCTTTGTTTGATCTTTTATGTCCTTCCTTAGGCAGCCTTCATCCTTGCTGAATGACCTAGAAAGGACAAGTCTATGCCAGTCTGTAAAAGGAATTGAAAATCCTTCCTAAAAATTTGAGAGCGCCAGGAAGTGGGGAAAATGAATAAAAAATCATTAAGGAAGTGTGATTAATATTCTTTAGAAAAATCAGAAAAATAGAAGGAATTCAGTATAGGGCGAAAGACCTTCTGGGCATTGTTTAACCTGCTTTCTTGGGAGACAGAAATGCATGGGTACTGTTGGGTGGTGGGACTAGCCAGACCTTTGGTCTAACCTGGAACAGCATCCTTTTGCTTCTGTGCTCTCAAACGATGGCACACTTGGTACTCAGCCTTTTTATTGGGGAAATATATTGCAAGTCAGTATTTCAGAAGCGATCAACAGGGTTTTGCAGTCCCCTCAGGTTTTCCTGGTGAGTTTGAATGTGTTATCAATACAGGGCCTTGCCTTTGAAATAAAAATGATGGCTTTTACTTCTATGTGGTATTACCTTTCTGGAGACAGAAAGGAAGTGCTTCACTAAATAAAGAATAGACAGGTTACCATTTGAAAACTCTAGAGAAAAGGCACCTCTAGATAGGATGTATTTGATATATCAAATACCACACTTATATAGCAAATATTCAACACCCTAATTGACATCTCAAGAATTTGGACTGAGGCTTTATGTGTTTGCAGTAATATTTTAATAAGGGACTGGCATAAAGTGGGCTCCTAAATAGATGAAAATAATAAATCTTGTGTATTTGAAGTACATCTGCCATTTATTCAGTCCTGCTAAATGCCAAGGTTTAAGGCTGCAGAGATAAGTCACCCCTCAGTTGGATGATTTAGCAGTATCTATTGTGCGCATAAATATCTATCAGGGAGCGCTATTGCCCAAGACTACCTTTCACTTTGTTTATGGTATTTAATAAAACAGACTCTAAGGGTACTGCAAGTTCTTTCCTGCACATTGAGGAGCTGGTGCATAAGTAACAAGTAACAAAAAAGAAATGGTAATAGCCCTTCCTGCTGGACAGGACCTCTGTGTTTGAAAAACTTTGCACGTAAGTGATGCTGTTTTACATAAGCTGGCATTTGGTTTTCATAGGTAGTGAGAGTTCATTATGGTTAAAGTTCTTCAGAGCAGTTAGACTGCTGCTTCCAGCTGTACTGCAGACATGCTTTTTATTTATTGGAGTTTTTTCATGTAGTAGTTAAAGCATTTCTAATGCCATAATGTGTGTGCCATTGCAGTCTGAGGCATGGAGTGACAAGATTCCTGACACTTACATTTATTTGTCCTATTAAGTTAATGGGATTTTGGGGATTAGGCCTTCACATTTTAAAGAAAGATGTGCATAAAATTTCCTGCATGGTTCAATCTTTGTATGTAAAGGTCCATTCAGACACTTTATACAACCATGCACAGTCATAATTTCTGCTGATTATAAACCATTCCGGAGGAAAAAAAAAAAAAAAGATGATCTCAGAATCAACATTATTGTCCAGGATTTAGATGACACAGTAGAGAACTTTCTACTTTACTGGCAATTAATGTCAGCTTCACAGATAATACAATCATAGGATAGCTAGAGTTGGAACGGACTCCCAGAGGTCATCTAGTCCAACTCCCCTGCAAGAAGCAGAGACACCCCCAACTAGATCAGGTTTCTCAGGGCCTCATCCAACCTGGCCTTGAACGTAATAATGGCACTTCACCACAGATAATATGAACATCTTTCTAGAAGTAACCTTTGTAGAGGTCAAGGCTATCCTGACATTTCTCCAAGGTCATACAGCATCAATGTTTAGTACAAATAAACTCATATCCATATTGCATAGTAAAACAGATTATGACTAAAATGTCAACTTAATTTTCAACCAGAGTCCCTGCATGTTGTGGCTGCAGTGAAATGTGGAAGCTGCATTCTCTTTACGTAAATATTGCTCCCATAATTTCCATGCTGGTTGTAGATGATTTATGCCAAAACACATACTGGAGATATTAACAGCAGCAATTCCCATGCATTATTGGGGAGAGTCTGTTTGTTTTCCTAACAGTATTCAAAGCAAAGTGTTAGATATAGATAATGCAGAAATAGTTTTGTTGTGCTCTGTCTTGTGTTTCTAGGTTTATAACTGCATAGACTGATTGCAACATTTGAACAAACAGCACTTCCCAGAAATACTCTGTGAAGAGAACTGTGGGGAACTGACTTCTAGTTCCTGAGCATATAAAATAAAGCAGATTTATTTCAACTCTTTTGCATAGGAGCTGATGCCTGATTTCAGAGGAACTCTATGCCTGAACAATGTTTCATGTCCTTCACACAAACAATGTGTTGAGGCTTGTAATATTAAAAAGTTTGATGGCAATAAACCCTTACCCTCAGTTGCTATAATTTGTCCCGACAAATCACAGAATGACAAAATCACAGAATCATATAATATTAGGAGCTGGAAGAGACCTCAAAAGATCATCCAGTCCAACTCCCCTGCCCGAGCAGGATCATCTAGAGTAGATCTTCACTGGGACCACTTAATTACTAGACGTGTATGCACCAATTTGCTTTCAAAAGCTCTACTAAACTATCGTGGAAAGCCATACTAAAGGGCCATACTAAACTTGTTTTGAGAGGTGATTCATGAAAATGTTTTATCCAGTATTCCAATTCGTGGCAAAAAAAAGAAAGGAAAAGGAATAAGAAAAGGAAAAGCAAAGAAAAATACAAGGTAAAAAGGTAAAAGGAAACAGGAAAGAGAAAGTAGAAAATACAAAGAAAGAGGAAAAGAAAACAAGAAAAAGGACAACAAAAAAGAAAATCTCAGCACACAGCTGTTGGTACCATGTCATGGCTCCCGTTAGTAGAAGATAAATAAGGGATCCAAAGGAGGGTGCTCTCTGGTGCGTCTCCCTTAATGAGGCCTCTGAAATACCCAGATACACGGACAATGTTCTTGGCATACAGTGTCTCAAAATCAGCACATGAAAGTGCCATTGATTCAGGGGAAGGAAGAGGAAACCATAACAGGACCCTTCCTTTCCTTTTTTCTCCCTTCTTTCTTGGTTACTTCAAAGCTTCTTTGCTGATATCAGGATATGTCTTGTTAAGAATGTTCAGAATAGTTTTTACTGTGTGACAGTTTCACACTGGTATCATTTCATCTTCTGACAGTGATTCTAAATTGTGAATAAATAGGTCCGTTCTCTGATCCATAATGGGAAATGTGTTTCCACTGCTGTATCTCTTAAGGATTTATGGGAAATGACTGAAATGATGATATAGACTGGGTCACAGCGGCAGTCCTAGGACTACCTTCATTTCAAAGATACTTGGGACTTTTCATCAACTAGAGCCTTCCAAAGTAGGACCAGAAGCAGGCCAATTACTGCAAATTATCTACTTTCAAGCAAGGGGATAGGAGGAGTCTTTTACATGCACTGTGTTTTCTGGATTATTCACTAGAAACAAATAATATTCTTAAAGTTACAGTCAAATCTTTTACATCTGAATAGTATTATTATAATTATTACATAACAGAAACAATTCCCTATAGGAAGTGCAGTAGCCAATAGAAAGTGTGACATGGGAACAGTTCTTGCAACAATGAAGAAAGAGTAACTAACCACACTGGTTCTTTCTGGTATTTAGAGAGCCAGAGGTTATAAAACGGAGCAAAATAGTATTTCAGAGAAATGGAGACATCTGGTAAAACAGCAGAGTATAATTGCCCTATCATCATATATTGCAATTCACCTAAGGACAGTTGAGGGATTGTAGAGGAAGATAGCTCAATTTAAACTCATCTCCATTGACATAGTCAAATGTCCTCTTTGTCTGGTTTAATGCCCAGACCTATGAGCTTAGTAGAGGATGTTATGTAGAGTCTGGATGGATTAAATCCTTTCCTTACACTGTAGAGTTGCTGCAATTTTGTCCCAATTAATATTTTTAAATCATTAAAAAAAATAAAATCAAGAAGTAGATCTGATATTGAAAAAACCCCTCAAGCCAAAGAATCTGTTGTGTCTTGAAAGCTATGTGTTGATGTATTGATTTGCCTATTTTGGGATGAAACCGAGGCTCTGTCATAAGAAGTTCATCATGTTTGTACATAAACCACAGTTCATGTCTTTACAATGGATAAACTGGGACAGTATAATGGGAAAATGGGGAGGGTATATGAAGAGAGTAACCAGGGATATAACATAAGGAAGTAGTGCTAATTAATTTTGAAAAATTAAAGAAAACCCAAAACCAAAGGAAATAAACCAACACCCATCTTGCACCACATTTTCTCTCTGTGCCTTCTAATGTGGATGAGGACGTTAGTAAATCTTCCTGGAATCTTCTTACAACCTTGACAGAAATACCATACATTTGCTGACTTCTTCCACTTTTTCACAGAAATGTTGCCTAATGCTGTAGAACTAGTGCCCAAAAATTTCTTTTGTGGGTATTTTATTCTGTTTGTTAAACTATTTTGGCCCATGTTTCAATCTGGAATAGCAAGTCCAGCATTAGTCTGAGGAGAGGCAGAAGTAGTCCTTGAAAAAGAAAGGTGAAATATGAATTTCTAATAATTAATTTAGTGAAGCAAGATGGTCTAAGCAATAAGAGAATGTAACACTTTCTGAGTATGATCCAAACTTTTTTATGTAGGCTAATGAAATAAAATGTATTATTAAACTCTTATACTTCACAACTGTTTAATCTTATTACCAGATTATTAATGACTTGATGTTCTTCTCTACCTGTATGATCAGAAGAGAGCACACACAGAACAAAATGGAGCTGGAAACAAAAGAAAAAAGAGGTTATATATTCCTTTTGACAGGTCTTGGAAACAGATCTGTTAACAGATGCCTCTTCCCATAAGCTTCTTCTGCATTAACAATCCCAAGAAAACATATAATAAGAGAATTCAGAAGAAAAAATTCATAAGGAAATGTCTTTGTTATATTGGTCTTTAAATATGAGGATTTGGTGTTTTCAGGGGAAGAGGGTGGGGGATAAATGCAAAAAAAAATTTCTTGTTAAGGCAGGGAAAGAGCATGTATTTCATTAAAAGGAAAACATTTACCAGAAAGATTTTAAAGAATGGGATTAAGTGTTAGTACACATACACACACACACACGTCGGTGTAGACTGTGTGGAATGAGGCAAGAATGCCTGTAGGATCACAAAAACATACCTAGACATACTTTAGTAGAGCACATTCTTAGCAATAATAATTTTCTATATATATGTCTATGTGTTGATGTTTTTCTCTCTCCTGTCTGCCAAGTTTTGGGGTATTTATTACTTAGATGATGTTGACGGGTGTAAGAAATAGATCAGTGCATACAACACAAGTGCCTTCGTTTTTCAGCTGTCACCTTGACAAACTCTAAAAATGTATGCACAGTTTGTGTTTATGTCATCTGGAAAAAATCCACCTCTCCCCAGTTTTGGTACGATCAAATTTGTAATGCCAACTTTGGTACCACATTTTTATTTGCAACCTGATTTGTTTCTTGTTGGCAGAGGTATACTCTTCAGATACTTTTTAAAACTGAAAATAATCATTACATACAGAGAACAAAACATAAAAGTGCCTTGCCATGTTTCTGAAATATACCCCCTCCCCTCCTCCATGCATTGTAGCTGCAATGAATGTTTTCAAGATCTAGCCAGTGCACCTTCATTAAAAGAAAGAGGTCACCCATAATAGCATCACTCCTGTGACCCAGGTAAAATGAACATATTACTGTGACATTACTTCCAAATGGCAAATGGTGCTTGTTCATAAGGAATTGTAAGATTAATTGTGACAGCCATTGGTGTCAGTGTTAGAGATCCTCTGAATTTCTAGATATATTAAAAATTCAAAACGTTTTGCAGTCATTCTCTACTACCATTTTCTTCTACTGTCACTGTGTTAAGGAAACTAGGATAAACTAATTATTTTTGTAATGCAAATATGACGTGGCATTTCTCATGTGTGCAAGTAATTGTAAGATTTCATGTTGTAATTCTTGTCAATTTACATGACTGATTGTCAAAAATAATGTTTTATTTTTGAATTTAAGATGCATAATTTTTACCAACAATAATTCTGTATGCTTCTAAGAAAAAAAGGAAAAGAGAAAAAAAAAAAGTTCATCTTCTGCTCATGTACCAGGCTTTCCTGCTTCTAAAAATCATTAAATTCCTACTTCAGTGTGAGGCAGGAACTCTTTCTAATGGAGCTGTAAAGTTGTGAATGCTTATTTTATTTAGAAAGAATAGCTCTGCTGGTTAACCTTGGCTAAGGGTCAAACCTCAACCCAGCTGCTCACTCAGTCCTCCTCAACAGGACAGTGAGAAAATAGTTTGAGATAAAGAGAAGGAGTTTGCTTACCAACTATAACCATGGAAAAACAGATGAGATGCATGGAAAATTAATTTGATTTATTACCAATTAAACTAGATTTGGTTAGGAAGGAAAAATTGAAAATAGGAAAAAATTGAAATAAGAAAACCAAAGAAAAACAGCATCTTTGCTTCCCCTCAAGGTTCAACCTCACTCCTTCACTCCTGACTCCTTCACCTCCCACCCCATTGGGGCAGGTGGATGATGATGAGGTCATGCTCAGTTCATAAAAGCTCCTCTGGTCCTGCATGGGGGGGTCTTCCACATGCAGAGCCATAGTGGAATGTTTGCAGCCCCAGCCTCTGCTCTTAGCAGCCACCTCTGAAGGCCACCTTCCCACTCCCCCTCCTTGGACAACACCTGGGCACCAATACCCTGTACATAGCAGTCCTGGTTTTCAGCTGGGACAGAGCTGATCTTTCTAGCTGGTGTAGTGCTTTCATGACAACATGCTGATGGTTTAGTTGTTGCCAAGCAGTCAAGGTCTTTGAGTATCACCAGTTTTACATATTTTACTACAAAATCCTGCTACTCTTATTTCTCTCTAGCTGTGCGATCCTAGCACTGTCTGTGAAGAGGATGAATGAGTGGCTGTGTGATGTTCAGCTGCTGGGTGGGGCTAAACAACAAAAGCTTTCCTCTCAACTATGACCTCTTTTTCATTCTATGGAACTCAATAAGCAATCCCAATCTCTTAATCCCAAGGACGCACTCTCAGTACCTTGAAAAATGGAGAACTCTGGATCATACCCTGATTTCAGCTTCCTTCACAAACCAGTTTGCCGTCAATGATACTTTTCAGTGGCAATTCTCTCCTTCATGACAGGTCTCAACATTGCTAAATTCATTAAGGATCCCATTTCTCTGTCATCTTTCTGAAGCATCTTCTGTGAGTTCTGTGTGCATTTAAGAGGACCAGACATCTAGCAGTGCATTCTTCACATCAGTGATTTAGTTTGCTGAGGGAAGCAAAGGGAAACAGTGTTCATACTCAGCAAGTCATGAAGGCAACTTGGGACTAATTGCAACAAGTGTGGGATCAGCTTTACAGCTCATACAGACTTGTAGCCATGGCAGAAGGCACTTCCTACCAATTCCATCTAATAATTAATTTTAATAGAATCCTGCTTTAATACAAGACAAAAATCTTCCTGAAGCTACAGAAGTTTTCCAACATAAGACTGAACTACTTTATTCCTGTTGCTAATCATCCCCACTATTAAAAATATGGTCCTAATTTCTGCTTTAACTTTATCTAATTCCATTCCAATTTATAGCAATTGTTTTCGGCTATCCTTTGTCCTCACAGTCTATAGAGCACATTAATTTGCTTGAGTTTATAAATCCCTGGATTACATTTACTCATTTTACCACTGCATTAAGCTGCTCATAATAACTCCTTCTCAGAGTTACTATTTTCTAGGCAACAGTCCTCCTTTCAGTTGATAGGGCCTGTTTCTTTGCTGGAACTGTATTAAAACACATTTTATAGGAATGTGTCCAACAAGCCAGATGATACAGACTGTGCTCAGTGATTGCTCCTTCCTTGTTTACGACACTGCCAATGCTTTAATCATTCACAGATTTGTGCAGCACTTGTTTTATATTTAGGCCCACTCCATTTGTGGCATAGCACACGTACTAAAAGCACATCCTTCATTCACCATGTCCCAGCGGCTGTTGCTTTTGACATTTGTCAGTTAGTTGTTAACCCTTCTGTATGTGATCAATTGGTACCAGCTGGTGGGAATTATCTTCCTTTATCTCTCTTTTTTCCTAAGGAAGTAATCCTTATTCAATTGCTCTGTCTCAATAATTGTGTAATCCTTTTGAATCCCTAAAATGTTTCAACCGAATTAAGACAAAGATAGTGCCCTGAGAATGTTCCTCCACGTTTTATCAGGCTAGGCAACTAGATATGAAAGAAGCATGTTTTATGATCTGTAGTGAGAGAAAAGGTAAGAAGTGCATGCTACATCAGAGCCTCAGAGTTAGGAATGAAATCTTTGATAGCGCTGGTGCTCGTCGACTTCCTTGCTGGTCTTCCCTTGGCCGACAAAAGCACTGGGGGAAGGACAAACTTATGACTGTGGACTTTTCCAGACTCCTGTTTTAATAGCTGGTTTTCCTTCTGGACTCCTGTCTTTAGTTTCATGTGCATTTATGTGAATATATAGCACTTGTGGCTATGACACAAGGTGTTAAGTGATTAGCTTCACCTATGAGATGTCCCCTGAGAACACAAGTTGTTGTGATCCATGCTGTCCACAATTTCCTTCCTTCCTTCCTTCCTTCCTTCCTTCCTTCCTTCCTTGTCCATCTTCTTTCCTTGTTGGTTCCTGAATCACCTCTCCTTTGAGGTTTTGATTTCTGATATGCTGGTAGCACATATCCACATACCCAGGCCTTTGTACTTTCTCTCATGATTAAAAGAATGTTGAAAAAACAAAAAATTACAAGAGCAACAATACCCTTGGTCAACCCTTTCAGGAACCTGTTGATGTTATCTATGATCTGATTTCAAAAAACATCTAATGTATGTTATCTAGCACCCTCCTTGGTTACTAATAGACTGGAATTTCTTGCATCTTATGTGACACAACAGCTAATTATTTCCTTAGATAATGCATAATTATTTAATGAACAAACCTACCTCTCTCTTTAAAAGCAACACAGAAGCATCTGCAGTTAATTAAATTATGCCTACAGAATCAGAGACCAGTCTGAGTCTTATAAAATCTAAAGACTCACCGTGACATCTGAGGCTGACATGTGTGTTCTGACTTGCCAGCTCTTTCAAATCATACTGCCCAGCAGCTGACCAGTAGGGACACAACTGATGAAACAAGTAAACAGTCAAACGAACTGCAGACCAAGGCCTCTCCTTAAAGGTACTTCTGCTGTTGGTTAAGAAAATGCTGGATCCATGTAAAAATATTTAATACAGAGAATAACATTCACAAAACTTAGAGGGTTTCTTATTTTATTTTCCTATTTCAGATTTTCCTAATGTTACTTGTGAAGTTTGGAAAGTCTTCAATTATCTTGCAAATGTGCAGAGAGGGAAAGCAGAACAGGAAAAAAAATTAACACCGTGATTAGTTGTTATCATGTGTGGCTAGTTAAAAAATGGAAAAAATAATACCTGTAGTCAAATGAATCATCAGTTGTTTCATATTTATCCTTTCTGAAAATAAGCATTCAGAGAAAATGACAAAATAGTCTGTATAAATATTAAAGGTAGCAGATGAAAACACTGTCGCTGCAAAGAAAGTAAAAAAATCTGGATTACATTAATATTAGCAATCCCTTCAGTGAAATACAGCTACAGTGATGTCATTGCAGAGTACCAACTCGGTACTCTGAGCCAGGACTAAGGATCAAAGAATGCCTTCTGGCTTATGCTAGTGGAACTACACTTTTGTCTGAAGGCACGCTGCATCCAGAAAGCAAGACTCATGAATACAAAGTGTTTTAGTAACTTTTAATCTTGATAATGTTTTAAGTTTTTCTTCTCAGTGTGATCAGTGCAAGATATTTTGAAAGTGAGTTGTGAAAAGCTTCAGGCAGGAAGGGTTGCTTTTATCTTTACATTGGTCCTATGGCTATCCTTGTAAAGTCAACTTGCCTTAATTTTACAATGAATTTTAAAGACCACAAATATGGATTTTTAACCAAGAAAAATATGTATGTGTATATATATATATATATATATGTATATATACACATTATTCA
>VXBZ01003156.1:118258-149750 GCA_013399135.1 Heliornis fulica
TTGTGAAATTATTGCTGGCTTACTATAGACTACATGTCATATATATAATATTTTAATATAATATAAATAATATCCAATGTATGTGGCAGAACTGAATTGGCACCATTCCTCCTGTGCCAAATCACCATCTGTAATCCTTTTGCCTGCACACAATTCCTTTTTTCCTATTTCTTCCCTCTATTTACTATTACCTCCTTTGCTGTGCCAGATCTGTCAAGTTTCCTGCCCTTGCAGATCTTGATGAATTAGAGGCCAGTGGCTCAGTAAGGCTCATTTTATTAGCTGTAGCATTGCTGGAATGCAGGAGGAGCCCCCAAGTGAACTTCAGGGCAGAACTGTCAAATCACACATTATTTAACTGCTGGAGTACCCTCAGGTCCCACTCACAACATTCTAAGTTGAGACCTTTTTAGTTAAGAGTGTGTTGGTCAGAGGACTGTAAGCTTAGAAATAGTAAGATATAGGAGAAATACTGTTGGAATATTAATCCAAACCTCCACACAGGGACATGAGGCAGCAGTGCCTTTAACAATGCTAAACAGTGATGACCATAATATGATTTTTTTAAGAGTTGACACCTGCAGTTCCCCATGAAACCTGAATGAGTATCTAGTTTACAAGACTTCAGACAGCAGATTTCAAGGCAACAGTCCTCCTGAGGAAATAAAATATATTTCTTTACATTTTTTTTTTTATATATTTGCAGTGTAGCATAATGGTGTTCCACATAGGAAAAAAAAAACCTATTGTAACAAGTGATTTACTTTAATAAAAGCAATACTATATAGCTTCAGGGAATGTTCTTTCCAAGGCTTAGCTGTAATGAAGTCTTTTTCCTACACTGTGGCAGCGCTAATCATTTTATGAGTCACTGTGACAAGATTCTTCTCTTGTCAGTGATTCACAACTTCATTCTGCTGAAATCTCTTGGAGGTTTGACCAGTCCCAGTGGACTCTTAACTCCATTTCTTGGTTCTCAGTGTTTCCTCCTTTGGTTGTTCAAGTCCTAGCTTTGCTTTCCAGCACTCAGGTTATATCCTATATACACAATATACTCTTAACATATTCATAGAGATCCAAGCTGCTGGAAGCAGTTTAACCTCAAAATAAATAACACTCTTCAGGCTACTCTGAAGTGCTATGACTTCACCCTATTACATATCAAATGAAAGCAGATTTTGCTGTCATAGGACAGGCTATGGTATGCGTACTGTGCTTAAATTTGGTGTGACCGCAGGTATCTGTTTGGCTTAAGTCTGAATTATTGGAATTCTGTGGTGTTTCCTCTTTTGGGTTCCACCCAGAGGTGCCCTGATAGCTGGGCAGCTTGGAGGGAAGGCAGGTGGGCATGTGCCACACACTAACTTGTGCAATGGTGGGAACTGTCACAGCAAAAAAACCTGAGCAGCACTGAGAGCTGAATTTTCATAGGTACCCTGTTATAACACAGAAAATCAGTATTTTTATAGCACCACAGAAGCCACAGTTGAGAGTTATGTGTCTGATTAAT
This sequence comes from Heliornis fulica, assembly GCA_013399135.1. Classification (NCBI taxonomy): domain Eukaryota; kingdom Metazoa; phylum Chordata; class Aves; order Gruiformes; family Heliornithidae; genus Heliornis; species Heliornis fulica. The sequence continues at coordinate 119,769 of VXBZ01003156.1, forward strand.
CATGTTTAATTACCAGCTCTTATTAGGCTCCCATCTACTTTGGACACTGTGCTGTAAGAGCACAGCCATCACCACCCTCTGTGCGAACAGAAGCAGCACACAGGCATGTGAACCTCCAGTGACTACTTTTAGCCTGTAAACTGCAGTTCAAAGCTGTTGTACTGTCATCCAGAAAGCATAAAACACTTAATGTGCTTTAATCTTGGTTTACATAAACCTCATTTCAACACTGAATGCTGACAGTTCTTCGTGTGGAACATATCCCTGTATTTCAGGAAGGGATGTTTTGGCTGTATTAGGCTTTAAAAGTAAGTAAATAAAAATCACATGCAAGGACACATACTGATGTCTTATATACAAGTTAATTTGGTAATAAGAATTTGCCTACCTGAATAAGCTTAGAGGATTGGAAGTTTGAAACTTTTTACAGTTATTTTCTTTATGGTTCTCAATATATACATATATATTTGTTAGACTATATCGTGTTAGACTAAAAGTCTTGTCCAAAGATAGCTATGAAATTAATATAACAGTGTGTAAACCAGCTTGCCTATCATTCCATCTACCTCCGAAGTCCTGTTCTAGCTATACAGCACACACTATCAGAAAAACATTCCCAATGATGCTACACACACAGCAGTAGAGAATCACACCCTCAGGCACTTTTACAACTATTGCTTTTAAATCTACTTAGCAAATTTCCATAAAAATAAAATAATCTAGTTGTAAATACTGACAATGCTAAAGGAATTAATTTTGAAATTGAAATAAAAAAAATATTAAGAACTCAGCATCTACTGTAGTTGTGCTTCTCAGATCTCCATTTGGCATATTCATCCACAGACTTACACTTTCAGGATTTTTTAAAAAAGATGCTAGAAAAATACTGGTACCCTGCATGCCATAAAAATTATATAGATGAGCAAAATGAATGAATTATTAAATTACATGTTAACTTCCCAACGAATGTGGGGCATTCAGCAGGTCCTGTCTCAGAACATCAGAACAGAGTCACCTTTTTTCTTTCTGTTGCTATGCAGCCTCACTATCCATTTTATAAAATCATCTCCTCTCCAGCACTAAATGTAGTTAAGGACCATTTCAAAATAATTATTTAATGATCAGCTTTAAAAAACAAACAAAAAAAAGCAAAACAAGGTCTTTTCCAACCTAGTCATTCTGTGATTCTGTGAGCAAATTGAGCATCTGACTCACAAAACAGCTCAGGCTGTTATTTTTTTATGGACACATCATTGCATCTGACAGTGCTTCACCTGGATGATATGTTTTCAGGTAACAATATGAATTAAACACTAATCCATTAATAGTTTGGCTTCTTTTTCCCTGTGATGACATTATATACCAATTCACAAAAATTATTCAAAGAAAGGAGAGCTCTGGCAAGACAGCTCTGACTCCACAGAGCTAAATTCAGATCCTGAATTGTGAAAAGACAAACACTATGAACCCTCTACCGAGGATCACATAAACTAATGTTTCCGTTTGCTCACGGAAACTTGTGAATTTACTGATTCTCTTATAATCTTCCATCCAGTCTTTTGATAAGTATATTCACATGGAGCTTTTGCTCAAAAATAAAAAATATGGCTTTTTTGACCCACTTTAGTCTCTTTACTACCTTCTGTTTAACAAGCAGGCTTAGAAACAGTGGAAACACTTAGAAGTAGAAACAATCTCACCAAAAAGAGGTCCCACATAGGAAGGCTGGAACATTACATGTCATTCCTTACTGTTCACAGCATAGAAGAAATATTGGCATTGCCCTAGAAAAATGAGGGACTTCATCAGAATATTTTGCAATTTTGTGACTAAGTAGCTTTAACCTTGCATCTCTGGTGGTTGTCAGGGAAGCACATGAACTGGTTCACAGGGGAATGACAACTTCAGCAGCACGCTGCGGTATGGATGTTTGCCACAGGGACGGGTCCCTTCAAGCAGACTTCACCTGACTCCAGTCACTTTACTCTTGCAGTGACAGCTTAAGACTAAAGTTCTGACTTGAACCATGGGAAGAGGTCCCCGGTGGGATTTGAATGTACCATGGGTTTGGAACACTTCAAAAGCCATAGGTGAATGTAGCGCTGTGTCATAGAAGAGGAAACGGGTTTCATCTTGTTCCGGAGGGCAGCAAAATCATTTTCTGCATAAATGGAAGCGGAAGCAATGTGTCTGTGCAAGAGACTTTTCCTTTGCTTACCAGAAATTCACTTCATCCTTCTTGCTGTACTGAAATGGCTTTAACTGCTCCCATGGACAGACAGGACTGATTTATGTTTTCTGAAGGATTTCATGCAAGCTGCCAGTTTTTTCGTTTTACCCATTTTTCAGCACCTTCTGACTGTAAAACTGGCTGACTTGTGCTGACTTCTAACTGATGCTGCCAAAATTGATCCCAAAAAACCCAGTCAAGATTTCTTCAATTTTCTTTCAGTGACAGAACATCTTGGAAGGAAGCAGGCCATCTTAGAAACGATTCATGGTGGAAAAAAAGTAGGAGAAAGGCATATGTGTTCACATGATTCCCGGCTTTCTGCTCAGGAGATTAATTATCAAGAACAGTAGTAATACAGTGAGGATATTCTCCTCATTCCACATTCATCCCAGAAGTCTTTTTCTGTGGATCAACTTGGCCTGAGCTCCTGGCTCATGTCAGTGCTACTCCTCAGCCCGCTTCCATTTCTTCTAAGCAATTTCTGTAGCTGGAGCATCAACCTCGCACCATCTGATGTCTGAGATACACAATGAGAAATTATTTTGGTCAGAACACCCAGTAAAAAGAATGAGATTTTGTCACAGTGTCTCCCCTTCATCCCTCACTGGAGATCCAGTTCCTTTAGCACCCGTCCCTCATCTGCTTATGGAACCCGGTATGTACTTCACATACATGTCCTTAAGCCTAACCAAAACCCAAGGTTGGCAACAAGATGGTGATTTACACACACACAGCTGGAACACAAAGAGGAAGGCTGCTTACCTGGAGAAACAAGGCACATGGAAGAAGATTGGAGGATTATATTTCTTATAATAATGTCAAGGTCTGCTAACGACGCTGCAGGAGGGAAGCTAAAGAGGCTTTAATAGACATGCTCATGAAATAGAAATGTCATGACCCAAGGATCCAGAGGAACAGGATTGGAACATTGTCCTCTTTCTGCCTTGTGTAAAGAAAGGAATACTTTTGGGAGTGACTTTTACAACTGGTGCAAAACACAACTTATGCAAAAAAAAAAAAAAGAAGAAAGTTTCTCATAAATTTTCTGTCTACCTAAGAGTGGATAGTCCAGATCTAGGAGCTAGTATCATGCAGTACTAGCTGATGCTGATGATTCGAGTTAGACAACGCAACGTGAAATTTAAATACACTATGCATAATTATTTTATTTTAGAAGCCTCTTGAAATTCTCCGTTACACTGAAAAGCTGCCTAATTCGTTAACATTAAATAAACACACAAATGCAAAACTAACAAATATTCTGTAATAATACTAATACCATTTTGGCTACCTTGTAGCTGAAGTGTCAGAATTAAATCATTAGTTTCATTCCAATGAGTTTTCAAAGAGAAATTATTGCCTTTAATAAAATAATATGATACCTAACTCTTATATGAATTTTTTTTCAGCTGCACATGTCACAATGCTTTCAAAATGAAGTCAGCATCATTAAAATTAATGAGTGGATTTAGAACTGTTAATGTGGCATCACACATTCAGAAATTATTGCAGAACTGGTTTTTGTATGCCTGCATCCAGGCAGAGCACTGAGAAGAAGTCACAAAACCATTTCACCTAATATGCATGGTGATGTGGTGGGTGAGTGGGAGAAAACATAATTTCCAAAAAAAAACATGTTTCACAGAGTACTACTGTAAGTCTGCTTGTTTTCTGGGCCCAGTAATGATTTTTACAGCAAGTACTTTTTTAGTATTTCTGCAGTTGCTTTCTTATTCTCTCATTTTCACTGAATGACATTGCTGCCTGTCCTCTTTCAGAGCTGCTAGGTAACTGCTAAAGGAAAAAAAAAATAGAAAAAAAAAGAAAAAAGATTATTTAATATACTTAAGCATACAAAAATAACACCTGGAAAAAAATAACCTTTCTGCTTCTCCTTTGCTCAACTGCCAACCTTCTGTATGTGGGGCAGAGGCATTGAGTTACAGAAAGTCTTACAAAAATAGCTTTTTCTGAGGCACTTTCAGAACCATGACTCTTATTTTTGCCCCTTTTCTCAAAAAAAAAAAAAATACATGGAGGGCTGTAGAAACACAAAAGAACGTGCATGTCTTCACGCACAGACATCCCCACAAACATACACTGCCCTTGCTTTTAATATTCACCATGGCTGAAAATGTAGGAATGCATCCACAGAGTAGATAACCTATTCATAGAATCATAGAATTGTTAAGGTTGGAAAAGACCCCTAAGATTATCCAGTCCAACCATTAACCTACAGCCACCAAGTCTACCCTTAGACCATGTCCTCAAGCACTGCATCTACCTGTCTTTTAAACACCTCAAGAGATGGGGACTCAACCACCTCCCTGGGTAGACTGTTCCAGTGCTTGATGACTCTTTCAGTAAAGAAAAGTAAAAGTATTATTTTAGTATTTCAGTAAAGTATTATTGCTCCTTGAAGCTTCAGAGGCAGAGGTGGATTGTTTTCACAGGATTCAAATAAGTAGGTTCCTTACATCAGTATTTCTTTTTTTTTCTTCTTCACATTATAACCTTTCCTGGGAAGAAAATATTGAATCTTTTGCTGGATCTATGGCAAAGGAAAAGTAAAATAACATGTGTTGGAAGGAAGGAAGGAAGGAAGGAAGGAAGGAAGGAAGGAAGGAAGGAAGGAAGGAAGGACGGACTTGTCAGATGATTATTTTAATGGAAATGAAATTTATACTAATTAGCAAAATTCTTTGGGCATCCTATAAGTAGAATTTGTGGTTAGCAACTTTTCTTACACTCCTCACCTCCCCATACTGAAATAACAGATGTGATGGAACCCCCGAATCATACACTGCCTAATAATTCCCCTCTTGCTTATTATGAAAATTAAAACGGCAATTCCAGTCAATTAATCTCTAGTTTGCTTGAGGGTGGTAATAAGAATATTTTTAGTGATCATACTTTAAATGTTAAAAAGTGCTGGCTGCCAACAGCAGAGTACTTGGCTAGAAATGCACGTGGCTTGTACATGGCTTGCACATGACTGTAAATCCCATCTTACAGTTGTCTGAAAAGTGTAGCACAGTGATGAAAGATTCAAACAGCTGCATAAAACTTACAGTGCACATTTTCATCAGACTGAATGTTTAACCTTATTTCTGTCACTTGTGTTGCTGAGTGATTCTGCCACATAAATAATAATGCATTTTCATTTAACATTTTTAATAAAGACTGATCTCTTGAGATGGCAATCATAAACACTTATACTACATAATGGAATATAAACCCACTCCCCAGCAATACACTTTTTCCATATGTCCAAGTTTACCCACTCAGAATTACAATAGTATTTCTTCTTTTGCTCTCCTCCCAACCGCTCCCCTCTCAAAGGGCTCAACCAAACAAAAATCCTTTAACGTCCTTCGATTGTGATTTTGTTTGATTGGGTTCTGTCCTTATATTTTTTCAGAATACAGGACCAAGCAAGATTAGGTCACACTTAATTCCATTACAGTAGCTAATTATGATGACAACAACAATCAATAAAAATCCAGAATCCTTCTCACATACTGCACTTGAAATGAGAAGCAGCCAAACAGGAACTGTATTAACTTAGTTAGAGATGGCAAATCACTCCTGGGTTTCAATCCCCCTTGTATTAAAGCAAATAAATAACTGTTGTGTTTTTAGTCACTTCACGTTCTTCAGAGTATAAAATTACAGATGGTACTTCTTGCATAGAAGAAAGAAGAGAGACTAAACACTTGCTGTGATTACCTGGGTGGTTGTACTCTTTCCAAATAAATGTAATTCTAAAATAAGTATAATCAGGTACAGGGGTATGGATCTGGAGCTGACTTCTCTCAGCCCTGACAAATACATGCCCAACCTCCCTACACTCTGAGAAGAATGGAAACTATTTTGTCATACTTTTATTTTGTCATACTTTTTTTTTGTCATACAGAACGCCAAACTTATTGTGATGCTAATTATGAACACCCCTTGAAATGGAAAGGCGAGCCTCTGAAAGATGATACCTGCCTCTGAAAGATGGTGCAGACCCACCAGCATAAAGTAGGGTGGGACTGGACTAGGCAATGAGTCATCACTTGATAGATGAAGCCTGAGGACACATGACTCACCTTGTGCTCTTGCCTCCTGCCTACTTCAGGAAGATAAAGTCAAGAAAAATTTAGTGATTGACTGCCTTCAGAATGATGAAGAGCTTAAAATCTCTATGCCAGCAGATATACCTGAGGAGGAATAAATGGTCACTGTGGATTTTTGTGATAAGGGCTTTATGTCAATGACTTTGCTGCTGGTTTGCACAAAGTTACAGTGGAGTGAATTTAAAAACCCATGAATATATCTGCTGTAACACCCAAGTCAATTATAGCTTTAACTTATTTCAGAGAGCTGACGGCAAGTGGAGTGTTCTCAGGTACCTCTGACTGAATACAACTGGTTTTAGTATCATGACAACTAGACATGAAATAAACCCTAACCACATTCATCCAACAAGTGGATCACAAGTAACAGAGGGCACTCTGGCCAGTCATCTTTAACGTCAATCAGCTAAACTCGGTCTCCGTAATCATGCTCATATATAATAAAATAACCCAAACTATTCCAGTGAAGGGCAGATCCAAAACTTACCTTTACCTGTAAAAAGTATTTCAAAGAGTAAAATAATACAACTTCTAAACCTGTTGAAGAATGATCAGATCCCAGCACTTCCTTTGATGCACAAGGGATGCTGACAGGGCATGAGGTATTTGAATATCATTCCCATGTCCTCACTACTTCCTATTGCTAAAGAACTTTAAATGTATAACATTTACCGAGATGTTTTCTTTATCTGTTACACAGCAAAATGTTTTACTTCCTTTTCCATAATGTACTGTTTATACTACCAACATAGGGAGTATGAATATTGAAAGAGCTAAATAGCTGCCAAATATATTTTCTCCCTATTTAAAAGTCAAGTGTTTTAGCTTTAGGGATGGACAAGGTATGTAAGATAAAGTAGAATTAGTTTTCTTGACTTGGTAATTATTGTCTACAGCTTTTGTGGATTTGCTCAGCATTCAAGCAAATGTAAGTTCCTTGCTTTGTTCTGTGTCTCTTTTTCTCTTATACATACAGAATAAATTAAGAGATATAAACCATTCAGGCACATTAAAAAAATTTTAAATCTTCTGAAGAAATTGTTGCTATCTAGAATAATAGTAATACTTGGAGTTTGTTTATTACTAGTTACTTGCTTTTTTAATAAAAATCTATGTATAGTTCATGTAAGTTAGACAGAACAATTAACATTTTCACAGAATCACACTCAGACACTGTGTATTTCAGTTTTTCCTTTCTCTCTGGAGATATTCAAAAGCCACCTGGATGTGATCCTATCCAACCTCCTATGGGGGATGCTACTTTGGTAGGGAGTTGACTAGATTATCTTCAGAGATCCCTTCCAACCTCAACCATTCTGTGATTCTGTAAAGGAACTACTCTTAATTAAGCTATTCTCCATTTTAAATATTAATTTCTAAGTTATGTGGCTACAGCTATTGAAAGAACCTTTTCAGAGGAGGAACCCATAGAAAGAAAAAATTTTTGTATACTCACTGTAAGTTAAAATTTTCAAATTTTTACTTCAGTGAAAAATCAATGCAGGCGATGAATATTTTATGGGTTTCTGGAAGTACTGGGTTTCAAGCTTTGACATACCTCCTGCAAAACAGAAACTGTGCAGTAATTTTATGAAAATACTGTAGGAAGGTGATGCAGTAACTAAGGAACTTATTTTAGTAACACAAAAACAAATGTTGGAAGAATCACGGGAGTGAAATACGAATAGTTTTTAGGGCTGGTAAAATGTCTATTAGAGTGAGCTCAAAAGTAAGGAAATTTATTATTGTTATCGGTGGTGTCGTCATCATCATCATCATCATCATCATCATCATCATCATCATCATCATCATTCTCTAGTATGAAGTGACAAAGAATTGAGTTACTGTTGCTGGATTGGAATATTGGTATCATGAAGTCTTAGTTTATGTACAAACTGAGGACTTCTTACAAAATGTCCATATTTCCTAATGCGAACTTTGCTTTTAAATCTATGGTAAATATTTCTGTGAAATGAGAAAGTAATTTATGATTTTCCAAGCATTCAGGATGTGAATAGCCTAAGATTAGTCCAGTGTATTGATGTTCATTCAAAGGTCTGGGTAAATCAGATTTTTGTTTTCTAATAAATAGACCTTTTAGTCCAATGGTTGTGATACAGTTGTGAGATGGTTGGGAAATTCTCAAGAGCAATCCTCACTTCACTATTTTACTCATAAGTTCCTATTACTGTATCTGAATCCTTCACAATGTTCAACCTATAGCAGAATACTAAAAAGGACTAGAGTACTCCATTACCAAGACTAGACTATGTTATTTCTTGCACATTTGTCATAAAAGTTGCAATCATGAAGCTTCCTCATCCTTTCTAAGTAACTGATTCAAGTGTTTAATCGCCCTCAAACTTAAAAGTGCTTTCTTACTGTCTAACAAAAAAGTACTTCAGGCAGAGACAATTTCATTAGATCAAGTTGCTCAGAGCCCCATCAAGCCTGACCTTGAATGTCTCCAGGGATGGAGCCTCCACTACCTGTCTGGGTAACCTGTTCCAATGATCTACCACCCTTATAAGGAAGAATTTTTTCCTAATATCCAGCCTAAATCTCTCCTTTTCTAGTTTAAAACCATTACTCTTTGTCCCATCACTACATGCCCTTGTGAACAGTTCTTCCCCAGCTTTCTTATAGCCCTTTCAAGTACTGGAAGGCCACTATAAGGTCCTTCCAGATCCTTCTCTTCTCCAAGATGAACAAGCCCAACTCTTTCAACTTGTCCTTATGAGACAGGTGCTCCAACCCTTGGATCATTTCTCTGGCCCTCCTCCAGACATTCTCCAGCAGATTCAAGTCCCTCTTGGGGCTCCAGAGCTGGACACAGTATTCCAGATGAGGTCTCACAAGAGCAGAGGAGAGGGGCAGAATGACCTCCTTCCTTCTCCATGCCTTCTTTTGACACTTCTTTTGATGCAGCCCAGGATGCAGTTGGCCTTCAAGGCTGCAGATGTACATTGATGGTTCATGTCCAGCTTTTAATTCATAAGTACTCCCAAGTCCTTTGCCTCAAGGCTGCTTTCAAGCACGTTGTGGGAGACAAAGAGAGACTCTGAAAAAGAGACATAACTGTTGGCAAGAATTTGTGGCTTTGGTGTCTGGATGTCTGTTGGGGCTGGTTTGTTGCCTTGTGGTGTTAATTGTTATGGTATGTTGGAAGATGGTAGGCTTTGTAATGTTAATGGAAGTCCATTAGCGCCGGCCAACACTCTAGATAAGGAAGTTGCACTTCTCCCATTAATTAATTGTGTGTAACCATGGAAAAGTACTGAAGCGTGATTGCAGGCTCCTGTGTCAGACGTCTAGAAGGTATAAAAGCTGGCTTGGTTGTTATTGAACTTGTCTTTGATTCACCTCAGCGGCAGTCCATGCCTTTCAATACACAAATCACATCATCTCCTAACCTGTATGGGTAATGGGGGTTGTGCTGACCCAGGCCCAGGACCCTGCACATAGCTTTGTTCAATCTCATGAAGCTCACCTGGCCCCAAGCAGATTGTTTTTTCATTAATAATAAACTCTTAACAGTAGTAACCAGTGACAACATGTTTGCCATACATAAAATACTATCTTACTTTAACTTTTTTATTTTGGTTTTTGGTTTGGTTTGGTTTTTTCCTTTTATCTTGTCTTTCATGTGTTCTAGCTCATGTGCTGGAAGAGGAACTGAACATCCAGTGTTTAAACATCTCCAGACCTCTGCCTCTCTGACTGTGCTGGAAGAGGACCAAGCTGCTGGTAAGTAAAGTCAAAGTCAAGACAGAGCTTTTAAAGTGGATGAAAGCCAAGATGTGTAGATTACTTATGGTTTGCTAGGATCCATCCACTTTGAATAGTCACTAAACACATTCCTAAAGAAAAATTGGGACTGATAATTACTGTACTAACACAGGGAGATGATAGAGCAGAGGAGTGTCACATAGAATTGAGATTAGGTGGAAATTTAAGGTTGGTCATGAACGTTTCTACATGAAAGTTGGAAGTCTGTGTAGAAAGATGGATATATAGTTCTGAATAAAGGAAAAATATGTTGGAAACTTGGTGGAAGACAAATAGTAGCACATACTGTTACTGGAATAAAACATATGTAGAGGGCCTAAAATAAACTGTGCAGTACATGTTGTCTAAAAAAAAACCCCAAAACCACAACAGTCAATCTTAATGTTTTTGTCTGTTTCCAGTATAAAAGAATCCTCAATTTCTGATTAATTTATTTCCCCATATAAACCAACAAATGACAAACTCTATTTATAGTGGAATGGGACTATGCCTTGGATTGTTAGCTCTAGGTAAAATAGGAAAAATGATAGAGGAATGGGATTCTAAAATCATCACTTATTCAGACAGTCATAATTTGGATTGAAAAAAATGTTGGCTTCAATTTCCTTTAACTGGCACACAGCTGCTCTATGTTATTCAGACTGTTTTGGGAACATATAAATGAATGAGAAAACAAAGAATTAATGCCTGAAGGAGACTAACTTAACTTTTATACCTAAAGCTAGAGGGCATAACTACTATTTCAAGCCTTTACCAAGTAAGTTCAATTTGGCTGAAGGATGTTTGAGATGTGAAAAGCTCTCGATATTCTGCCTGTGTAGCACACACACATGAAAGAATGGGGAGAGTTTCTTAGCTGAAAGATAACTGTTAGAGAGAAGGGAAGATAGAATCGTCAAACACTCATTTGAAAGAGACTCCAGAGAACAACTTCTTTAATATCAGAAAAATAATTAGAGGGGACTAAGTGATTAAAATTGAATCATAAATTTGTCCAAAGAAATGACATATGCAGAAGCATCACAGAGATCTCTTGAAATGCCTGTGTGGATCCTAGTAGCAGTGATATCTTGATGAATTACCCTTGGTGAATAAGGAGTAATGAACCAAAGAATATGTATCAGTTTTGATCTGAGATATTAACTTTTGCTAAACTTTTTATATCAGAGGTAGATGGCTACCAGAAGTCATTTGAAACCTCTCTACAGTCACTGTGGTTATGATGCAGGTATCCAAACAGAGAAGCACATTTTCTTGTACACAGGGAAACAATGGGACTTCCATGAAAGAACTGAAACAGCTAAAAGCAATGTTCACAGGGAATGGTACAAATCTTGTGTTCTAATGAAAACATTATGACACTGATTAAATGTGAACGTTATGTGCAAGGTCTGTTACATCCTCTTGAGTACAAATATGGAGTGAAAAGAGAGTTCCTCGCTGCAAAAGCTTTGCATCCAGGGAAAGAAAGAATGAATTTATAACACTGACCTTGCTCTAACTGAATTCTTTTTAGATCAAGGCAAAGCTATTTCTCAGCTTGCTAACACAATGTTTAGAAAGGTAATATATGATCTAAAAGAAGCTGAAGAAAGCTATGTTCAAATGAGTAAAGATGTGTGAACAAGTAGTCAGAGAGTGGATAAGAGGAAAAAAGATTGGAAATGGAGGGGATAGCAGTAGCCAATCCTGTCAATAAATGCTTGTGCCTATATTTTTGGCCTTTATTGTTCATAGTTGGTTTGCTTTTCTTTCAAAAGTTCAGTCAGTTGCTATTTTTACAGTTAAATTTGAAAAATCCCAGCAAGAGTTCTTTCTATTGTTGTTCTGCTATTATCTTTTTCTCCATATATTTTGTGGGTTTGTTTTTGTATTACTGCAGCAGTTCTGAATTCTAATGATAAAGCACTTGGCTTTAACCCAACATGTGTAATAATAGGCTTAGTTATTCAGTACTTGTCCAGAATCTCTGAGAACTGCAAACCTTAACATCTTTGGAACCAGTGTATATCTTATCCCCAGGTTAAAATAAAAAGTACACCAGAAAGTGAGAGTTTTAACTTGATGAAAAAACACTTAAAGCAGGAAAGACTGACTTTTTTGTTTTGTTTTGGGATTTTTTTTCAAAAACACAGAAGTTGAAGTTGAAAAGTAAAAAGGGAAAAAGTGTATTAGAAGAATAGAATGTGTCTGATGGATACACCAGATGGGTGTGCTGCTGTTCACAGAGACCTCAAGAAGCTGGATAAATGAGCCAGCAGGGACTTCATGAAGTTCAATACAGGGAAATACCAAGTCCTGCCCTGGCAAGGAATAACCTCAGGCAACAGGATGGGCTGGGGCTAAAGGGCTGGAAAGCAGCTTTCAGGGAAGGATCTGGGGGCCAAGATGGACAGCAAGTTGGGCATGGTCCAGCAGCATGCCATTGCCACAAAGAGAACAAATGTTATCCTGCCCCAGTGCATGCTGCTGCCTGGAGTTGTTATTCTCCAGGGTCAGGACTTTGCTCTTCATTAACAAACTCAGTCCATACCTCCAGCCTGCCAAGGTCCCTCTGGGTGGAAGCATAACATATCTGGTGTGTTGTTTCTCTCAGTAACCAAACCAGGGGCCTGCTTTCTGAAGTCATGCTGGACCCAGAATGTCAAGGAGCTAAAGGCACCTGGGGCAACAAGCAGCACAGACAGGCTCTCCTCTGGTTGCTCTGAAGCAGATTCCTACCCAGTATATGTCAGATATGCTGATAGATTACCTGCAGAGATGAGATGCTTACACATTCCCTGGGAGACCTTGTAAAAACCTAGCTGTAACTGCATTTAGTCTGTAGGAGCTTAAGTTCCATTTTGGATGATGCCAATGACTTTTTAGATAAAAGAGAAAAGCAGCTCCCTATGACCAGAAGCGAAATGCAAGCCAACTCATATAGCCCCTTTTTGCTCCATCCATTGACCAAACAGCATTTCTGAAGACTTCCCCATGCAGGGAAGCAAGTGGAGTTGAGAAATTACCTGGAGGCAATCCCCATCTTTATGCAGTCAGACCCCAACCTGCTGTAACTTCCACCTAGTTATGAGGTGGAAGGTTAGCCAAGTTATAGGAGCTTGATTACTACTTGCCCCCAGCAATTTAAAGTATCCCCAGTGGCATAATATTCTTGGTCCTGTGAAGAGCAAGCAGAAATTTTCATAAGTCTAATTAATTACTAAAACAATGTGGTATAAAAAGCAGTGCAAGGATTACAAACAACAGTGCCAGTGCTAATTAGAGTTAGTCAAGGTTTTCTCATTCATACAGCTAAGGGAGCATATGGGAAATGTCATGTTGTCATAGCAAATTCTTTGCTTCAAAAAGTTGTGTGAAACATCAAAGCCAAATAAAATAATAGATGCACACAACAAATACAAGATACAAGAGCAGCAGATAATGTATCTTTTCTCACTGCCTGGAGAAGGGCTGCAGTAAGAATGCATGCAAAAATGCAATCTGTTTTGTTTTCTATTGTCAAGCTGTTACTCTGCCTCTTCTGAGGTCTTTCTCAGTTTTTATATAAAAGCATTTAAAGTATGCATTCTAAATAAAAGTGGTTTTATTCAAACAGCACAGAAATCCCTAAAATTAAATATATTATTAAATTAAAAAATTGATTGGATGGGGCCCTGAGCAGCCTGTTCTAGTGAGAGGTGTCCCTACCCATGGCAGGGGGTTGGAACTTGATTATGTTTCTTTCCCTTCCAGCCTGAACCTTTCTATGATTCTATGATTCCAAATACTGTGTCTTTTAAAAGCTTGAAATGCTTCCTTTCCATATGGATGTAGCTCTTCTTTGTTCCTGCAGTCTATAGGATTGAGTGAGGTATTTCACCCTCTCTTTTGGTACTCACATAAGAAGGAAGCTTTTTCAGGTGTTGTTCTGAAAACTCCCATGTGCCATGTATACCCTAAACATAACACTTTTGTGAGTAATTTCAGTGACTCTTCACCTCTCTGAGGAACACTGAAGTAATTTTGAGGAGACAAATGGGAGCCATCAGGAGGGACCCATAGACTTAGATAAATGTCTGCCTGCCATGAGAATGTGCAAAGGAGTAAAAGTATGTTAGACTGGGCTGTAATTTCTGGTTTTCAGTGACTTCCTTTTTTTTTCTGTTTTTTTTTTTTTTTTTTGGCTGAGGCGGGTAAGAGGAGGTGTGTTTTGTTTTGGGTTTTTTGTTCTTGTTTGCTTGGGCTTTTTCCACTTAACCTGACAGGAGAGTGGCAAGCACATCATTCAGTTTAAACAAGGTCAGTGGTCTCTTAAAGCTGTGCTCATTGACAAGCCTAGGATAGCAGAAGTGAGTTTTCAGCTTTGTGCAGACCAGTAGAAGTTGAAGTATTAAGTCAGATACTGTCATCTGACTGACAGGAAAGTTAAAATGGTTTAGTAACTTTTGAGTAATCTCAATCTCTGGCTTTGTGAAAGCAAAACAGTAGGATATGCTGAGATCGACAGCTCCCATGTTAGTGGAGCAATAGGACCCCTTGGGAGCTGTTGTTGTATTTGTGAACCACAGTTTGAGCTACCTTCATCTAGGTCTTCAGAAAACGTGATGTCTATTCTGTGGCTTTTGGACATTTGAAGGTTTGATGACTGGCTGTTTGGATCAGAAAGGTTGGACACATCTATGCTATAGGAGTACCAATCATTGCAGACCAACAGCTTAATGCAACTTTAATGGAACATTCAGGAAGTATTAATCTCATTTAAGTCTTGCCTTTCCAATATCTTACTTCTTAACTTGAGGCCATGGCTTGAGCTAATAAATACTACATGGAAAGCTATCTTCCCATTGTTCTTGGCAGAGATTAATAGAAAGCTGCTGAGAAAACTACTTAGGGAGACTCATAGTGTAGGTTTTGTTTGAATTCATTATGATTTGATTTTCAGTTGGAAGGGTTTGTTGTGGTCTATTTTTTGATCAACCCTTTCTTTTAGTTACTTGGTGGAAAATGGTAGACAGGATCATAGAGAGAAACGGGGACCAGTTAGAACCTGTAGATGGCATTATGACATTACTGCATTTCTATCCACTAGCTCTGAACACATTAAAAATATAAAGTACCAAGAGGTCATAAAGGTGTATATAAGCTGTGCTGCTGCTGCTGAAGTTACATGGCTGCCAACCAATATCACTTAAATCCCATAAAAAATAACAATAGTGTAATGTTTAACTGCATTTCAGTGTAGTGAGTGAATTCTGTATAACCTATGAGTAATGTACTGAGTAATGCAATCTAATTGTTTCTCAGGAGAACTTGGCTGTGGTTTTAGTCAACTAAGATTAGCAACTGGCAAATCAAAACTGGAATTCATTGTGTAGTCAACAGTGGAAAAGGCCAAGACATGCCTTAAGACCTTAATTGTACTGGTATATAAAAAGCAGTATAACTTGGCTGCATTATACTGTTGGTATTATGCCTTGGAAGTACCAAAGGCATGTCACTTGAAAGGAATATTATTGTAAATTTTTTTTTTCTCAGAATCCAAGACAGAAAAGGAAAATGCAGCCAAGAATAAAACATATACTTAAGGGCATGTAGGATTCATTTAGCATGTGTTCCTTCCTTCTGTAAATTTAGTTTCAGGTCAGTAGTCTGTAGCAAAACCTTTGTTACAGGAGGAGACAACCTAGTGCATTACAACAAAGAAACTATGCTAACTTTTAAAATGTTTGTGAAAATGAGATAAAATTTACCACAACACATAAAAGTATATAAAAGAGTCAATCAATAACATGTGTCTGAGTTTAATGTATGCTTTTTAAAGGAGATATTCTTTTAGTACAGATCAGCCCCACTCAAATTACCTTCAGTATGCACAATAAACTCTAAGATAACTACAGTGATCTGAAATTAAAATTATGCTGTAGAGCATACTTAAAATATAAGACTTTCTTTTGTGTTCTAAGTTTGTTTATATTTTCCTAGTAGATATTAAAAGTATCTTAGAGTAGTGTTAATATTTTCAACTGTAAGCAGAAATATGTTATGTATATCAAGTATAACTGGGGAGTAAAGGAATTGCCTACCATAGAGGATTCAAAGCAGTATATCATGCTGACTGTTCTTCAACTGTCATTTGGAGGTTGCACACATTGAAGAGTATTTTGCAGCCACCATGGACTTAACACAGGTACTTTGTATAACACAGAGAAGCTGCCATAACCCATCTGTCTACCAGAAGAAAAATAATATCTCTATGCTTTGATTAGCTCAGTGCAAACCAGATAATGTGTCAGAAGAATGAAATCATTTGGTTGTTCCAGGAACTGAGTAACAAACAACTCCTAATGATAGTGGTGTCATTTAGTTTTGCTTTGAAAGAAAAAAATATCTTGCAAAATATAGGTGACTGTTAATTTGAAGCTTTACCATATTGCATATAGACATTTGTCTATACAAAAACAGTCTATTTTTTGATATGGCCATGCAAGATTTTTACAAGACTAGCTTTATCTCAGATGCTTTTTTTTGCCAGTGTCCTTTGGGCCACTGTTCCAGCTGCTAAGAGACTCTTGAAACTGATGGAGCTCTCTGCCTTTGAATACCTTGCCTGGAGAACTGGAGCAATGAACTCTGTAGGAGCATGAATACATTAGAATAGAGGAAATGGCTGTTAGGAGAGACTAGAGTAACACATCTCTGTACAACAGTAAGCACAATCCATCCTCTATTCACTACAGTGGCTCCCTACGGAGTGCTGAATAGGTAGAGCAGAACTTGCATTTGTCTGTCTTAGCAGCTCTGGTGTTTTTTTCACACTCAGGCTTATCTGTCTTCCATATGTGATGAAACATTGCTTCCTATATGAAAAATCATAAATGTTGGACAATATTATCTTGCTTAAATTCATTATAGGTTCTCTTGCTAGCTAATAGGTTAGCAATATATATATATTTATTAGAAGTATGGGATATAAGCATAGTGAACAGAAATGGATACTCAAAAGAATTGTATTTGATTTTGCTAGTGTTGATTTTATATTTGAGTATCCTCTAAAAGCATGTTTTGGGTATTACTCATTTGATGCATTTTAGGAAAACTGTTTTGAAATGTACATTGCAATTTTCTTCTCAGACAGAAGGCTAGTAAATGTTTTGCAATGAGAAATAGAGTTTGTCTGCATGATGGATAGTGACTTTGTGTCTAAGCATAGTGATTGTCTCTTAATGTTGTGTTTCTTGTGATGCTACACAGCTAAAATACAGCTGAGGTTTGAGATCCTCATCTGGCACTGAACACAGCTTCTCTGCTGTCTGTGAATTTGTGCAATTTAATCTGCTGAGGACTAGCCTTGCAAGTTCAAAACCTAATTAAAAAAAAAAACCAAAACCAAAACCTGTCTTTTTCCTGCGTCAAACAGAGCTGTAACAATTAGATAATATATACAGAGCGGTATATGAGAGTTCTTGCCTACTCATACATGCTCTAGCTGACTTCAGTGTTCACTGCTATGAGCATCCACTGCTCAATTTGCTTGTGAATAGATTCTGATGCTAATTTTATTACCTCTCTGGGAGTGTGTTGTCATTTACAACAATGAAGTGGGCATTCATGAATAAGTCAGTCATAATTAGACTGAGGTGTTTATGCTGTGTTTCTAAGAAAAGACATAGCAAATAAGATGTTTGCTAGTAACTATAGGGAAACAACCTAAGCAGTACCTCTATAATATTGAAAATCATGAGAAATTGAGGAGAACAAGGTCTGTCTTAAATTACTGTTGCTTATGTCTTAGATGTTCTGCCATTCTTCAGTCTTTATCAGTTTCTTTAAGTGCACAGGGCTGTCTGCAGTCTGGTGATGTGCAGCCTAGGGATCAGCCTGGTAGGGGAAACCCTCATCTCCTGACACTCTGATGACAGTTCCCACTAAGAGCAGAATTCCCACTGACAGGAATGGATTCTATTTATCTTTGGAAGTGGGCAATTGTGGCTGGGCCACTCTTTCCTTAGAAGTGTTTCTTCAGGCTTCCCCAGTCCTGGAACTGTTTTGCTATCTTCTACTACTGTCTAATGCTGTTATAGTCATCTGAGCCCAGTCTGAACTGCTGTCCTATTTATTGTGTTTCTCCTGCAATACACTTCTCTGTAACCATGGCCACTCAGTGTTGCACAGGGACAGGGAACTCAAGTCCTTGAAATTAAAAATGCTTTCCTGTAATGTCCCTAAAAACATCAAATACCAATAACTGCCTCCTTTTCTTTCACAGCTCACGTATGGTGTGTGGGCCTTGACTTTCCAAAGCAACCCTCAGATCTGTATATGTAATGAACAGTAAAAAATGTAAGTTAAATAACAGTGTCTATAGAGGTGAATGTTGAAATTCTCTGTGCAGAGAGGAAAAAAAAACCCAAAAATCAGTTCTCATCTGGAACATGTCTGCAGACACTGAGGGGAAAAAATAAGTTCTGGGGATTGCTAATGGCAAGTGCCAGATTCTGCACCTGGGGAAGGGGATCCCTGGCTATTCATACAGACCGGGGAATCAGGCACTGGTGGCCAGCCAAGCTGAGAGGGATTTGGGGGTCTTGGTCAACAGCAAGTTAGACATGAGCCAGCAGTGTCCCCAGGGAGACAGGAGAGCCGACTGTATCCTAGGGCCCACCAAGCACTGCCAGCTGGTCCGGGGAGGTGATTGTCCCACTCTACACTGCGCTGGTGCAGCCTCACCTTGAGTTCTGCACATAATTTTGGGCACCACAGTACAAGAGAGACATAAAACTATTGGAGAGTGTCCAGAGGAGGGAAATGAGGATGCTGAAGGGTCTGGAGGGGAAGTCTTATGAGGATGGTTTGTTCAGTCTGGAGAAGAGGAGGCTGAGGGGAGACCTCATTGCAGTCTATGGCTTCCTGATAAGGGGGAGCAAAGGGGCAGGCATCAATCTTCTCTCTTTGGTGACCAGCGGTAGAACCCAAAGGAACAGTATGAAGCTGAAACAGGGAAGGTTTAGGCTGGACATTAGGAAGAGGTTCTTTACCGAGAGGGTGGTCAGACACTGGAACAGGCTCCCCAGGGACGTGGTCACAGCAGTGAGCTGGATTGAGTTCAAGAAGTGTCTAGATGATGCTCCCAGTCCTATGATCAACTTGTCTGGCCCTGTGTGTAGCCAGGAGTTGGAACTCAATGATCCTTATGGGTCCCTTCCAACTCAGGATATTCTGTGATTCTAAGATCCTATGACACTCGCACAACACAGGACCCAATGTGCTCCTTGACCATGGTCCCACTAAAACCATGAGGTGTTGAGAACAGAAAAGCAAAGCCTGCGGGTTTCCAATAGTGTTAATTATCAAGGCATGGATCAAGGATTTTCTCCTCAAAGTGTTCACAGCAAACTCCAGACCCCTGAAAAACATTCCTAGTGAGATGAATAACCCTTGAAGGGGCGTGCTGCATGTAACATCTCTGATATTCTACTTTAGAGATGTAACAATTAGCATTTTAAAAAATTACTATCACCAAGTAGCCAAGGGTTGAAGTAACCTCCAGAGACTGTCTGTCCACCCACCCTGCTCAAGAAGGGCCACCTAGAGCAGGCTGCTCAGGACTCTGTCTAGATGGCTTTTGAATATCTTCAAGTATGAAGTGTCTACGCTCTCTCTGGGAAATCTGTGTCATTAATGCTCAGTCATTCTCACAGTAAAAAATTGTTTTCTGGTGTTCAGAATTTTCTCCCTTATTTACTTTACTTCCTTGAGAGATGTTTGCATTTTGTAAGAACAGAGGCTTTTTTGTTCTCTGTAAATATAGAGACAAATATAGTTCACAGAATCAACCATGTGGGAGAGCTGGATACAGAAACAATCAGGTGGACGAGCCTTCTACAGACTTTGCCATTATCTGTGAAAGTAGGTACACCTGTAACTCAAAGAAGACATGTCTCCACAAGTCCCTTATTCAAAAATAGTGGTAAATAGTCTCCTTGTAACAGACTCCATTTAGCTCCAATTCCTTGTCTAGTACGAGGAATACAGAGTTGATTTCTCCCTGCCTTTTCTAAGGATTTCATGGTCACTGCATTCTCCTGACTTCCTCTGGGAAACAGCTAGAGAAGGGAAGGAGAACCAGATGAGTGACCACAGGCATAGTAAACACCTGCCAGCTTTTAACAGAAGTTGTAGAGCTGTAAACAATTTCCCTCTCACCATCACTTTCTTCAGCTTTCTAGGTCTTCTAAATACAACTTCTTGACACAACCATCCCCTTTTTTGGTATTTTGTTTTCCATTTGGTGAACTGCCTGATAACAAAATCATACTTCCTTCCCCCACTGAGATAGAAAATGAAGTTGCCTGAGCAGTTCTGTAGGCTGTTTTCCAGACAGAAGCTAAAATTTAAGAAATTCCATTTAGCTACAAAGAAAAAAATTAACAAACTTTTTTACTGTGAAAGTGGTCAAACACTAGAGCCAGGCAGGGAATATCTTTGGAGACATTCAAAGACTGGCTGGATGCAGTCTTGGAGAACCTGCTGTTGATTATTCTGCTTGGAGGAAGGATTCTTCTGGGATCTATTATAATGCCACTGTTAGTGATGATTTAGTTTCTTGAAAACATGTTCGCTTGAAATAAAATCATTTGTATTTTTTCTGTTGAGGCAAGGTAGCACAAATCACAATGACTCCAAAAAAATCCTATTATTTTTTACTTACAGCACAACCATTTTACCTTTAAGGCTGAAGTATCATGAAATTCTTGTAAAAATATGGCACATTTCATGTCAAGTCAGGAGTTTTTTTGTCATTGTTGAGGGTTTTTTTTGAGGAGGGAGTTGTTTTTTCTTGTTATTTTTTATAAGCAATATGTTTCAAATTAGATAAAGCAAGGATTATACATTTGTGATTGTTCAAAAAATTTGTTATGTTTGCCCTACAGTTCCCAAATTCTTTGTCTCAAGGGGCATAATAAATATGAATTTGGCAAGGACATATTTCTCTGTGTCACAGAAATCCTCCTCATTTGTCTTTATTGTATTGAAAAGACCTTAGGAAGAAAGCTGCCAGGGTAAAGAAATACTTTGCTCTTTTTCTTCTTCATGTTGAGTTATAAATGACTTTTAAAACCTTTTCCTGCATAAGTTTGTCTAGTATTTTTAGGCTGTCAAAATATTGATGAAAATGAACATCCAAAAAGTCCAGACTTGCAAACTAAGAGAATGGCACAAAACCACCCCGGGTACCTTCACTGTGAATTGCTGGAGCAGGAAACATAGCAGTTGAAAAACTTGCTCCTGCCACATTCTGCACATAATCCTTCCTCCCGTCCTTCTATTTGGTGCTTACAATGAGAAGAAACATTTCTATATCACAGCCTCCTGATGAGAGAATAAGAAGGAGACAGGCAGGCAGGAAGGGATTTATCTATGTTAGTCGGTCTAAACTGTCTTTACAGATTATGGAGAGGAACTGCCACTGCTCTGCATTTATTTGATTCAACTTTAAGTTAAAAAATTGAAGAAATTTGAACACTGCATAGGTTATTTCCCAACAATTTCAGTAATAGGGTTTTTTTGCCATTCACTGATAAAATTCTGGCTGTTGTTGCAGGCTAACTTTGGTAGTCTTGTAAATTAAACAACAGCAGCAAATGCTGGAGATTTACTGTTGTGACATGTAAAAAAATTAATGGGGAAGCAGGAAAATGTCCTAGCTTGTTTATATGGAGGGTTATTTAAAAAAAAAAAAACCAAACCCAAGAAAAAAACAAGCAGCCCACGTACATAGACTAAAAAGTAAAAATATAACCCTGTTTAATTTTCTTTCCTTTACTTCAGCAGATGTGAGACGTGAAAGAGATTCTATCAGAGGTGGATACATTAGGAACCAAAAGGAAAGTAGCATGGGCAACTTTTAATTACCTTAAATCACATTCTATCTGCCTGTTTCAGCATGTTTCCTTTATATATCTGTATGTACTTTTTATTACTTAGTTTATAAATGGTGTATAAATATATATAGTATATAATTTATAAATTTTAATTGGCTGTATATATATCTGCACTGTCATGCTCATTAATGGTAGTAATTTGAAGTATTTAACAGAATTAAGTAGTCATCTGAAAGTACTGGAAATCTTAGATTGTTACATAGCACTATTAACTCTCCAGTAGTAAGAAAAAAAATCCTGCTTTCACTAGCTGTAAATGAAAAGTTAGATTAAAAATAAATTCTGCTGACCGATCATAGGCGACTGGAAAGTGTATAAGGGCAGCAGAGTTAGCATTAAATTGCTCTGCCTCCTGCTATTCAGGACAGTAAGTACCAGGGTCACTGTCATGCAAAGTCTCTCATACTCAGATCAAGGCAATTCCACCATAGCAGAAAAGCAAAAAATATCAACAGAAAATTGTGCTTAAGTTTGTTTGTTTGTTTGTTTTTGTTTGTTTGTTTGTTTTCTTAGACTACAGAGCAGTATCTTTCAGCCCTCCAGAGAACTTTGTTTTCTTGGCTTGATCAACTTTATCCATTTCTGTCTGGGAGTCTCCTCTCTGCTGCCACACTCCCTTTCTAAGACCCCTGCCCTTCTTTAAGGCTGGAAATGTGTTTAAATCCACAAGGTGAGCTGGTTTCCAGAACCTTAAATGCAGTTTTTCTTCACAGTGATGGCTGTTCTTCCAGGTTGTGAGAAGGTCTGTAGATTTTGGGTTTAGTAAAATCACTTCTGGAATCCACAAATTTTATCTTTTTGTTACTTTACTGGATGGGCATTCCCAGTATTTCTCCCAGATATCACTAGTCTTGTCTATCAGAATTGCATGTTTTTTGGGGAGGAATTGTGTCCTGCTCAGAATGTAAAGCATGTATCATAACATGTTTGTATTCTCAGCTGGAACTGTTATGTGGGAATAAAACATACATATTTTTTCTTGAATGGAAAACATTCTAAAGTTATCAAATAGAATTACTCAATCCCTGATTATTCCTCAGGATCACATCTGTATAAATTATCTTTGGTTAGCACAGCTGTTTCATAATAACTTCTAATTCTACAAATTGAACTACTTAAGTAATATTTTGCAAAAACATATTTCAGAGTCATGATTACCCTACATATACATTCATAGCATAAGAATTTGTGGTTGAATTGGCAAAGCATATTTAAATATATGTTTGTATGGCATACAGTAAGGAGAAAAATATACATACAATATTTTAAAATGTCTATGCATTACTTTGCTCATTCATTTTACAGCTAACTTAGCTGTTGCTTTAGCAACTGGAAATCTAGTGTAGACAGCTCTCAAATCAGATAGAATGATTCAATTCAGTTCATATATGATAGATATGACAGAATAACTGTTTCTTTTGCTATTTGTAGGATTATACAAGTAGAACATTCTTTCTGCTTTTGCTAATGATGTAAAAATGAACTACTCATTGTATATGTTATTGCTCCAATCCCTCATTCCCCTTTCCTGTGCACTGAAAGTCATAGTTTATGCTTTTTGAGGCTGCTGATATCTAAGTACATTACATTCCTGCTGAACCTTTACAATGTTCTATATGCATCATATGTCTTGTTTAGAATAATGATTTGACACAAAATTGTCACTATTCAGTTGGTCTGAAATGTAGCAGTCTGTCAGTTCTTCACCTCAGGCCAGTGATGTCATATAACATGACTTTACTGCCTTGGTGTCTCCTTGGGCTGATTATTCCAGTTCACACCATCTGCATCACTGCATTACTGAAGGTGCACGACTATTTCCAGTTGTTTTGTGTCATGATGATTATTTTCTTTAACCATAATGATAATAGTAATTCATTTAAAAAGTCATAAAAAATCATAAAAAATAAAGCAGATAATTTAAGAATATTTATTTTTATGTACATGGAATTCA
This sequence comes from Heliornis fulica, assembly GCA_013399135.1. Classification (NCBI taxonomy): domain Eukaryota; kingdom Metazoa; phylum Chordata; class Aves; order Gruiformes; family Heliornithidae; genus Heliornis; species Heliornis fulica. The sequence goes on from VXBZ01003156.1 coordinate 143,790, forward strand.
ATATTCAATAACTCAAGTACTATTAGGAAATCAGTTTAGGGTAAAGGTACACTTCATATCAGCTTCAGTGAAGGAGGCTGTATATGGTGTTTTGGTTAAGATGGATACAACTATATGGCAAATATTTAGGAAAATTATAGATACTGATGATGGATTACAATCAGTCTAGCCCTTTGACTGGCAGTAGGGGAGATGAATGAGGTTATTCTTTGTATGATGAAGATGGGAAAGGGCAAGAGTGTTTGTGGAGGATATGACCTAGTGAAGGCTGTTCCTTAGAGCCACATTGCAAGATCATGATCCATTCTTTGAAAGAATATTTGAGCAAGTGCAGATTCATTTGATGAAAAGTAGACAGGTACATCTAAACTACTCACCCTAAGTATCTTCTCCAGTAAAGGAGAAATGAAATTATCACTGACACATGGATGATCCACTCTAACTACACCACTGACTTGAAAGAACGAATAGGCATGTGCACTGATTTACATAGGAGGACAAGTTTTTTAATCTATTATATGATTATAAATAATACATATGGAGTAGAAACATGTATATGTTACTAATAAGTGTATAAATAATTACTGTTTTGGAGCTTTGGTGTGCTGTCTTCAGTTAGGCACCAATGTCTGTGCAAATATGCAATGAAATGCCTCCATTCTGTGTGCATATTGGTGTATTGTACACCAGGAAAACGAAACCCTAGATTTAGGACAGCAATTGGACCATGGCTGACCGCTTACAGTCTCCAAACCTGCTTGGCTTTTCTGGGACTCCACCTTTCTAGAGAAGACAGAACAGTAGGTTGTTTTTTTTCTGTGTCCCGTGACTCCTACTCATCTCTCCCTGTGGAGCAGCCCCCTCCTGATGCTCCCCTGACATAGCCTGCTCAGTCATCCCTCTTACAAAAGCAAACTTTAGTCATCCTTGTTGCCTCTTTACAATCCTCTCGAAGTTCTCTCAAGACAAGAGAGCAGAGCCATGCAAATGCATCAATACGAGGGTGAACAATGGGCTTTTACAGCAACCTAATTGCTTTCTCTCTTGTTCTCAAACCCTTTTCTAATAATCCCTAACATCTGAGTCAATTCTTTGGTTTTTGGGGCAAGTGATAGACACCGAGGTATCATTTTAATAGACGTGCTTGTCACAACCCAAAGATCTCACTTCCAAGAGACAATGGTCAACATATGGACCATTTCTCTTTTCTTGTGGGTATCAGTTTGCATTTACCTACTTTGAAATTCATCTGCCATGTTATTACTCAGTCAGTTAGTCAGGTCTCTCTATTTAAGCTTTGTTCTTTCTATCTTCATAAGAGCTGCAAGTTCATATCAACTGCAAACCTTAGTCGTTGCTTACCCCTTTTCCCAGGCCACTTCAGAGCAGTATGGATCCCAGCTTTTCTGTGAAATGCCCCACTGGCCGCTCACTGCAAGAAGTGACTGTGTACCCCCACTTCTCCTTCCTACCCTTGGCAGTTCTTATCCATGCCTGTTACTTCCCTCTTATCCCACTTGCTTAATTTCTTTAGAAGACTTTAATGACTGATTGTTTCTTTTGGAAAATTTAAGCAGGCTGTGAAGTCTGTGAAAAATCCCCCCATTAGCACATATATTGAATCTGGTGAAGTGGAGGAGTCTGCTTGACCCATGTAAGGTAAAAGGGATTCACTCTGCAGAAGTGCCATTTCTTATAAATCTGTAGAATGGCCAAAGTTCTTATTCCAGCAGTGGCACAGGAATTTAACCTGTGGTAACCACTCAGAAGATGCCTCAGATTTGTAAATCCTTGAGCTTCCTTTTGATCTCATACAGTTTTGTCAGAGATGCATTTCATCTGAACTGCACATTGTCCAGCTCAAACACAAAGATATGTGGTGCTGTTTTCTTGGGAAAAGGGGTTTTAGTCATGAATTTCACTAAATTATTACAGTGGTTATACCTAGCCCTGGAAACTTGTTGATCACACAAGAGTTAATGAACATTTGGAATACATGGACAAGAAACATCTCCTGCAGTTTTATAAACAGCATTCTATTAACAGTAGCTGCAGAGTAACTAGGAAATATTTCAACTCATAACTTGCTGAATAATTTTGATGCCTTTCTCTAGTTTTGAAAAAAATCTTCATAATATTGAAATGTGTACAAAATTACAGAGATGATGTTCATGTTCTCCCATTCTTTTTATCACTGCTGTTAAAAAATAAAATACAAAACTGGCTTCTTCTCATGCTTGTTTGTTTGCTTTTATTTTTATTATCTAACTTTCCCCTTGCCAGCCCCCACTTAAAAATCTCAGCCAATGGGGATAATCATTTTATTAAGCGCTACAGATGCAAATCCCTAAATATATGGCAGCTGGTATAATGTGTGTGCTGCTATGAAAGTTTATAGAAAAATGACTTGTAGCTGTAGAGAATAAAAGTTTAGCTTCATCTAACACAGAAACAAATTGATAAATTAGCTTTAAAGCTTGGAGTTGTATCTCTAACTCCTGGTTAGAGATTAGGTTAAACCTGCAGGTTTAGTGGAAATAATTGTAAAGAACTATAAAATAGAAAACCCGACTTACATAGCTTGTGGTTCTGTACAATGATGGCTTTTCATAACCAAGTTGCAAACTGCTGTATTACCTAAGATAAAGGCATCTGGGCCAACCTTGCAACTATTTTTTTAAAATCCTCTGGATGTATTCATGCCTGCATGTGCAGTCATTCCAGAGAAGGAGGTTACTACAGAATTCCATGCTGGTCCAGTTGACAGGTTTTTTTTCTAAGCTCTTGGTGGTGCGATGAGGCCATCATATTCAAAGGTGATATGAATGCAGAAGTTTTGAAGGAGCCTATCTAATGCAGAGGCTTACCAGGACAGAATATTGAAACACACCTATTTTTAACACTGTAATAGAGTCAAGGAATGGTTTGTGTAGGAAGGACCTCATAGATCATCTAGCTACAACTCCATGCCATGGGCCAGAACACCCTCTACCAGACCAGGTTGCCCAAAGCCCCATTCAATGTGGCCTTGAACACTGACAGGGAGGGGGCAGCCACAGTTTCTCTGGGCAGCCTGTGCCAGGGCCTCACCACACTCCTTATATTGAACCTCAATCTACTTGCCTTCATCTTAAAAATTATCCCTTGTCCTGTCACTCCATGCCATTGTAAACAGTCCCTGTCCAGCTTTCCTATAAGCCCCTTCAGGTACTGGAAGTCTGCTATAAGATCTCCCTGGAGTCTTCTCTTCTCCAGGCTGAACAAGACTAACTTTCTCAGCCTGTCTTCATAGGAGAGATGCTCCAGCCTTCTGATCATCTTGTGTTCCTCCTCTGGACCCTCTCCAACAGCTCCCCATCCTCCTTGTACTTAGCACCTCAGAGCTAGACTACACGTAGTTTCTCATAAGAATGAAGTAGATGGGAGGACCACCTCCCTCAACCTGCTTGTCATGCATCTTTTGATGCAGTTCAGGCTATGGTTGGCTTTCTGGGTTCCAAGCACGCATTACCAGCTCATGTTGAACCTTTCATCCACCAACATTCCTCAGTCCTTCTCCTCATGACTGCTCTCAATCTGTTCCATGTAGAAGTACCAGTGAACTGAAAGCAGTTTCAAAGGTAAGAAACGTGCATAACTTGTGGGAGCTTTTGGAGTACCTCTGACCTTGACTTTCATCTCCTGGCTCCTACATGGGGCTCAAGAAAGAGCACTGAATCTTCATTTTTCTTCCATTATTCCCCATACTAAATGTAAGTTGCTTTATAGACTTTAAATAGCGTTTTCCTCAAAGTGTGTCAAATGAGTACAAACATGAAGAACTTTTTAAATCTCTGATGAACAACTTCTCTTTGTATGGCAATGGGGCAAAGCAATATCTGACCACATGCATGCAGAATCTGCCTTTGACTTTGCTACTGATAGAAATAACCAGATTATTACAATTCTGAACTGGTCACTGAAGGAGGTAAGTGAAGTAAAAATATGCTTATTTTGTCAATTTACCATATAAAAGAGAAGATATAAGTATGTTCCCTGCTCAAAAAAAACCGGTGTTTCAGTCAATTGTGGGAGGGATTTTACCTCTCTATATTTATAAATTTTGGGAGGTGAGGGGAACTTAGCAAGATAGCTACTGAAACAGGCAAAATCTGCCACAGTATTAGTTTCCTCAAAACTACTCCTGCTGGGAAAGGCAAATACAGTTTTCAGCTGTGTCTTGTAATCTTTGTTGTTATTGACATACAGTAAATATTTACAAGTTGCAGCCATGGTTTTATTATTAGTTTTATTTTTCATAATTAATTCTTTTTTTTAATTACAGTCTGCACCACACAGCTGGTGAAATTTATAAGCATTTCTCCCCATTTGTTTGTGATTATGTTGCTTTCTGCTGTCACATCCCTTTATCTTCATATAGATTCTCTGCCACCGCAACCCAGGATACAGGTTTATTCCTATCGTTTCCTGCCCAATCAATATTACATGTTTTTGCTCAGTATCACTCAAAATAAAGCTTCTGCTCAATTAAATGTGTGTGCTGGCTATTTGCCATATTTGTCAGGATATTTTCAGCGTTACATTCACTGCAGCCCAGTCAGCTTTTGTTTGTCAGCTATGGTATGGAAGTTATTCTGGTGAAGTCCGCTACAGAAGCAGTGATAAGAAATAATAAACCATGTCAAACTCATACAGAAAAAGGTCTAATCAAATGTGACTTAAAAGAGTTTATATAGAATCTATTTTCACCTGGAGCTTGATGGGCTGACAGTAATGATTACATGTACTTGAGTGAAGAAGGGTTCCAAAGGGTATGCTGTTATTGCCGTTTCAAATATGGTCAGAAGGGAGAGGACTTCACATATTTATGGATTTGCAAATAAAGTGAATAGTTTCTCATTACCGATTTGGACTTTTTTCGCCAAATAACTAGTGTAAAATTGAAATTTCACATATTTGCAAATCAAAGATTTTGGCTGCCAGGTTCTGGCCAGTGCTATCTACATTTTAAAATATCACTTGGTGAAAATAAAGTTATACTAGAAATTACATGTGAAAGCTTATATTTAAATATTTTCCTATTTTGGACTCTGGAGCAGGCCTTTTACCTCAGTTTGCATATACTTGAGAAACTCCAACTGCAGAGAAACTTATGGTTAAGACAGAGAAATGCCTTGCCCTGTAATGGGAGATGCATCTCTGGTTTCCAGTCCTTTTCATAGGAGACACAGACAAGTCTATGAAAAAATATTTTATTTTCCCAAGCTCCAGAAAAAAACCCCAAACATAGCTGTAAATACAAATATCCTACTAAACAAAATCCATACCTGGGGATTTTAACTTGTAAGATTTTCTTCTCAATGCTACGCTCATTAGTTCTTTTGAAAAATATTCAGATTTTCTCATTTACTTCCAAGATACCTTTTATTATTTGCAGTGGAACTTCTTACACTGGACACTCGATATATGTCTATTATGTAATGGACTAGGTGTGGTGGGTTTGCAACGTGGCTTCTTTAAGAAGAAACTAGAAAGTTTAAGGGTCCAACAAAGCAAATCTCAGCTGTGCTTCCAAGGTCGAACTCCCAAACCCTGTCACTGAAAAGGCCGGCCGGGCCAATCAGTGCCACTCACAGGCCTCTGGGAATCACATTTTAGAGAGAGAAAAACGCAAACAGCCGCATTTTACCACCAGAGAAAGGAGTGAGAAAATGTAAGAAACTTTGCAGACACCAAGGTCAGTGAAGGGGGAGGAGGATAAGGCACTGAGAGAAGATTCCCTGCAGCCTGTGGAGAATACCGTGGTAAAGCAGGTGTACCCCTGTAGCCCATGGAGGAATAGGACACCCCACTTGTAGCCCATGGAGAGACACCTAGGACAGGCAGGAGCCCACCATGGAGCAGGTGATGGAGTATGGAAGAATCTGTGACCTACATTGGAGCAAGCCCCTGGCAGAGCCT
>VXBZ01003156.1:149928-178364 GCA_013399135.1 Heliornis fulica
AGACTATATTCTCCCCCTTTCCCCTGTGCCATCCTGGGGAAGAGAAATATCATGAATGAAGTCTGCAAAGAAGGGAGAAGGGAGGGGGGGGGGAGGGTGTGGGGAAGGGGGGAGGGGGGGGGGTTTAAGGGCTGTTTTGTACTTCTCATTATCTGACTCTGGTTTCTGTGTGTTTCTGTAGTGTAGTGTAATAAATTAGAGAGTTTTCTTGCTTTTCTTCTGTGTTGAGTCTATTTTGCCCGTGATGCTAATTACAGAATGATCTTTCCCTGTACTTATATCAACTCCAAAGCCTCTCAACATGTATTTTCTCCCCTGTCCAGCTAAGAAGGGAGTGATAGAGTGTCTTTGGTAGGAGTGTGGCCTCCAACCAGAGTGAAACCACCACACTAGGTTCTGCCTTGGGTGATGTATTTCTGTAAGGGCCTAGGAGCTGCTTCACACAGAGTGAGGAAGAGTGTTTGAAGTCCCAACACTAGTGTGCATGCCAGGTATCTGCTCTCTGCCTCCAAGGTCCCAATGGAGGGAATGTCTGGGGGGAATTTAAGAGCTGTCTCCTTTGAGAACAAGTAAAGGTTAGCACACTTATCCAGGTTATGTGAATGCCAGAGATATGGGGTGGATGTGGAGACAGGGGTTTTTGCAGTTGCCAGGAGGGTAGATTTGGAGAAATTGGAAAGTCTGAAATCTGAAGCAGCCCAGAAGAGCCTATCTTTTGCAAGATATGATAAGGAACCTGCTCTACCTCTGCTGTGAGCAGATGGATGTGTGTAGTGGAAAGGTCTTAATAAACTGGAGACTAATGAAGAAAATATGAGCTTCAAGCAGCTAGGAAAGGAGTGATCACATCTTTCAGCACTGGCAATGGAAGGTAAAACTGAAATAGCTAATTCAATGCCTTCTGAGGAGGAAGTTTGCCTCCTTCCCAACTCCCATCCTTCCTTCAGCTGCATGTATATTCATAATGGGTCCCATCTGATGGACTAGCTCTCTCTGTCTCCTCCTGAAAAAAGATGTCAAGCTGGTAGAATGTCTTGTGGAGCTACTCAGAACCTTCCCTACACTCGGTATCTTGCAGGAGAATTTGTCCTGAAGAGGACGCTTACCATGTTAAGGATATTATTTTGGGTTCTTACTTTTTCTTGTGAAGAGGAAGAATTTTATTTTGGCTAAGGGTCAAGGCGATGGCACTTTCCATCGCTGGGCAGGACTTTTTTTGATAGAATGGTGAGAAAGAAGCTATGGCAGACTGAGACTGTTCTTGCTTGTACATGCTCCTATGGATCTCAAAGGACTATCCAAATGAGCAGTCATGCAGGAGTAAATGAGGTTCTATGGTCGTTGACTTTCTTACCAGATAAGCATTTTTCTATTTTTTGAGTATTTCCTTCAGACAACTGAGGAAAAATAAAGCTTTCTCTTTCTTCCAAAAAGCAGTTTTTTTGAAAGGCAGGAATATTATTAAGAGTTCATTACTATGTTTTGAAGGAATCATAGCTATTACTTAATTCTTTCTGCTATAAATCTCCGTGTCCTATAGTAACTCACATCCCTGAAACAAGCATGTCATTACAGTGCTTTGATTTATCCATGGAAGTTTTCACTGGTCTAGCTTTCATTCCCTATAAATATCCATTTATTTCATGATGTTTGCCTCTCTGTGCTGTTATCCATGGTAAAAACACCATGTCCTGGAATCACCTGTGCAACTTTTTATCAGCAGGACTGTAAAACAAAGACAGAAGGTATCTTTGGGGAAATGGTGTCACTATACATGCTGGCAATAAGTCTCTGTAGCTGTATCCATATCTTCCAGGCTTTTTATCTCATGGGTCAGACAGTTCAAAGTAGGATGACCACCTAGGGTAGGACAGGACTAGTAAGGAAAGAATGTGTCCAGCCATAGCCCAGGCCTTAAAAGACTGAAGCACAATATCATCTCTAGGTTTTCTCCACCTTGTTCCAGACCTTTCCATTACGATGAATGTGGAGTAAAGTGCAGGAAAAAGTTTCTTAAATAAAACCTCAGTGAACAAAACAACTTCAAAGTCATGCTTGTACTCTCATTGGCTTCTGAGTTTTTATTTCTTATTTCTCTCTGCCAGCTTCAGACTGCAACATTTCATTTAATCACCAGATCCCTCTCTCAGCTTAAAGGAAAAAGAAGCTGGAGTAGTCCCTTAACTTTGTTAAGAATATCTTTTGGAAAATTCTTCAGATTTAGGGCAGATGCCATTTTCACTTTATTTAAAACCAGCAGGAAGCTAAAGGCTGCACTTTCCTTCCTGACCTTTGGCTAAAAGACTGTTCTCCAGAGGACTTGGGAAAGGGAGGCAAAGTTGTTCCAGATACCTTGCATTATCAGCAGAGCTATAATATTAAGTATGATGCCTCACATAAAGTTGATAAAACCTTGTAATTTATATCTTTTAATCCTTCACTTATATTTCTAGTCCATTTTTAATTCTGTATATGCGATATGTAAGAAGGTAAGCTCTATTTCCAGTTGACATTTCATAATTCACATATGTGTGAGCATCTCAAATCCCAAAAGAAAGGAAAGAGATTAGAAAAACATTAAATGAAGTTCCACTGGACCTGAGCTAATATTTATTCAGACTCCATGACCTTAACACTTTGTGCAATACCTTCCATTGTTATCTCTGCTCTGCACTTCACTTTACAATCCGTAAGAGCCAGAGGATGAGCTTAGCTTTGCTTGTGGCAAATACTGGCATTGTGACAAGGTATATACGGTATCTGGCTTATCAACAGGCAGCAGGCAGGGCCAGAATTGACACCTACAAATATTTCCCACAGCATCTAGAAAAGTGATGCTTGATAATGTTTTCAAAGACGATTTCAAATTAGCACAGGCAATCTTCCTCTGAGACAATAAACCATAGATCTTCAGTAGGTTTTCAATAAGTTACTTCTAAAAAGTTGAAAGATAGTACACTCAAATCATAGAGGCAGAAAAACAGTGGAGCTAACTGAATGTCTCTGCATCAGTGGTATAAGAGAACTTACTGTGATTACTTAAACTGGATGTAAGTTTACTGAAGTGGTCAAGAATTTGTAGATCAAAACACATGTCATTAAGAAAACATTTAATATTTAAGACTGTTCCTCTGGGAAATTACTCATATATTACACACTCTACAAGCCCCTTCTTTTTCCCTCTGAAGTGTTTCCCATTTTAAAAAGATCAACATTCACTCACAGACGAACAAGGTTGCAGTGGCTCACCCGAATAAATTTTCCTTTTGGTTCAGAAAGAAAAAAATATTTCTGGATTTTGCAGCTTCCAGATTGGTGCCTGTGACAATTGTTGGTAGGGTCCAATTTGTGGAATTCATACTGGAAGAACACTATGGTATGTTTCCTGAACATCTGTCCCATTCTTTACTGAGGTTTTGTTTTTTTTCTCAGCGTTAAGTGTAAAACCTGAACACTGCAATTAATAGTTCCAGAAGGACATACAACTCCTTGAGAGGGTCCAGCGCAGGGCCACCAAGATGATTAATGGAGTGGAACATCTTCCTTATGATGAAAGGCTGAGGGAGCTGGGTCTCTTCAGCTTGGAGAAGAGGAGATGGAGGGGTGACCTCATTAATGTTTATAAATATATATAAATATATAAAGGGTGAGTGTCAGGGGGATGTATCCAGGCTCTTCTCAGTGATGGCCAGTGACAGAACAAGGGGAAATGGTTCCAAACTGGAACATAGAAAGTTCCATCTTAATATACGGAAGAACTTTTTCAGTGTGAGGGTGATGGATTACTGGAACAGGCTGCCCAGAGAGGTTGTGGAGCCTCCTTCTCTGGAGACATTCAAGACACATCTGGACATGTTCCTATGTGATCTAGTCTAGATGATCCTGCTTGAGCAGGGGGGCTGGACTTAGTGATCTTTCAAGGTCTCTTCCAGCTCCTAATGTTCTGTGATTCTGTAATATTGCCTAGATCTATCATGTTTCCTTTATTCCTTTATTTATTTCTCACAGTTTAACTTTTCTTCTTCACTCTTTTTCTCATACAAAATATAAATATCTCCTCCTTTTCGCACATACATGGACTTGAAAATATTGTCTGTGCGAGTGGAAATACTAGGCAGGCAGATTTTTTTTCTGGCTTAGTCTAATTTCCTTAATGAGTTAGTACATTGCTGTTTCTAAAAGCTACTGTGGTAGTTACTCAGAATTTTCCAACTTCCCAAACTTTCAGAGCATACATATTTCTTTACATAAGGATTTGTGACTAATTGCTGTTTATCATGCTTGTTTAACACTTAATGCCATGCTCAGTTGCCAAAGATTTACATATTAGACAATAGTAAAGTTGTGAAGTTCACGTCTAAAATTCTATTTCCTCTTTTTCTCAACTTCTTCTGAAGGGAAAAGCAAAATGAATGAGAAGGGTAGTATAAATGATCATAAATACATGTTATTTCAAACAAAATATAATGTGGGGAAGTCAGAATTCTCTCCCTGGATTACCCACAGACCTCCATGGTGCCCCTTAGAATCTTTTGGAATATCTCTGTTTCCCATGACTCGTGGTCTTTAAGGATGTTTACCTAGAACAGAAGGAAAAGTGTTGAATTTTTACTGTGCTTTCTTTTTCAAAATGAAGACCCATACAAGCATAGGTGATCATTGAAGTTTTATTCTTCTCATAAGAGGAGTGAACAGAAAAGCATGCTGTTCTGATTCTCCACATTTCTTCTGTACAGTTTTTGTTGGATAGAAATATATTTCCAAAATATGTGGGGCTGGCACAGACAACATTTTGGAGGCCAGCTGGTCCTAAAACAGAGAAATTTTAAAAAATATTTAATGTAAACATAAATTAATATAACTACCCTTTATAATGCCACTAGTTTTAACTACTTAAGGGAACATAGGGGTGGGTGGAGGAGGAAGATACACTGAATGCAAATTAAATTTCACTCATCCTCTTCTTACCATTACGCTGTAGCATTGGCTTATGTGTCTCCAGTTCTTTTCAATGAAAAACAACTGTGCACTTGAAATGGCATCTTTTTGTTCTTTATTTCCTGCACACTGTTGAAGCAAAACATACTGAGAAAGGTATTTTTCCCTCCCTTGGTAACATTACATCACTTGTGATTAACTGCTGATATTTATTTCAGTGATATTTTAGCAGTGGTATTGTTGAATGTCAAAAACAGCCCAATCTGAGTCACACATTATATGGTTAACTCTTCCATAGCTCTGTTATCTACAATGAATTCATGCCATTACATCTCTGTCATTTCAGCAGCAGCCTTTTTTTCTCAGTAAATACAAGGTCATTAAGTAGTCAGATATCTGCAATCTAGTAATCCCGATGAAATTAAAGATCTCACAGTTTCACTAGAGTAAAAATAAATAGCTTATTCAATTTTACAGTAGGATGAATGGATGCCTTTCAATGCAGGGTTTGAGCAAGGCTGAAATCGAAATATCTTTTGTACGCTGGAGTGTATATTTTTTGCTGTGAAATATTAAATGTCAGTTTTGCTTTCAGAATAATTTTTGTTAGATTTCTGAATGCAGGCAGCCACAAAGACTAGCTGTTTGCTTCTACTTTGCCTCTGCTTACAATCAGCTTGTTAGGAGAAAGAGCCCTAATGAGAAAGCAGTGGCTGAATTTCATTCCCGCCTTCACCACTGAGTATTCCTGTAACGTTGTGCAGAGCAGTGGGATGCACCCCACTGCAGTGCTGAAAGGAGGTGCTCTACTGACCCAAGCAGGAAAACTGGTACTCAGGAGTTCTCAGGCCTAACTCGGGCTCAAGTCTAAATACCACGTCATCCTGGAGCAAGGAAGTAATTCTGTCTATCAGAACAATGTGAATATTAACCAAAGTCCAGGGCCTGTGAATATGTTCCCTGCAAATTTTTGACCCAAATTTCTTATATAATGGTTTCATGGTGTTCCCTTCAGTGCGAAAGAGTTGCACTGTAACAGATAGAACTGGACCTGCTGCCATCTAATATCCATACAAGTGTTACTTAAAGACAATTTAGAAATAGGATTACCTTTCTCTCTCTTTGGCTCTGTTAATTACTTAGCAACAGAGCTTATGGCATTGCAGAGAATGAGGTTGGGGTTATAAGATCCTGTAGTTATTTGAGTGATTTAGAAATGTTGCTTCTTAATCTTCACTCACTTAAAACTTTTTTTTTTTTTCACAGGAAAATAACATGTTTAAGCCCTATGCATGATTTTTAAGAGTAAAAGTTCATTAGGAGCACTGTGCCTAGTAACCCTTCATCAACCTTTTGCTCCTAAGTCTGTTCCACAGCGCTCCTCCCTTAATCCAGTCTTAGCGTGGATCGAGAACAGCAGATTCTTGGAGGAATCTGAGAAACGTAAACAAAAAAAACTAAAGCACTTTAGAAGTGGATAATGTCAAAGAAATCCTGAGCTTGGTGACTTCTATTTTGATTTTCTGCACTCTAGCATGGCTGAAGCCTTTGAAAAACTACTATGGAGAAAATGTTTTACTGCTTGGAAAAGAAAATGTGTGACTAAAAGCATCACCTGTAAGTAGTCTCAAGTGAAACAGCCTGGATCCTTCTGTGTACATCCATACTACTAAATAATACCAGTCAGAGTCAGCTCTGCAGCTATGAGACAGCTGAATGGCAGAATTTGTGTTCACAAAGCTACTGCTTCTGCCTCCCAAAAAAAGAGTAACTGTGTCCAATTGCCCTTTGGGAACGGGGTCTGTCATATATTATCCATTGGACATTACCTGGCAGAGTGCTAATTTCCACAGAGATTGTGAGAGGGCAGGCTTTTACTGTGGACCTTTTTCATTTCCTTGTATAAACATATCCAGCATGTCTGTTATGTCTGGTGCAGAAAAGAATAACAAAGCCTTCTACATAAAATGCCACACATCCTGAGCTTTAATTTAAATTACACAGAAACCTTCAAATTCATTGATTTATGTTGGATATGTTAATTTTAGACATATATGTATGCCCATGAACACATGTGGGTGCATAATTTCACTAGCATCCTTACAAAATCAATTTGGTTCTAATAGGCAAGCTGTGCTGTTTCCTTATCAATCATCATTATGCTGATAGGAAATGATAGGTTAGAAAAGTTGCATATCCTCTGCATAACAGGAGCCAGGAGCTGGCAATTTCAGAGGGAGGTGTAAAAAAGTTTTAAAATAAAAGATAAGGTCTATAAAGCCAAATTATTTCCATAGTTACACCTCTGAGCATTCAGTAAGATTTCACAGCTGTCAACAAGAACTGAAATTTGCCTGTATGGTCTTTCTTACTGGTTTTGATAGAAGGGAGAGTAAGAAGCTGCTCTTATTCTGAAGATTTGTGGATTCTACGGTGGTAGCCATTTTTAAAGCTCACAAAAAGAGAAATTGATGGCAAGCCTACAGTCTCCAGGCATGAAAAATTTACATAATTCAGTATATTGGTAGGATACTTCTGTGGTACAAATTTACCTCAAGTCTGTAGTTTGAGTCACACCATATACATACAATCAAGTCAAACTCTAGCCCTTCCTACTTTACACTACATCAGTTGTTTATGACAATATGCCCATTTAGCCTCTATCTAGAAATAAAAGTTTACATTTTCTTCACTGTCTTTCAACTGATGCTTTAAGACAAGGATTTCAAACAGACAGGCAACATGCCAATAATATATTAGACTTTATCACACTTGTGAATATGATGAAGATGTGTTCCAGCAGAACTGAAAAGAATTGCCTAAGTGGCTTTAATATCATCTAATTTAAACCATACTATTAAATCTATGCATCTGCACGCTTATGAGATGGAGAAAGGCAGACAAGAGAATACACTGTACCATGGAAAAATCTTTATCTACATTGGAGTTGTACTCGATGATCCTTATGGGTCCTTCCAACTCAGAATATTCTATGATTCTATGATTCTATGATTAATCGTCTTCTGGATGCATGTAATTCACTAAATGGAAGGAGATTAGAAGCTGGGTTAATATTTTCTAATGAGAATCCTGATGTTATATAAACATGTCTACATCTCAGCTGGTCTTTTTTATAGTCAGAGCATAAATAGGCATTTTTCCAGTGTGATTCATCACACTAGTAGAGACAAAAGTAATGTGAATTAATTGTTCTTTCCATTTAATCATACTGGAAGTTTATGATCTTCTAAACAACCAAGACTAATGCATTATAAACATTCAAAATCAGGTGCAATAAGAATCTGATTGAACTGGAAACTAGATGACTTGTTTAGGTGCAACACTTTACTTCCACAGGAGATCTATTCCATATTTTTTCTTCCAATTCCAGTCATAGTTCATATTCTATGCATAAGCAGGTTAATAATGTAAAGTAGCAACCTTATTTTAACTCTTTTAACAGTGCTAGAGACTCTTCAGAAATGTTGTTGACTAGGAGGCCTGAAAGTAATTTAGAGAATATTTGTGGAAAGAAAATGCTACATTTGAATATCTGTGGTAGAGAAGTTATACGATTAGGGAAGGATACTTGAAGATGCATCCCCGAAGGAATCTGGAGTGTCTCACTCCTTTCTGTTGTGTGCAAGCACAGGACCATGAAATACCAACTTCTGACTTTCCTATGGGATGCAATCTTAATGATCCACATGGTGTTTTATACAAGATAGGCACAGTTAATACTACAGATCTGGGATTACAGTTTGGATGTATTTTTCAGAAAGCTTTTTTAAAATTAGGAGCTCTAAATAGTATTGAAATTTAGGTGGTTAAGGTCGGAGAGGATGCAGAGGGCACTCAGCTCTGTGTGTTTTGCCACCTTCCAAGCAGGATAGTCAGCTCTTTCAATTATTAGAAGGGCTTTCCTTCCCTCGTTAGCAAAAAAGTCCCTAGGCACAACACTGATGTATTAGAGTCTAGGCAAAAATGAGCAGCAATCATCAGGTATGCAATTTAATAACTAGATTTACCTCTAATAAATTTCAGTCAAATTCTCTTTCCAAAGAGCAGATTTCAAGAGACAAAACTTTTCTCCCATAATCTGCTTTGAGTTACCTTCTACAAGGAAATATGTTTCCCTCCAGTTTGTTCCAAATGCTGATCAGTGGCTTTCTCTTCGTGTACAGAACTGGGTTTGATTTGTTGAGACACTTATGGAGCTTCTGGCAGATCTACTAGAGAACATCAGATTCCTGCCTTGCATGTCTTTTGAACCACTTATTCCATATGCTATATTCTTCCCACTCAGCATAAAGAAGCAGCTTTCTCTCAAATTTATTCTTCCTGACAACATAACTTCCTCAAGATTTGAGAAATAATGTTGTCTACAGTCTGGATACTAACAAAATGAAATATCCTTGAACACTAGGACAGATTTTGTTGTTCTTCTGGGCTTCCATGTTAAAGAGGCTATTCTGAGAACTTTTGTTCATGGAAAATGCAGGACGAGGGACTTCATTTATTTAACAAATATATCATTTCTATGACTTTGGCAGAAGTAAATATTTCACAGATATTAGATGATAATTCTCAGCATATGTCTAACAGCTACCATGGCTGACAACACTGTAGGTATGAAATTATTAACAGAATTGACTGGTTTCTAATATATCCATAGGAGGAATAAAGACTCCACACATTGGACAATGAAGACATAGTTTTTTAGCACAGTATATTCAGATTTTTCTAAGGTTTGTCCATTATTGTAATAACTCAGTATGATTTTTTGAAGATTGTTAGAGATTAGCAGAAATTTGCAATTTCAACGTGAAGTAATTAAATAAGTTGTTTCATGAGAAGCAGGGCTAATGAACTGAAACCATCTGAACAGCTGTGGCTTGTCACATTTTTCTCTTTAGATTAACTCCTGTTCCTTTCAGTGCAGAAGATTGTGGAGGGCGATGGCTTGTCTGGAAGTTGCTGGTCACCATTTCTTACTAGCAATTGCCAAATGATTTGCCAAATCTGTTTGTTTTGAAGCCCACAGCCACCACCTTCAGGCAAAGATGAAGATACTCTTTGTAGGTGGGTTAGCTTCTTGGTGGATGTAGCCATCATCCTGAGGCAAATGAAAAAATAATGGAGGAAACGGACTTATTTGGGGCCAAAAGTTTCAATCATGTGACCAGAGACACACTTTTACAGGGGCATTCCATGCCAAAAGGGGTAGGAACACCATGGGTGACCTACACTGTGTTAAGGACACAAGGGAATAAAGCAGCAAACTCCATCACAAATTGCAACAAGATTACTGCTACACACAGGCAACAGACCATCACATACTCAAACTCTACACAGCCCATTACCTCCTCAGAGTGCAATCCATGGCAAAAAATGGGAAAGTTGAGGTTGGGAGGAGGGAGTATAAGTATGTGTTCAAGTGTTTGCCTATTTATTTGTGCTCTTCTTTTACCTAATACCCAAATAATTTATGGGAGGTTTATGCCAGTTGTTAATAAACAAGCAAAATGCCCTGACCCTAGGGGCTTTGCTTTAAAAAGGTATTTCAGAATAACTGATTTGAAATGATTTGAGGAAATATGCTGCTTTTATTTTTTTATAATGATAACTGAGATTGAAGCCCATTTATGCCATGTTGAGAATTTCCAATGTTTTCTCAAAAATTATTAAAAAAATATGTTGAAACTCTTTAGAGAAGTGGACAACTCTCTAGTACCTTCAGATTCTCTGGAATTACTGCTTTCACCTTGGCTTCCATAATGACTGAAATGAAAAGTTTTTGCAAACACCAGGGGAAAAAGTAAAGACACATGATATAATTTAAACATCAATAAGATTGGTACAGGGCTCAGGGGTTAGCAGCAAGTGTGTGTTTAATGAATTCAAGTTCAGGCAGATATAGGATTTATGGTTGTTAATAGAGACAGTCGTGTACGTCTCATGGATTGCCACAAGCCAGGAGTGCTTATGAAGTACTTATGACATTCTGACTGAAGGTGGAGAAAACAGAGATAATAAAATAAATATGGGCTAAGGTCCTGACTAATGAAACCATTGGAGCTCTGCCATCCTCAGTGAAGCTAAAATCAAACGCAAGCTAAGTGCTAAAGGTGTTTACAGAAACATGTGCTCCCGATTGCTGTTCTCATGGGTGCTGCTCCCATTATAAGATGCTTCACTCAAAGATTCTGCAGCAGAGTGTTGAATAAAGAGACCACTTCAGTGGTCCCTATAAACTGACAAAAAATGATTGTTACACTAAAAATATTTTCTTCCCTTACAGAAATGTTCGCTTTGTTTTGTTCAAATTGCTTGCATATTTTAGAATGTAAAGAGCTTTGCCTATACACAGAGCAGTGATAAAAGACAAGATCAAGAAGTCATCAGTGGAGTCATATAAATTAAAGTCCTTGCTGCAGTTTAGTAGATTTTAATGTACAAAATCAGCCTTTATTCCTTTTCAGAAATGTGTATAAGGAATTTCTGTAGCTCTATACTGTGTGAAGTCAGATAATTTCAGTATGATAGACCTAAGCATTAAACATTCTACAATGTTTTTCTTTAAGGCAGAATAATTTTCAAATGCAGAGCTGATTAAAATATTTTTTGAGGAAAATTATTAAATTGTTTCTTTACAAATTTCCCACAAAAATTTATTGCATAGATTGAAAACTTCAACTTTACCGTTCTTATCATTCTTGTAGTTCTCTACAGTTTGTTGAAATCCTGCTTGAAAAGCATATTACACTGCAGTGGGCTGACCTTGGCTGGAGGCCACATGCCCACCAAAGCCGTTCTATCCCTGCCCTCCTCAGCTGGGCAGGGGAGAGAAAATAGAAAGAAAGGCTCGTGGGTCAAGATGAGGACAGGGAGAGATGACTCAACAATTATGCTCATGTGAAAAACAGACTTGACTCAATGAAATTCGTTTAATTCATTACAAATCACATCAGAGTAGATGTGATTTTAAAACACCTCCCCTAACCCCTCCCTTCTTCCTGGGCTCAATTTTATTCCCCATTTCTCCCCCTCCTTCCCACAGCAGCACAGGAGGACAGGGAATGGGGTTGGGGTCAGTTCATCACAAAGTTACCTCTGCTGCTTCTTCCTCTTCAGGGGGAGACTCCTCACACTCTGCCCTTGCTCCAGCCTGGGGTTCTTCCCACAGGAGACAGTCTTTCATCAACTTCTTCAACACAAGTCCTTCCCACAGGCTGCAGTTTTTCACAAACTGCTCCAGCATGTGTCCTCCATGGGGTCACAAGTACTGCAAACACTCTCTGGCATGGGATCCTCTCTCCAAAAGGGCCAAAGGTCCTGTCAAGAAACTACTCCAGCAGCAGCTTCCCACAGGGTCACAGCCACCTTCAGGTGTCTTTCTGTTCCACTATCAACATCCGTGGGCTGCAGGGGGACAGCAGAACATCCTCTTCTCCACACTTTCCAAGGGAATCTCTGCTCCAGTGCCTGGAGCACTTCCTCCCCCTCCTTCTTCATGACCTTGGTGTCTGCAAGGTTGTTCCTCTCACATCTTCTCATTGTCTCCAGCTGCACTTTCTGTTGTGAATAAACTTTTTTGCCCTTCTTAAGTCTATTATCTTGGAGGTCCTACCACCGCTGCTGATGAGCTCAGCAGTGGCTCATGGTGGGTCCATCTTGGAGCCAACTGGTATTGGCTCTGTCCAACATGGGAGAAGCCACCCCACTATCAAAACCATTCTGTGCAAATGTAATACATCCATATTCCATTGATATCTCATTAATAATGACAGCTCTGCTGCCCTTCTCATATTTGGCAATTCAACACTTCTATATCTGAGAATGATTTCCCTGGCATTTCATTATATCCTTATTATTTTCCACATATATATATATATCTATCACAGGTCCTCTCCAGAGTCATTGCATTCCAGAGCACAATCCTCCTTTACCTATGAGACTTTCATTCTTTACTTCTTGGTTTATGTCTTTTCATATCATTCACAATGCCATCTTGCCAGTCGGTCTAATATAGTCCAGTGCCCATGGAGCAGTGACTCCATCCTATTTTGAAACTATGGGAGGTTTTACAAGTAACAATGATGTAAATTTTTTGTTCATAGTATTATCCTGCTTATTCATCATGATTTATCACTTAGAATGTATTTCTGCATATATCATATATAATGAATCATTTTTGAAAGAATGAAAGAATAATTAAATCAAAGAATTGTAGACTAATTTAGGATGGAATGGTCCTCTAGAGGTCACTTGATCTTTACCTCTTCCCAAAGAAGGACCATAGGAGACCAGGTTCCTGAAGGAAATATTCAATTGAGTTTTGAATAACCTTAAGAAAATTTACAGATTCTCTTGGCAAGTTGCTCCAATATTTGACTACTTCAATTATGTGAAAATTTCTCCTAAAATTTTCTTGAAATTTTCCCTTTTGCAACTTTTGTCTTCTGCTTCTTATCCTCTTGCTGTATGAATATAAGAAAAGTCCAGTTCTCATTCAGCACCTGAAAACAGCAGCAGCTATAAACAATATCAGACAGGTAAAATATTGAATTTAAACACTATGAAAGGCTAAGTGGTTTAATATTTAAGCAAATGTGCTATTGCGTAGTCTGATGCTGCTGTTTTGGAGTTGGAATTGTGTAGAAGACAAAGTCAAATGACAGAAAACTCAACCACAGCCAAGCCTGAGATCTCATTAAAATAATCTATCCCTTGTAAGTTCAATATCGATAAAATCTTTCTTTTCTTTTTTTCATAGTTTTTATATCTTGACTTTTAATTTAAGAGGACAGTCACTCCTCTATTAGCCCTGCTTTGGTCAGTTCACAGCAGGGTGGCATAATATCCTCTGCATGAGAGAAACTGAAATAATTCAGGATTTGAAGATTCTTATGAAATGGAGTATCTGTGGAAATTTGATGCCTTAGATGACCTACAGACATTTAAGGTACCTTACATGGCTTGAGACCAATCCCCTGGAGATACAGCAGAACTCTTGCTGTAACTGATGTGTGTGGCAGCAATGCTCAAGCTGTTCCCCACTCTTTGTAAATGAACAGTATGCACCCAGCTGAATATTGCTTGTGGCATTTCCTACATGCTCAAATTTTCTTCTAGAGTTCACTTTGCAGTAGCTGTATTCCTACTTTGAAGAATGCTCAATGGGGTTAGGAGGCACGGAGAGACAGTTTTCCTGCTTTGGCAACTGATTTGAAGGCTAATTACATATCTTAGTCATATTTCATGTATTACTAGACCTCCTAAACACCTGAAAGCTGGAGTGGGACTCTTATCAGGGAGTGTTGTAGTAGGACAAGGAGTAATGGCTTTAAATTTAAGGACAGGAGATTTAGACTAGATATTGGGAAGAAATCTTCCTTGTGAGGGTAGTGAGGCCCTGGCACAGGCTACCCCCTCCCTGGCAGCATTCAAGGCCAGGTTGGATGGGGCTTTGGGCAACTTGATCTTGTGGAGGGTGTCCCTGCCCATGGCAAGGGGTAGGAGATAGATGATCTTTGATATTCCTTCCAAGCCATATCCTTAAAGATATAGTGGGTTATCTAGGCCTTGTCTTTTAGATTGTCTCATGAAACTTTGTCTTTTCAATCTTTAAGTTATTTTTCCTTTTAAATGTCCATAATTCTGTGCAGAATCAGGTGTTCTTAGTAGTTCCTAACTTTAAATATTTTTTTTACTAAAGTGTGTGAGATTATTACAAGGTTACAGTTTTATATGCCTTAAATTTTCCAAAAAACTTCAGCTGCACAATCTTGAGTTATGTTATCTGTCCTCATAAATATGCTGTTTGTAACCCCAGAATAGCAGCAGCACATTTTGTTCCATTTGGCAGCTGGGTGAACAACAACATGAACAGACAGCAGACACTAAAAGGGGACTCAGGACTGAAAATAGGCTTTTTAATTTTTCCTACTTATTTGCTGCCAGATGGTTTTCAATAGAATTCCTCAAGTGTTTCCTACTACATTGCAGGAAGGTAAGAATTTCAAGTGTCCTTATACCAATCTTTGTGCAGTAGAGTGATGTGTTTAAATACCAGGTAAGAAATATTCAAATAAGTCTTAAAATGTGTTTACAAGAATCAACAGCATTGTCAGTTATTCATCATAATCATGATAATCATTCTGATCATTCTGATGTTTATTTCTTACTTTTATTTTTTTCTTGCAAAAGAGCATATGAAAGTCAATGAACTGTTTTTGTGTTTTGCTCATGTGTGATTAGCTGGGAATGAATCTTCATCTACAAAATACTTCACGGAGAGAACATTACAAGAAAGCCTTGGTTTTGCTTGATTTTGTTTTCATTTAGTTGGACATGTTGAGTCATTAGAAATAACAAAAGTATAAGGCAGTAAATGCTGATCACAGCTGAGTTCGTGTCTGCATTATTTATAGATAACCAAAATGCAACTCAGCCAATCAAGATCCAAACTTAACATTATTCACCTGCCAAATGCACTTCAATAATCGATATCTATAGAGCTCACTGAACCTTCCTAATGTTGATATAAGTTATGACAGTACCAAAAGATTCTCATAACATTAAAACTGAATGGAGAGATATCTGTAGAAGCATTATTCCTGAGCTATAATAACTTGGCATCAATGATAATGACATTTCAAGACAGGAATTATAATGCTGGTAGAAAAAAATACAGAAATAATTTAATTTTAACACCCTTTTCAGCAGGATGGTATTTTTCTAAGGCCTTCTACATAATGATATTGTAAGTAAATTGAAAATATTTGTTCAGTTTATTTTTTTTTCAGTTCACTGCATTTCTACGTCATAGTTAATACATTTTGAACTACATTGAAGTCAGCTTTGAAAAGATTTGCTATGAAACACTGTAATATATGAGAGCAATAATTTTTAAAATATATACTATGTCTCTAAGTAAAACCCACCACTACTTCAAAGTATTCAAATAAAGCACAGAATCATGGACTCATGTGATAAACACAAAACAATCTACCTATCTTATGACCAACTGGACACTCAACCTGGACTCAGGTCACTCAGACTGTTCTAGGGCCAGCCCAGCCCTCCCCAGCTGGCCCCCTTTTATGGTGAGCATCATATGATATGGAATACACCCTTGGTCAGCTTGGCTCACCTGTCCTGGCTGTTTGAGAAAATTTACTCCATCCCAGCCAAAACTAGGGCATTCTCTTAGAAGCCATGCTAAGGCACGTGGAGGACAGGGAGGTGATTCAAGATGGCCAGCACAGCTATAGAAGCCCTTCTTATTAATCCTTGTGTCCCTTGCTATGTTTAGCTTCAGCGCCACCATGACCTTTCTGAACCCCTTTCTTTAAACAACCAGGCAGTATT
Organism: Heliornis fulica; assembly: GCA_013399135.1. Taxonomy (NCBI): domain Eukaryota; kingdom Metazoa; phylum Chordata; class Aves; order Gruiformes; family Heliornithidae; genus Heliornis; species Heliornis fulica. The sequence continues at coordinate 166,240 of VXBZ01003156.1, forward strand.
CCCATAGTCTTCCTAGAATATTGTCCCTGCTTCCACTGCCTGTGGATTTCCTTCTAGCCCTTTAGTTTGACCAGCAGGTCTCCCCTCATCCATGCTGATCTTTTTCCTACCTCTCCTGATGCTTTACAGCTGTGGGATCAAGAGGTCTATGGAAAATGTGCTTAAACATGTGCCAAATCTGTTCTGCCCTTTCTCTGTGAGGGTAGTTTTTCAGGGGGTCCTAATGACGAACTCCTTGAACATCTGGTATTTGCTTTATTAAAATTCAAGGTCCTGAATTTTTTGCCTGTCCTATATCCCTGAGAACTGTGAATTCCACAAGTGCTAAAGGTAGGAAGTGAAAGAAATCCAAAGATTTCATTTTGCTAGTACAGATGAAATGGGAACATATGCTTACAAAAGCAACTGAAAGATAAAAAGATGGTGCATGCTTCACAATTCTGAGATTTTGACAGGTGAAAGAAGGGATATAGTAGCCTACAATATGTGTGAATATCAGCGGAGGCATTCTGTCTCTAGCAAGGTGAACTGAAAGAAAAATTAGTGCTTTAAATCCTGGTTTCATAAAAGGAATTTTTGAGCAGCATATTCAATACATCTTAGGTATTTTAATTTCCAATCACTTGGAAGTCTGAACAAAGATTTTTGATCATGTTTATTTGTCATTTTTAATACCTATAATAGACATTGATGGTCTTCTGAGTTTCTAGAACCCTAGGTAATAAAATGTTATTCTTTTAGAGACAACTAAATAAGACTATAAGGAAATTAGCTCTTTGCTTTGGAGCACTTATAGCATCTACAATATAGTCACACAGAACAAAAATTTGCTTTTACTAAAACCACAGGATTTATGAACTGATGCTTTCTTGTACATAGAGGTGCATCAGTTCAACTAACAATGTGAGACAAACCTGAAAAGAAACAGCACAATGTGAAAAGACATGCTTTTTAGGTTTCACCATAGTGCAATAAGAACAGCTTTCAACTAAATCAAAGCAATAAATCCTGAAGCCAGAAGCAGAAAAGAAACAGTGCCACACAAATTTAAAGAAATAAGTGTATAGATATGGAGAGACAGACTTCTATCACAGAAAACGCTTTGCATTGCTACAGTAATTAAAAAAAAAATCTTAACAAGTTGATAGTGACTTTTCAGTTATGCAAAATACTTTTTGTTTGAGAAAAACGATGTCTAATATTGTGCTGTTGAGATCAACTGTATTTTCAGCACTGAATTCAGTGAAGAGAGGATCCCCATGTCTGCTATGTGTTGTACTGCGATCATGGAAATATCTGTGAAGAACTGGTAACAAAAGGAAGGGTCTTGGTGACTGAAATATTGTGGCATTCAAATTAGTGGGTTTTCATGCCTTCAGCCAGGACCAGTCTTTATCAAGGGAAACACCTAGATTTAAGAGATAAAATTATAAACTTGCTAAAGAGTAAACCAAGAAATTAGCTATAAGAAATTCTGTTTTCACATGACTGCAATTCACTATTTATGTGAAACCAGTGACACAGTGGTGATACAGCCACCTGGTAATAAATGACCGTTCAAATGTGATAGAAGGCATAATGCCTTTTTTGGAAGAGACTAACATTCATTTTCTCAAAGAATGTTCTCTGACTTTTGCTTGAAATTAGGCCATGATTTCCTCATTCTGCAATCAGCTGATATAAGCACCAGTTATGAGTCAGCCAGACACAGAATGTAAGCAAGCATAACTTCCACCAACTGAATTTTTTGAACATAAGACTCTAAGATAAAGCTGTACAAAACTCAATCATATGGCAGCATACATTGAGAAGGATGTTTACCTGCCACTCGCCCACGCCTTGCAATGGCAATGTCAACCCTTGTTAAAATCTCATACTTTTTTGGCAACATTTCTCCAGGTGTTTTGAGATTAACAAATCTGAATGAATCAGAAAACAGTTCTTTACTCCTGCTTTGTATCAACATACAATAAAGTCAGGTAAAAAGTTGCTGCCCTACTGAAACGCACCTATATGGACTGTGTAAGCTTTCCGCCTCATTCTTCATATTCAGCTTTCCTAGTGACTTCATTAATGACAACTGCCAAATTTTCAAGACTGCCATCTTGAGTTACATATGGATTTCAACAATGTGCAACTGTCAGACTGTTTGTATAATTTTTTCGCCCCATCTGTAAAGGAAGAAATTTAAGAAATTTCCTTATAGGAGAGCAATGATCAATTTATTTAGCAGACCAGTATCACTCAGTGCATATATTTTGCATAATGAAGTCTGATGTGCAATGGTTTTTAAAAAAATCCTAAGGTAAACGTAAAAATAAGAGAAATTAATTAACTATGAAATTGACTGCAATAAATAATATGAAATTATGGTTAAAAGACATAATCAAATATATTGATTAAAATAACCCTTACAAAACATTATTTAAAATGGATTTCAGATTTTAGATGTTATCTCTTCTCCAGAAATTTATCACACAGGAGCTATTCACTGAAGCACAAGGATTGATTCACAGCTCTTGATAAATCCAATGACTTCTGCCCACATACCTCCCATCAAATTTCATTTCAGTATCCTCTGGAAGACGATTGATTAGCCTGATTGATATCCCAGGGAAACAGATAACCTCTTAATTCAAATACTTATAATACTAATTTTACTAAATAAATTTAAAAACATTTACCTGAAATTAGTAAAAGAACCATAAATTATCACTATTTAAACAATGACAAATAGTAACATCACACACACACACAGAGTCAGGTCTTTACTTTTGGTTACTAATCTACAGGTACTCTTATTTACTTCTTTATTTTGTTTTGGTAAATCTGTTCACCATTTCTCCAGGAAAACATTTAGTTCCTCTCTCTTATGGCCAACAGATACAACAGTTAGTATGTACACATTTGGCTTTGAAAAGATTATGGTGCTAAGGGAGTGCAGTTGTTTCTCCACATTACCTGAAACAAATATGGGAAAAATGCAGCACAGAATTTTGATGCTAAACATATTCTTATGTTAAAAACTTTCATTATGCATCCTAGGAAACTAGGATATCTGAAGCATTTTATATATGGTGCTTTGGCATTAAATTTCATATCCGCTCTTTTTCTATAAATACCTTTTCTCTCCATATAATGCAAGAGATCAGCTAAATAATATCCCAGTATTTTAGTCATGTGCTGGGAATAACTTCAATCATAGAATCATAGAATCATTTAGGCTGGAAAAGGCTTTTAAGATTATCCAGTACAACCATAAACCTAAGTTTGCCAAGTCCCATAAATCCATGTCTTTAGGCACAACATCTACATGTCTTCGATATACCACTACGGAGGGGTGATTCAGACACTTTCCTGGGCAGTCTGCCCTAATACTTGATAACCATTTTGGTGAAGAAATTTTTCCTAATATCCAGCTTAAACATCCCCTGGTACAACTTGAGGCCATTTCCTATCCTTTGTTACTTGGGAGATGAGACTCACATGCACCTTACTCCAACCTTCTATCAGGTAGTTGTAGAGAGTGACAAGATCTTCTTACAGCCTCCTTTTCTCCAAGCTAAACAATTCCAGTTCCCTCAGCTGCTTCTCAAAGTATTCAAGGTGTGGCCTCACCAGAGATGAGCACAGAAGGACAATCACTTCCCTAGTCCTGCTGGCCACTCTATTTCTGATACAAGCTGGGAATTGGCCTGAAGTTTTGAATTAGCCTTCAATTAGATGTATTGATGCTTCACAGAGAATAGCTCTTAACACTGTTGGCACCAAATTAGCTTTCAACTAGCTGAGTTACAGATGCAGAAGAATGACCTTTAAGAGGAATGCCACAACTTGGTTACAGTCATTCTTTCCTTCGCTGGATCAATGAAGATGTAAACAAGGAAGCATCAGCCGCAAAGATGGAAAATGAGCAGCAGCCTAGAGCAGGTCATAGCCCAAAACCTTGGGCCCTTTGTATTCAAATTCCCTCACGCAGGTGTTACAAAGTGTTGTCTCTGAGTAAAAGCACCAAAGTTAAATCACCTACAATTCTGCTGGCAAGACCGCACATTTCATCTTTTGTTTCCTTGCAATGGTGATGTCATCTAACTCCAAAAAGATTTGTTGCAAAAACATAAGCATTTCTGAATTATCTGGTCATTTTGTTTATATTAAAATTTTAAGAGATTAATGCAATCAAAACTGCAACTTCTGCAACAGCAACTGCAACAGCAACCATATCATCTGTTGAATAATGCTCATTTTGATAGTTTAATCTACTGTTTGTTACTATAGATGAGCACTCTATAACATTTACTGCTAAATTTCTGTAATCAGTCTCACAGGTTAAAATCCTTGTTCATGTGAAAGTTAAGAATCTTAAGTGAAGCTTATTAAGCCATCCAAAAACTCTAGAGATTTTTGTATTTAATATAAAACTTAACTGATAATCTAACTGAAAACGTTTCTAAAACCAGCTAAATTTTGGCTTTCCAAGATAAACAGAATTAGAGATCTTTCAGTTTTTGCATCACTTTATTATATAGCTATTATGTAAGCTTATATGTAAATAATGTTAAAGAAATAACAGTACTGTGTATTTATCAAAAGATAGAAATGTACTATTCATAGATCAAGCAAGAACTATAAAAATGCATCTAAAATTCAAAATAATAATGTAAATAGAAGTAGAAAAGAGAGTTGATATTAAAACTGTTCTTACTAGAATAGATTCTCTATATTCCTTTTTAATGTCTGTTCTCACAGAATGCGCTATAGGAGTAGATATAGCCCACACTTGTAAAGCTTCTCTGAGAATGTAAGTCTCATTACATAATCTTTTTTAATATGACAGGAAAAGCAATGTAGGAATTCTTTGATCTTAAAATAATTTCCAAACAGTGCCTCCTAAATACCAACAAAATATTGTAACACCAGGCCAGAGCGCCGTATGGGATGGCATCACTCACCCTGTGGTAGCTGTGCTATCATGTGGGCGCATGAACAGTCTGTAAAAGAGGAATCAAGAGGGAGGTTCTATGGCCCAGTTAGTTGTGCTGCTGGTCTGTGAGGGGACAGATGCTGCTTCTCACTCTTTCAATGTTACTTTTTTTTTCCTTATGCATTGATTTTTTTTTTTTTATATATATTTCTACTGTTAATTTATTGATAACAGCAAGAACATGCTGAGGAGACATCAGAAGCTCCACAACATCCATCAGAAGCTGGATGGAGTTCAGACACTACTATCACAAAGATGCACTCAAAGCAGAGAAAATATATTAATTTCCTCCTTGGATTTAAGATCCTTCATTTCACCAAATGCTAAAGCATTCTCTCTGAATCTTAACTCCTGTAATGTATCCTGCCTCTGTGAAAGGCCAATAACACCTTTTTCTTTGTAGTTTTTAAAGTTCCTTAGAGTAAGTTCAGTAGATTATTAAGATTACAAAAGGGTACAGATCTGAAGAGAGCTTGAATGTTAAAAGTATAAATTGTATTGTTAAACTGCAGTATGTTGACATAATTTTAATATGCAAACATGACCTAAAGAAGAAATAGCAGAGTACAAAAAGCAAGTGACATAACTGTGAAAATTCTTATTTCATTATTAATTAGATGAATTTTTCTTCAATCTTTTTTGAAAAATTCCTTTGTCCCTGATAAAAGTAAAGAAAAAGAAAGCAACAGCATTAGCAAGAGGACTTGGAAACTGAGTAAAGCAAAGGTTCTTCCATCATGTAATTCTTTCTTTCTTTCAGGGAGAGTTTGACCACTTTAATTTACAATTCTCCCATTGTCTTAACCCAAAGTAATATCAGTTATCGTTTGTTTTCATCAACTGTATTTTTTCCTCATGACATTGATTGGATAATATCCACAGCACAGACAATATGCATTTTTACTACCCAGCTTTCAGTGCCAAAAGAAAATAAATTATGTTTTCAAGAAAATTCCCAAAGTTCTGTTCCACAATGAGGGAATGCAATCATGGATATTGTAATTAAATAAAGAATTATTTATATTAAATATTGCCCAAGTGTGACCAATCTGTATTTGCAAATGTATCTACACACTACTCATTCATAGTCAGAACACATAATGGGTCAGCTAAAAGTGTTTTTTGAAGGCAAATGCTTTGTTTATTAGTAATGAAATGTAGAGTAAGCTAATAAATACTTAGCTAGTGTCAGATTTTTATACATCCATGTGGAATGCTCTCAAAACTCCTGATGTGCTGTTTGTGAGTGACTCTGGTCCAGATAAACAGTGTAAACAGGCATTGACTTGAACTAGCTGTGTTTCTTCCCACAAGATTTATTGGCTTCTGTCTACTGTTAACCTTCTCACAGACACAGACCCATGGAAATTACATCTTCTCCTTATATCTTATTGTAATATATGATTTTTTTTTCTGTAGGTTAAATTTTATACTTTAACTTCAATAACATTTGAGAAATCTACACTATGTCTACATAGGAAATACCATGAAGATACTATCTGTTGAGAAACAAAACCGCAAAGCTAACATTATTACTCAGAGTGGAAAGTAGCACAAGTGTCTGCCAAATTGGAGGAAAAAATGAAAGAAAATTCTGCAGGATAGTTTCCTAGATTCAACAGTGTCATTGAGATGACCCAGTGGATATCATCTCTGTGCAAGATCATGTCTTGTCAAACAGCAAGGTTCTGTGCCTTGTGTGATCCTCTTCAAAACAGAAACAATTTATAACAGGGAAGTTATTATTGTCATGAGCTACACTGTCTACTGCTAACCACTTTCAGACCCACAGGGAAGACGGAAACATTAATTTTTCTTTTCATGCATCCCAAGCACTAATGTGTAGCTTCAAGACAGTTAATCTTTCCCCTTTTTCTATTCCTGCCAGTCCCACAATCTTTTTAGGGAAAGATGTATTGCAACATCAGGCAAGAAAAATGAGTACATTTTTTTTTTCTTTTTTTTTTTTTTTTATGGAAGAGGAATGAGCAATCTATCCAGAGAGGCTCAAGAAAAATAAAGAAAGATGAATAACGAAATGATTATTTAATTCACTCAAAAGTGCAGTGTTGAGGTCACTGAAATTTCACTGTTACTTGAAATGACTTTTTAATAGAGATTGTTTTGAAAACCTCACTTTTTGATTTTGATTTTTTGAATCAGCATTGTTTAGCTGTTTATTTTAACATTTAATTTCTGGATTTTTCAAGGTTGATAAAAATGTGAGAACCAGTTATAAATAACAACTTTGCATTAAATTGAAATAGTTTTTTCTTTCTAAATTATTTAAGAAAAAAGTAAAAAGAAATTAAGCGTTGAAAATTTTCTTTAAGTTTAGCTGAACTAAGAGAAAATAATGTAAATATGTACATATTATGTCACCAAGAAATATCATAATACAGTTACTCATAGAATCAAGGAATGGTTTGGGTTCAAAGGGTCCTCAAAGATCATTGAGTTCTAACTCTCCATGGGTAGGGACACCCTCCACTAGACTATGCCCATTAAACCTGGACTTGAAAACTTCCAGGGAGTGGGTAGTGACAAATGGTGAGGCCACATGTGAAATATTGTGCAGTTCAAGGACAGGGAGCTACTGGAGAGAGTACAGAAAAAAGCGATCAAGATGAGGAGGGGACTTGAGCATCTCTTTTTCAAAGAGAGGCTGGGAGACTTGGAATTTTTTAGCCTAGAGGAGACTGAAGAGGGATCTTACTAATACGTATAAATACTTGAAGGGTGGGTGTCAGAAGGATGGAGTCAGAGAATCACAGAGTGTTAGGCGTTGGTAGGGACCTCAAAATACCATCTAGTCAAACCCACCTGCCTGAACAGGATCACCTAGATAAAAAATACAAAGGAACATGTCCAGATTGGTCACAACTAACAAGTTTTTCCTTACATTCACATGGAACTTCCTATGTTCCAGCTTGGACCCATTGCCCTTTCTATCACTGGCCAGTAATGAGAAGAGCCTGGATCCATACTCATGACACTCATCTTTTACATATTTATAAATATTAATGAGATTACCCTTCAGTCTCCTCCATGCTGAAGAGACCCAGCTCCCTCAGCCTTTCATCATAAAATAGATGTTCCACTCCCTTCATCATCTTGGTGGCCCTGCTCTGGACTTTCTCAAGGAGTTGTATGTCCTTCTGAAACTGAGGGGCCCAGAACTGGACACAATATTTCAGATGAGGTCTCACCAGGGCAGACTAAAGTGGGAGAAGGACCAATCCTGACCTTGAAAGAACTACTTCATAGTGAGGGTAACAGAGCATTAGAACAGGCTGCCCATGGGGGTTGTGGACTCTCCTTTTCTGGAGACTCTCCTTTTCTGGAGACTCTCCTTCTCAAGACCCATCTGGATGCCTACCTGTGCGACCTGCTCTAGGGAACCTGCTTTGGGAGGGGGGTTGGACTCACTGATCTCTCAAGGTCCCTTCCAACTCCTACAATTCTGTGATTCTGTGATTCTGTGACCTATTAACCACACCCCTAATACACCCCAGGATGCTATTGGCCTTCTTGGCCAAGAGGGAACACTTCTAGCTTATGGTCATCCTGCTGTCCACCAGGACCCTCAGGTCCCTCTTATCTATACTGCTCTCCAACAGGCCAGTCACCGACCTATACTGGTACCTGGGGTTGCTCCTCCCCAGATGCAATACCCTACACGTGCCTTTGTTCAATCTCATTCAATATCTCCCTGCCCAGCTCTCCAGCCTGTCTAAATCTTGTTGAATGGCAGCTCAACCTTGTGGTGTGTCAGCCACCCCTCCCAGCTTTGTGTCATCAGCAAACTTTCTGTCTTTTTTCAGTGGTGCCCAGTGACAGGACAAGAGGCAATGGGCATAAACTTGAATATAGGAAGTTCCACGTAAGTATTAGGAGGAACTTCTTTACTGTGAGGTTGGCAGAGGACTGGCAGGCAGAATTTCAGCCATCTCCAGGAAGGCAGGGTTCTATCACACTTACTGGTGTCTTAGGAAGACAAATGCCATCATTCTGAACATCCTGCCCCACTTCTTCCTTCTTCCCCTAGGGTTATATGCAGAGCATGACGTTATATGTTATGAAATATCCCTTGGGTCTGTTGGAGTCAGCTGTCCTGGATGTGTCCCCTCCCAGCTCCTTGTGCACCTCTAGCCTGCTTGGTTGTGGTAGCGGTGAGAAGCAGATAAGGCCTTGGCTCTGGGTAAGCAAAAGAAAAAACAATCCCACATTAAAAAAAAAAAACAGAGACTCTAAACAGAAACAAGTACACACCGGAATTGGGGTTTGTTTTTCTGTCGATATTAACAGTAAAATAATTTATGTAAATTCTAAGTGACAGTATTCTGACTTTTAAAATATAGCATTCCTCTTAACAGTTTGATTTGTCATTCCAAATGAGTAAATTCTAGGTTAGTCCTCTTTTTTGTTTTTTTTAAAAGTACTGAAGAAGTTAGTTCAAGCCTAAAAATTAATGGTGATTACTGCAAGTGATCATGATTTGATTACGTTTGTATGGAAACCAATAACACACATTCTCTGGTGCATACCAGGAGATAGTTTCACAAGCATACAGATAATCCAGAAGAGAGTCAGCTGGTAAATAGAAACTAAAGAGAAAAATGTAAATGCTTATTGGAAACTACTTAAGAACACTTACCAGTTCCTTAATATACACAGTTGCTTAAAGCTGTGTGGATTATTTACGATGATTTTCTGAGAATGAACATTTGTACATATATTCCAACTGAAACCCTGAGTTTTTCATTCTAGTAATATCCTTGAACTTTAATCTGAATTTGTCCATCTTCAGCTTTCACACTGGTGTTTCTTCTAACATTTTCTGCTAAACCAACAAGTCCACTACAATGTGTCTTTTCCCTACAGACAGATAAATTTGCCTGTTTATGTTCTACCTCTTGAACTAATTGGTCAAGGTTCTCAGGTTTCGTTCACCCTTTTAACAAACCATGCTGCACTCTTCAGAATCCTCCAGCTTTCCCCCAAAGTCTTCAGTATGAGAAATTCCTTTGAACATCAGCAGTAAGAGAATTAATACATGCATCACATTAACCCGTTTACATGTAGTACCATAGTTGAAGCTCATATTCGGGGTCATGATTTTGCCCCAGATGGAAGCTCAGCAACACGTAGCCATTTTCTCACATCCCCCACAGAAGGATGGGGGAGAGAACCAGAAGAGTAAAAGTGAAAAATCTTGGTTTGAGATAAAGGCAGTTTAATCAGTGACATGAAGTTACAAAAGCTACATACACAAGCAAAACAAAGCAAGGAATTAATTCACTACAATCATCTCCAGGAAAGCGGGCTCCATCACCAGACACCGTTGCTCTAAATACTGCTGTATTCCTTCTCCCTCCCCCAATCCTTCCTTTTTTCCAAGTCCTTTATATAATGAGAATGACATGATATGGTATGGAATATACCTTTGGTCAGTTGGGATCAGCTGTCCCAGCTATGTCCCCTCCAACTCCATGAACACCCCCAGCCTGCTCGCTGGCTGCTACTGGCCTGGACAGACACACCCTCTGTTGGGTAAAAAACTGTCTGGATGACTGGGCCCGAAGAGTGGTGGTCAGTGGAGCCAAATCCAGCTGGAGGCTGATCACAAGTGGTGTCCCTCAGGGCTCAGTCCTGAGTCCAGTTCTGTTCAGCATCTTTATCAACAACCTGGATGAAGGGATTGAATTGTTCTCTTAGTAAGTTCGTGGATGACACTAAGCTGGGAGGAAGTGTTGATAGAATCATAGAATGGTTTCAGTTGGAAAAGACCTTAAAGATCATTTAATCCAACCACCTATTCAGTCCCACTAGGTCCAACACTAGACCATGTCAAAAAGCACAGCATCTACTCTTCTTTTAAACACCTGCAGGGATGGTGATTCAACCACCTCCCTGCGCAGCCTGTTTCAATATCTGACCACATGTTCAGTAAAGAATTTTTTCCTAATATTCAGACTAATTTTGTCCTGATGGAACTTCAAGCCATTTCCTCTTCTCCTGTTACTAGCTATGTTTAAGATAGTTGTAGAGAGCTCCCTCAGCCATTACTTGTAAGACTTGTGTTCTAAACCCTTCACCTTCTCTGCTGACCACACTGTTCCTGCTGCAGGCCAGGATGCCATTTGCCTTCTTGGCCACCTGGGCACACTGCTGGCTCATATTCAGCTAGCTGTTGATCAACACCCCTAGGTCTCTCTCCTCCAGACAGCTCTCAAGCCACTCCTCTCCAAGTCTGTAGCTTTGCACTGGGGGTTGTTGTGACCCAAGTGCAGGATGTAGCACTTGGCCTTGATGAACCTCATGCAACTGGCCTCAGCTCATCAATCCAGCCTGTCTAGGTCTCTTGAAGGAAGAAATGCTGAAAATATCTAATGATCAGAACAACTGTGCTAACTGCCTTGGTGCAGGAGCAGCAGGATTGAGAAAAAAAAAAAACAAACCATAACCAAAACCCATCTTCTTGAGGGTAGGGAGGCTCTTCAAAGGGATCTGGACAGGCTGGACTGATGGGCTGAGGCCAATAGGATGAGGTTCAATACAGCCAAGTGCAGAGTCCTCCACCTGTGACATAACAAGCCCACGCAGTGCTACAGGCTTGGTGAAGGGTGGCTGGACAGCTGCAAGGTGGAGAAGGACCTGGGGGTGTTGGTTGACTGAATATGATCCAGCAGTGTGCCCAGGTGGCCGAGAAGGCCAACGGCATCCTGGCTTGTACCAAAAACAGTGTGGCCAGCAGGTCTGGGGAGGTGATTGTGTCCCTATGCTCAACATTGATGTGGCTGCATCTCAAGTACTGCATTCAGTTCTGGGCCCCTCATTACAAGACATTCAGGTTCTGCAGCGTGTCCAGAGAAGGGCAACCAGACTGGTGAAGGGGCTGGAGAGAAATTTTTTTTTTTAAGAATGGCTGAGGGTGCTGGGATTGTTTAGTCTGGGGAAAAGGAGGCTGAGGGGAGACTATCACTCTCTACAACTACCTGAAAGGAGGTTGTAGTGAGGTGGGTATTGATCTCTTATCCCACGTAACAAGAAATAGGACAAGGGGAAAAGGATGTAAACTTGCCAGGGCAGGTTCATATAAGATGTCAGGAAGAAGCTATTCACTGAAAGAGTTGTCAGG
>VXBZ01003157.1:3350-14869 GCA_013399135.1 Heliornis fulica
CCCCGTGTGCCCTCCCGCCAGGGTGGCGGTCCCTCCTTTCCTCAGCCTTTCCGGGGCCTCAGGCGGGGAAGCGGCGGTCGGTTGTGGGGGTTTGGGTTCCTCGTCTCCTGTTGTCACCCCCCGAGGAGGCCTGGGGGGGGACGGTGGCTCCTCGGACACCTGTGGAAGGGGCTGGTGCTGTGCTGTTCCCAAGGATGGGGGTTCCGCTGGTGTGAGTGGCATGTGGTGCTGGTCTGCGAGGGATGGCCGAGCCCCTGGCCGGGGCAGGTGTCTGCAGGGATGCTGTGGGTATGTGTGTGGAACATATCCCATGTGGGAAGTGTTGTAGGGAAATCAGGAGAAGTGCTTGTCCTGTTCGCATCTTCTCTTACACCGCTGGGTGTGATTCCCCTGCGAAGGAAACTCATGCCAAGAGGCAACACACATCAGCTGTATCGTATGGTCTCTGCCTCAGGCTTAGTGCTGGGTTGAGTCTTCCCTAAGGGGAAAAGCACCGTTTCTGGTGCCTTGTCCCAAGGATGTGTGTGACCTGGAGCTTGTGCTCTTTGAACTTGGCCTGCGATATAAGCGGCTTGGGTCGGCACTTGCCGTGAGGACATTCACATCTCCTTTTGCAGTAGGGATCATGGAGTGGATTGAGTGAACGGGTGAGCGATGGATGTGTAACATATGGATATAGCTCAGATCTTCCCTGTCCTTCTTAAAATAAAAAAGTTTGGAGCTGCTTCTCATGAACAAAATGTGTGCTGAACTGTCAGCCCTTATCGTTTCAGGGTGTTGTCTGCATGCAGAAAAAAATGTCATACAAATGACCCGTATCTCTTGCTTGTGTTGGTGCCCCCACCCAAAAAGCAAAGGGCAGGTTCACAGTGTGGTCTGTCTTCTTTCGGTTTGCGTTTTTCATAAAGTTGATGATGGACTTCTGTGCCTTCACACTGTGATACATGGAATAAAAAGAGCTGTGAGAAGTGCAGAAGTGTGGATCTGTGCAACCTGTGTGCCTGCTGCAGGGATCACAGCCTATTTCCCGCCCTTTCAAGTTGTTGAGAATACAGAGCCTCTGGCAGAACGAGGGCTTCTGAGTTTGTCCTGAAGATCCTGTGGTGATCTTCAGGGATCTGACAGGTCACGGCCTCGGAGGTTATGCTGATCACAGTTAAAGTTTGACAGTTGTATAGGAGTGACTGGAGTGAAGGAGTCTGCTAGGAGTGATGCTGTAGTGGTAAAGGAGGGGACAGAACCTGTCCTTTGGGGTTGAGTGACAATGATGGTGAAGCAGTGGGTCAAAAGAGAGAGGGAAAAACCCAGGTGACAAGAAGAGGAGGTAGAGAGTCTGCACATACACAGAGTAGAGGAAGACCAAGATGATAACCTGGCTAAGCATGACCATGGAAACAAAAGTATCAAAGATTAGGAAAGATACTAAAAGAAAGAGTTCCAAGAAATGTAGAGAAGAAAGGCCAGGATCTAGTAGCCAAGAGGAGGAAACTGGGATGGTGTGGAGCAGAGTTGGTGGCGGGATTAGCTTCTTTCCAGAGGGTAAAACATGTAGTTTCAGATGGATGCTAAAAATATTTCTGTGCAAACAGTTGCAGAGAAGCTGAATAACCATAAGTGAAGGATGGGTTTGGGGGCTGCGGAGCACTGACAGCGGGATGTGAGCCATGCTTTGAAAGGTTTGGATTTGTATGCTAGGTCACATCATGCTGCAAACCTCCTTCTGGTAACATATGGGAACTTATTTGGTGGTCGTTCATGTGAACAAGTTGTATGTTGTCAAAATGTAAATATTTTCTCCCTTTTTTTTCTTTCCTTAAACATAGTTTGTTTCCATAAAATGACATGAAGGTTACAAGTTGTAAACTCAAGTAAGCTTAATTATCTGCATGCTTTGCTGTTCCCTGGGGACAGGCAATCTGGTGCTAGGGATCTCCGTCTTGGAAAGTTTTGGTTGTGTTTGTTAAGAAATGTTCCAATTTCTGTATTAATGCTGATTCCTAAACTCTTGGTGTGGTTTGCCTGATTTTTTTTTTTTTGGTATGTTGAATTGCAGCTCTGGATCCTGTGAGGATGTTTTATACTTGTTCTAGATGTACAGCAAAAGAAAACCTGAAAAAAAGAACAGAATTAGTGATGCTATCTGATACCTTTGACTCTGTTTGCGAACGGAAGGAGAGTCTGAAAACCCCTTTTGATTGTGTCTGTGGTAGCAGTTCTAGTTTGCAGTTAGATCCTCCTGGAGACCAAGTCACTGTGGCATATGCCCAACTTTGCTGTTTAATCATGTTTCTCATCTGGGGATCTGGTACTCCTGCTGTAGAACTCAAGTGAGTGCTGAAAAACTCAACAACTGCAGTTGTGTTCTCTCTGGGTCGCTGGATTAGAGATTTCTGCATCTGGCTGTTCCTTTCTATTCCTATGGCTGCCGTAGCAGGGTGAGGTTGGTGTGTACCTTGGAGCAAAAGGATGAGGTGGGCTCATTTCTGGGGTACCCACAGCCTGGTGCAGCTTTGATCTGCTTCGGGTGATGTGCTGTGCAGGGTTTAGTTGATTGCTCATAGTGGGAAGTGGATTTGGTTTGGGTACTCTGTGAAACCTCAACCAAGTATCGACTCTGCAGTGTTTCTGAGCTCTAGCTGGCACAGTTATTTCTGTATGCATCTGTCTTTAATGTGTTATCTACAAATGTGGCTCGAGGCTGAGTTCAAAGAAACTGAAAGCAAGTGATCAGATGCTTGGACTGGTAGTTAGTGAGTGTTACAGTGAAGTTTTGTTTTGGTACAGTCTATCCATTCAGCTCCTGTCATCTTCGTTGGTTTTCAGTCAGGCTGGACCCTTTAATTGTGAGTTGTAAATATTGTATCTGCTGCTCGGGTGTTCACTGATCTGACAGAATTTAGGTAAGTGAAAGTGGAGCATTTCTTTGTTTGCTGTGTGTTCACCTGAAAGTCAGGCAATTTTAATAATTGCAGGACAGCAAATGTCAGGTGAAAGTAAATTAACCCATTTAATAAAATACCCCATGGAGTGTCTTTGTTCTAGTCTATCCAAAATACATGTGCTCAGAGGCAGTGTTGAAAATATTCTGATTTAGGCAGTAAACTCTTTGGGACACAGATTTGTGGGGCATAGCCCAGACCATCGCAGCTCAGGATAATTCCAGTCTTAAAAATGAACAGCCATCCCATAAATAAACTTCAGGTTTCCTCATACCTGCAGACTGTACCATCACTTGAGTTCTGGACTGAGATGCCTGGGAGCAAATCCTGTCCTCCTTTGTCCTGTAGCAAGATAAGCTTTGTGATTATGTCTTTGCATCTTAAAAGAAAAACAAAAAAAATTGTCTTTCCTTTTGCATGAGGGGGGAGGAATTGTGTGAAATTCCTGAAGGATTAGTACCCTGTAAGTAGAGCTGGAGCTTCATCCATGCAGTTAGTTGGGTTGTCATGTTAGCAACTTGTGCTCACTCAAGCTTTATCTTGCAACCGTTTTGACGGCAGACAGCGGTTTGGAGGCAGGAGGACTAGGGCACTTCAAGTGGGGGTGAAAATCAGGCTGGTCCAAAGCTTTAGTTCTAGCTCAAATCAGAGACATTTTTGTATCTGCATGCTTTGTGTCTTATATGGCTGTTTCTCAGCCTTAAATAGGAACTCTGATGAAAATGATGGAGATATGGGTGATGAAGAAGAAGTAAAACCTGCAAGATTGTAGGTGGACTTGGATTTAACGAAGAGCTTGCACTCGCGGTGTTACTTATCTCAAAATCATATGTTTAAATTCTTCCTCAAAACCACTGGCTCACAAAAAACACACCTCAAGGCATGTGTAGTCACAGGGAATAATCCTTATCATCTTATCAGTGGACAGTGTCTTATCACTGGCAGGGTGACACGGCATGTCTGATCTCAGATGTGTGCAGACTGACTGTCTGTGGAAAGAAACCCAAAAACCAGATGTGTAGCTAATGTTTTCAGAGCTGCTGCTTTTTCTGCTAAGTGACTTGCTCTTCCTGGACACTTGGTGTTTGTCTGCAGTGTCTGCTAGACTGTGCTTTTTGATGTGGGGTGAATGAATCGGGTGGTCTTCACAACCTAGTTCATACATTAAGGCTTTTGAAGTTGTTTTTAGAAACCTTTTGTGTTCTTTTTAAACCATGGGATCTTTTAAAATAACAAACTGTTGCCCTAATTCTGCTTTGGTTTTATTGGTGGCAACCCTTAGATCAATAAGCTGATATGGACTTAGACAAAAATAGAAACTAGCCTTATTGTTTAAACAAATGAAAAACCCCACAAACAACCCAGAAACAAGAACAACAACAAAAAAACCCCTCAAGCACTTTCAGGTTTTAGATTTGGTCATACCCTTGAAAATAGTGATTCTTTGATTCTGTAACATTTCTAAACCAGGGAGTTAACAGTGGTTACCTGTCCCTGTCAGCTTACCAGGGAAGTGTAAGCCGGTGGTTATTGCAGATTTTTAAGCCTGTGTGAACGTCACTGAATGAAAGTCCACCACAAACTGTTATTAGGAAGTGTGAATAGTTACAGGAAGTTGGAAATATAAAGTCCTGGAGCGCTAACAGGAAGAGCTGTCTTCACAGTATGTACTTACCACCAAACATAACACTGGAGATTTGCTGGTTTTTCAGAGGATGAGTGGTGAGAGCCCACAGCTCGTGGGATGGGCGGGTTGGTGGCCTGGGTGATTTGGCCCCATGAGTACAGGCTCTGCGCAGGGCTGCGCTGTCCAGCTGATCACGGCGTATGGTGAGGTCATAAGGTGTTTCCTCTTCCTTGTGTTGAAGTGGGACTGGAGTTGTGGTTTGCTTGCTGCATTTGTGTTTCGTAAGTGAGCACTTCTGGATATCACAGAGGATGGGGAATTCACAGATAACCTCTCTAGAGGTGGTGTGTAAATATTTTGTGGAGCGAAGAGCTCCACGTATTGCTTTGACATTTTCAGAATTTGTTTTGGTCTGGCAAGGCTTGGTATTTCAAAAATCCAAAACTCTGTGAAGGAAGAGAGGGATTCAGTCATGCAGAATCGTTCCAGCTTGGAAAATGGTTCTGTCTGATTTTATTTTAATTTGAACGAAAATATGATGTTAATGTCTATACATTGTTTACATATAGAATAAAAATATAGCCAAAATTAAAACTAATTATTCTTTTAGAAATCCCCAGAACTTCCCACTATGTCATTCTTCTAATTTTGTAGCCTTATGTATTTTCTAATATTTTTTGTTTATATCATGTGGTTTTATTTTAAGGAAAACTGTTGGAATTCAGTACTTTATTTTCTCTAGATCTGTTCTTTCCACCAGAATAAGGTTGGTCTACGAGCAGCTGTAATGTGCAGCCTTATAGTTCCCAAGGGTCTGACCAACATGCTCTGGAAAACCTTCCTGTGGTGGTGTGTTATAGCAGTTCCACCTCGCTGTTGGCTGGGTGTTGCTGCCCCTGTAACAGCGTGGCAGGAGGGAACGTGCCCGTGCACCAGTTAATCACACTGGTTGTGAGGCGTGTTGGCACGAGCAAACTGTCACTGGTGGGCTGTATTAACACACCAGGCTGTGAATTGGGGCAGCCAGAGAGCAGGCTTGTGTTCCCTCTATTAACCCTGTTACAGAGAGCTGTAATTTCTGAAAGAGGAGCAAAATAAAGAGCTGGAGCAATAATGTCTTAAATTGCTGCATTGAGGCCCATGAGAGCTTGCTTGTCAGACCCTAAGAGCTGTGTTTGTTTTCAGAGGATGCTGAGGTGGTGTTTTGTTCCTTCTGTTAACTTTTTCCTGTTGCTTTTTAAGAACTTCATAAATCTTTCTGAAAGCACAAGAGACAGGGCTGAAAGATGCTGAGAAGTTGCCTGGTCCATCCCTTTGCCCAAGGGAATCACCTATATCTAAACTGTCTCTAAGATACTTTTATTGTCTAATTGTTGTTAACTTTTTTCCAAATGTCTTGGTTAGTTTCCTCCTGAAAAACTCCTTAAACTGGATTTTGGTGAAATAGTGGGCTACAAGAGGGAAACAAATCACAGAGGTTTATGTGTTACAATGACTTTATATACTTTAGGTACTTGTAACATACAGCACATGGCTTGTTAATGAAAGCTTTGTGCAGAAGCAGCCAGCAGATCCCCCGGTGTCTTCAATGGATGGTTATGTTCCAGTAGGTACCTTTTTTTCCTCTACTTTATTGAGAGATAGTTTGTCTTTTGTATCAGGGCAATCAAAAATACAAAGCCTCACCAGAAGGGTACACAGGGAGAAGCTGACTGCTTGTACTTTCTCAAACTCTACCTAGTGATGACAGCCAATTTAGATGCTTGTGATAATTTTCTCAGCAATCTCAGTCTTGTGTATTTTGATCAGTACTTGATGCAGTTAATGCCAGTTTGACATTTGAAATATTAGGTGGAATGAATGTTCCTTTAAAATGAATACCAACAATTTTTTTCTCTTCTTAGCTTTGTTGTGGGCTTTCTGACTCCCATGCCTTCACCTTGTCACAGTCTTCACTCAGGTGAAGAAGGTTATTGTTAAAATAATAAAAATTTAGGATTTTCTTTGAAATATTTCAAGTGACCAAGTGCATTGGTGGCAATTGAAGTCCTAGCTCACAGAAATGCTTGGTGCTGGCTTGATTCTTTTAATAAAAGTCAGAGCTGTTTAATCATTACCAGGACACTGGCAGAAGAGAAGCTTATGCCAGGGTTGTGGTCAGACAAAACAAATAATCTTAGGCCATCCTTAGCTGTCTATTTGCAGTTTTTGACCAGCACACTTTAGCAGACGATTAAGGATGGTGGCACTGTTAATTACAGTTACAAAATTAAGGTTGGATTGCTTTTTATCATCATATTCATTGAATTCCTTTAGATGAATAAGCAGTCATGCACATATGGAAAGGAAAATAGTTTCTTGAAACTATACCTGATGAATATCTGGAAAAATCTGATTTCATTAATACTGGTTTACTTGTTAGCCTTCAGCATGTCATCACAGTTCGAAAAGAAGCTGTCACTCCACACCCCATGTACTCAGAGGTGATTTTTCTCCTCTAATTTTCAGTGGGCTGTGAGCTTTCAGTAATAGCACTTGACACTTCCTATCTTAGCAGAAGCAAAACAAGTGGATGCCCTGGGACAATTGCAGAGCTTTACAGCAGCAACAATGAAAAAATACCAGGATATATAAAATATCTTGAGAATGCCGCCTGTTATTAATGTATTGATTGGTCAAAGTGGAAAATGAGAAGTTGTGG
This sequence comes from Heliornis fulica, assembly GCA_013399135.1. NCBI lineage: Eukaryota > Metazoa > Chordata > Aves > Gruiformes > Heliornithidae > Heliornis > Heliornis fulica. The sequence goes on from VXBZ01003157.1 coordinate 10,618, forward strand.
TATAGCCTGGGATTTGACTGCCTGTCCCTTGGTGAGTCCTGGTGTATGTCTTGATGTCAGTGTACCTGGTTGAAGCTTGGTCTGTATGGGGTCATATGATGCTGCTTCTTCAGACCAGCCTGTGTGTAGTTGTGCCTGCTTTTCAGAGCGTCAAGAGTCTGCTGGGCTGTATCAGACACGGATGAAGTCTGATTTGAGTGCTGAATGGAAAAGAAAATGGATTGAATGGCTGACATTGATTCTTCAAAATCAGCCAGTAAGAGTTGGCTTTTATCTTTGTGCTGGCACATGTGTTGTGGGATGCAGGTTCATGCTTGTTAGATAATCACCTCTTTCTTTCAGACTCAAACCAGAAAATGTCTGTTCACAAATGCAAGCCTTTCCAGAGAGGCTGCTGCGAGTCTGGTTGGCATTTAACCTGAGAAAAAGCAGATGCCATTTCGTTTACAAATGTGGATTGATCTGGGTGAGGGCACTAGAGAGCCAGAATTTCTTGTGGAGTTTTTGGTTTTCTGATTTTTGGTCCAGTGTAACTACAGACCTCCAAGCAGTTCACGTGCTGTCTTAAAACCATTGTGAGTATGGGGCAGCAACTGGCCCGTGAGCTGTTGTTAAATCCTGAGGGTTCTTGGAGTGGTCAGGAGAGAGAAGGTTGCTGTGCTCTTACTTGTGAAGCACCTCCTGTGAGACCAGATGTTGAAGGTTAGCTGCTGAAAAACATCTGTGAACATCTGTAACTGACACCCTGAGCTATGTAATGGCTTGTATGGAAATAATAGTTTTCTGAATTAGACTTTACGAATTCTTGCATGTGGGATGTTTTGGTTTAGGGAACTAGCAGAGTGAGTAACACAAGTTTTAAAACAGCCCAGCCCTGTTCCCAGCCTTCAGTAGTGTCTCTACAGCTGCTAGCCCTGGGTAGGCTTTGTTGGTGCCTGAATTGCTGGTGTTAGAAGTACAATGTGGAAAAACTTTACTGGAAGCTTGAACTTTAATTTTTACAGCCCAGGACATCAGTGTGTTATTCAGACCTTAATTCACTGCGGTCCAGTGCAGCAAACCTGGTGCTTATTATCTGCACTTGAACTCTGCCTTTCTGCAGGCATTTTCCACATGTCTGAGGCTATAAACACTAACGCTGGGATAAAGCAGCTTCCTCTGTCTGATCCAGTGAATAAGAGGCAGAAAACCAACCTCAATATAACCAGACTAAATGACTGTAATAGAAAAGTGTAGGGATGGATGTTATTTTGCAAAGTAATTAATAGCAAAATACTTAACTGCTTGTATTGAAGCACATGTTGATTTATTGTGCTGACAGCTAAACTGGGTCTAAACCTTCAACAGTGTACAGCAGTCTGGATCCAGCAAGTCCCAGTAATTTCACTGATACAGTTGGGCTCAACCCAGATGTTATTGAAAAATAATTATTTCATTACCATCCGGTTTATGATTCATCGACTCGGCACTTAGAGGTGCTGTAGGGAAGGATTAATGGCAGTGAAAGAGTTTCCCAGAGCAGAAACCAAGCCCCAGAGCCAGGAGGGTTGTCTGGGTTGGGGGAGGTCCATGTTTGAAAACAAGGTGTACTTTAAGCAGGGCTCTGTTGTTTACATACACTAGCAGTGTCAAATCAAAAATATGTCATTTCAGCTGGGAAGAAATTGGCTGTGTCTTTAAAACATTGCAGGAGCTGTCTAAATGCTTAGTTAGTTTTGAGGTCGTGTCAAGTAATACATATTCACAGCCAACTAATTTGAGGGAAAAAAAAAAGAAGAGATCAAACTCAAGGAAATGTAAATTAAACTCAAGGCTTTATGCAGCATTCTGGATCTTGCTGAATGGCTTTTAAGGAAACATCTCTGAAATGCAGCTTGGTTAAATGTTTGCACACGCCCCTGCTTGGATTGTTTTAATTAAAAAGGTGAAAGCTCTGTAAACAAACACTTGTGTTTAGAATGGGTTTCACTGCTACAGCCAGGTCATATAGATTTCATGGTCCACTGATACAAGTTTTTGCTTTTTAGAGGGAGCACACCGCCAAAGGATTGACTCATACTGTTTCATTCGTCGGGTTTGACTGAAACAACCCAATGTTTGCCAGGGCTGAGTGATGCACAGCTCAAGGGGATTCTGAGCAAGCACCTCTTTCCCCTGACACCTGCCGACTGTAACACGATCCTAAGTCAGCAGAGCTTGTGTCTTGGCTGTTCACAAATGTGATAAATGTTTATTTTATCAACTCCGAGGTGAGACCCTCAGTTTTCTTAGGACTTTGTGAGCATTGGTGAGCTATATACTTAGAGCATTTCCCTCAAAACGAAGCCATTTTGCAATAAGTCTGGAAGCTGGTGCAAGGCTGGCACCGTGCTGCAGTGTCTGTCTTTGTTTTGCCTTAGTTTTTCAGTATAGACAAGACACAACTGTTTGTCTGACATCTTTCTTTTCATTGAAAAATGTCCCAGTCATTTCTGATAGTTGCCAACATGTGTTATTTTTAGCTTGGGCTTTTGCAGTCACTCGGTTAAAGTTCTTATCTCAAAAGTATGAGTCCTAGGCAGTTCTTCCCTCACAGCTGGATTGACTTAGCTGCATTGTTGTCCACCTCATGATCTGCTTTGAAATCCAGAAATAGAGCTACAGTAGCGATCGGGTTACTGTTGGCTGTGGCTGTTGTACTTGCTGGTGTGTTCCGCTGATGCCTGCTGTCATCTCGCAGGTTGTGCTTCAGCTTTTCCAGGAGGTGCTATCCTCTAGCATTTATCTGGAAGATTCCAGTTTTACTTGCTAAATTGATGAAATGCCTAGAAAAAAGGAAGACTTGAGAGTGCTGCCTACCTATTTCTGTAGTAAAGAGTGAAGGGGCTGTTGGCTATGGGTGTGAGTTGTCTTTTTGGTCACTGAGATACACAATGAGTTGTGTGAATGCTGAAGACAAAAAAAACCCCAATCCTCCACAACCAAACAAGCCCAACTCCATGCATCTGTAATAAGTCTCTCCAACTCTCACTTTCTTTATTTGCCCTTAGACTGACATTATTGTCAAGCTCTAATGGAGAAAAGGAAATCTAACAGCTTTAAAATCACACAGTGCTGTCTGCTGTGTGACCTTTTTCCAGTTGATGGTTCAATTTATTTAGGTGATAAAGAAAACACTGAGGCATGTGAAGTCTATCATCTTGACAGATGTGAGCTTGCTGAAACTTTTTCCTCATCCTTTTCTCCTTCCCCACGTTCACAGACAGCCTTTTGTTTTTATAAAGCAATCCATATATTTTTTTCTTTGAGGTTTAAATGCTTTCTAATCTTTTAAAGGCTTAGAAAACTGCACCTGGCTGTTGAGGGTATACAAGGGCAGATAGACTGATAGTTTTGAGAATGTACTGAGAGACACGTAGGCATTTCTTGTGTGTGCAAAAGCTCTTCTTGATCCAGAGTGCTGGGGTTTGGTCAGGTCTCTGGTGTTATGTAGAAAAATACCATTAAATATGGAAAATTAGGGAATACCCAGTAGTGGGGAGTTGTAGCAACTGGTGAAGATTACTGGTAGAACCTGGGCAAAACTTTGCCTGAAATCATGATGAAAATCTTCAGGATTGCTGCTGAAAGTGTGACTGTTCAATACTCGGTGGTGATTTGTATGAGTCTCTGTTTGAATATTAAATTACATCTACCAGTAAGTAAAAAATAGTGTTTATTGAAACAGATTTAACTACTGCTTTTATTAGAAGGATGCTGAACATTGCCTTGCAGAGGTTTAGGCAGGCTATAAACCTGGCTGCCAGTAGTTTGAAGCTCTAGTTTGGGGTTTGGTTGCCTATGAGGTTAGGTTGGTCATTTAACAATTTTTTTTCCCCAAATCCCAGGAAATCTTGAGAGTCAAAGGCTATGTTCCCTGTCAGGAAGCTTGCTTTGCATTGAAATGGCAGCATTTTATAAGATGCCTGGGAATGCTGTTATCAGACCCATCCTCCAAAAGGGTTTGGACTCTGTGGTGGATGGAAGCAGTAAAAGCCCCAAGGTAGGCAACCTGTAGAACTCCTCCTTACACCAAGGGATTCCTTAAAAAGATGAGCCTTCAGTAGCCTTGTTGATTTCCTAAGTGGTGTAAGAGATGTGTAAGGTTGTTACAGGGAATTGCCTACAAAGAGAAGTTAAATAACTGTTCCAGAATATGCATTCTGGCTGGAATAGTTGTTTTGGAATGATGCTGTTCTTTAAATCTGCTCCCCCTTCCCCCCCCTCCCCTTTT
>VXBZ01003157.1:14907-49690 GCA_013399135.1 Heliornis fulica
TTCTTTACCCTAAAAGCAAAAACTCGTGAACAATGTCAGAGCTACATACAGGTTTTCTCTGTCAGTAATGATATGTTAAAAGAAAAGGTGCATTAGTAGGATTTTTATTGAGTATCCTGTTGGAAAAAGTGGATTCTGTCATGCACCACTGACTCATTTCAATTGGAATACCACAGTTCAGTAGAAGAAAATAATTGAGTCATGGGTTTCTTACTTAAAGTGTGTCTGATATCATCTTTTCCAATAAAATTTTATGAGGGTGAAATGAATTTAGAGAGCTGATTAAATATGGACAGCTCTTCTCTTGTGTTGGGGTGGCTCTTTGAGCTTCAGAAGAAAATAGCACTTTTGAAAATATTGTCAATAGATAAGCATTTTTGATATAGAAACATCTATATCTATGGTAAGGTATTTTTCTGCTGGGTTTTGCAGTGCAGGCAGTCTGTTGGGTGAGCACACCCTGGTTTACTTCAGATAATTTTATCTGCTTAAACCACTGATTTTAACTTCAAAGCTAAGCTGGTGAGTTTTTAAATTATTTATTTTTATATTTTTTTTTCCTAAACTGGATTAGGAAAACTTTCTACAGCCTGCTGTCTGGCCAGATTGGTGCCAATAGGAGCTTCCAGCAAAGGAAAGCTGCTGAGCAGTGATCTCTGTCATTGAGACTGCAGTGTCGAGGAAGAATGTCTCTCTGAAAGTGAGGTGACCTGGGACCACCTGAAACTCCATGAAGTGGTCCATGGCCTTGTGTGTCAGCAGGATGTGACTGGTATAGAAGTGCCAGTAAAACCCCCCAGCATTCCCATGCGCTTTTATGCTGATAAACTTTTATCTTTGTCAGCGTGATGCTTAGCTGAGAGGAGGCACGGGGCTAAAATCAATGGAAGTGGCAGGCAAGCATTTTCTTCCTAATATCTAAAATCTTATCAGGAAACTTAAGCCCTGTTTTTTAAAAAAATCACACACCAGAGGTAGATTTGCCCTTGTGGGCTCTTTTGGACAGTAGTTAGCGCTAAGAGCCTTTATACAGTCCTGAACTTTAGCAGTTCCTAACATTAGAGCTAATAACAGGGTCTGTGCCAGGCTGGGCTTTCCAGGAAGGATCAGACCTTGCACTGTCTGAGCATGGCCTGCACTGCCTCCTCTGGCTTGGTTTCTTGTGCCAGAGGAGCAGCTGCAGTGATGGAGCTGCTCTGACAGAAGCCAGTGCTTTGAGCAAAGACCTGCTCTGGCATAAAAGGTGTCAATGGTTTATGCTGGTCTAACTGGCGCCAGTCACTTACCTTGGGCCTTAATAAGGGTACTCCATAGTACTACTGCTGCATAGTTTCATGGGTGTAAACACACACCCACATACATGCAAAATCTAGGTGATGGTGGAGTTAGGTCTCACTATTGTCCTACATTTACAGTGTCTTAGTCTGGATTAGCCCAGCAATTATCTAATGGTTTTCTCTCTGGTGTCATAGCAGAAGAGTCGGATCCTGTTTATGATCCTCTGTGCTCTCTTTGGACTCGAAAGGAGTTTTGGCAGGAAGGGGATTGACTGGGAGGAGCAAGGAGCTCATCTTGGGGCCTGTGTAAAGATTCAAAATAGCTTAGAGGTTGTTGGAAGCAAAGGAGGGCCTGGCTTTGCACTTCAGGAGCAACAAGGCCTCGGAAGGGTTGGTTTTAATCCTTTGGTTTCTGTGCTTCTCGATGCTGTTTCTCTCCCTGGGCTTCCTGACCCCTCTGCTACAAAGCAGAGACTTCTGTCTTGGCATCAGCCTGCTTCTTCCAGTGATTTCAGGGAGCCTTGGGTAAGGCTTTTAATGAGGAATTTAGAGCTCAGCTGTCCCTGTGCATTACCAGCACATTTCCTGAGTTGAGCTCATGCCGCGGCACGCGTGACGTATGTCAGGGCTGGCAGGAAGTTTCCAGCCCCAGCGTGGTACCGGTGCAGGTATCCTCCCAGTCTGAGCTGCTTGAGCACACCGGGTGCAAGCAGAGCCAAACCAGCAAAGCTGCAGCAGAGAGATTTATGCAGCAGCAGTGGGCAGTGAATGTGACCAGGACAAGGCTGCAATTGTTGAGCACAAAAATGAAGCTTCTAGGTTAGAGTTTCTTCTTGGTTTCTTTTTTCTGTTCCTCCTTTCTAAGTTTGATATTTGTTTTGGTTTTTTTTTTTTTTTGTGGTGTTGGTATTTGGAAGTACAATTTTTATTTTTTTTTTAAAAGTTTTTTTTTTTCCTACTTTCATCCTCCTCCTCTTTCTTCCTGCAGCTCCCAAAGCAGGTTGCTGCTCAGTCCCTCCCTGGTAAAGAGGGAACTAGCTTGCAGTTACTAGTTGCAGATGTAAACACTTGGTACTTTGGAGAGTCAAGCTGCTACCAGCAGTTAAAGACAGTAAGCAGTTCCTCTTGTCAGTGTAAGTTCTTGCAGAGAGTATTTACTGTCCCTTCCCACATTGCACCCCAGAGGAAGTGTAATTTCTGCAAAGCAGCATTGTTGGTTTGTTTTGTTTTTTCTAATACTATGCAGCTACTGTCAATCTGTAGGAGCTCCCAAAGCTAGTCTAAGAACCTCTCCTCCTTTCTTCCTAGTGAAATAAGCTTTCATTTCCAGTAGTGTCCATCCTGTGCTGCTCTGAGTTCAGTTGACTTTGATCTGCATTGTTTTGGCTGGTCTTGTCCTATTTGTTTATAACTGCATTTGTCTTTGTTTAGTAGGACTTGTAAATGATAACGTTTCCTCCAGGAATTTGGGTGTTGATGTTCATGCATTATGTTAATGTATTATGTAATGATGTTAATGTATCAGAAGACCACCATGCTATGTGCTTTCCACTTTTCAAAAAATTATATGGGTTGGAAAATATGACATAGATGTGCATACCTAAGAACGTGCATGTAGAGTAGGCCAATATAGAATTAGTTTCATGGGCTTGGGTTTTCTTAAATAGAAGTAACTCCTACATGAACTGGGGGTAATAATTCTGCTCCTCATGTGGGGGCTGTAGAGTTTCCTGAGATCTTTAGAGAGGAGTTGAGAAATGCAAGTTGTCACTACTGGATTTCCTCTTCCTGTACAGACGCAGCGTTTGGCTGACGTGCTTTAGAATGTGTACCAGTTATCAACATGTTTCAGTTTCCAGAGGAGGTCAAAAATTCCTTTTCTCAGCTGTTCAGGGGAAAAGAAACTATAGAGATCATTGACACTAGAAGCATCTGTCATAACAGTGTTTTCTGTGTTTCTGTTCTGAGCCTTTGCAAAGAGGCTACTGAAATATTAACAGCTTTCTGCGTTGTGAGCCATCACGTTGCGGTTGTGCGGTCTGGGTATCCTTGCTGTGTTCCCAAAACACATGTGGTTTAGATGTCTTTCATATATTTTAATACAAAGTGGCTGTTTGAGTGGTCCATGTTCTCCCAGAGGAGCCAAAACTCACATATGGATCAAGAAAAATACAGGACTATAAGGCAAATTATGGTTCAGGCTGTTGAGTCAGGAGGGTGATTTAAAATGTTGTAGTGGCTTGTAAAAAAAACCCAAAACAAAACAAAAAAAAAACCAAAACAAACACAACAAAAAAAACAAACCCAAAGCAGTGATTGAAAGGCTTGACATGACAGAGTTAATGTGACAGCTCTCCTTTTCCTCTGTTGGGTCTATGGCAGATCATGCACAGTTAATGTGGTGTGTGGAGCTCAGTGGAACCTGTTTGCAGGACTTGCTTTGAAATTAAGAGTGAGAGATCATTTATTTAATAGACAGCAATAAAGAATGAGTTTCTGATGAAGCAAGTTAGGTGTTAAACACTTTTCAGGTGAACCATTTACTTATGTAATTATATCTCATTTACATTATAATAAATGTTTCTCCAGGGAGTTTAGCCAATCATGAAATGCAATTAATTTTCAAATGCTTTTCAGCAACAAGTGACACTCTAGAGACCAAATTCCCTAGTCAGTGTGTGCAGTTTTAAGCCCTCCTGCTAAAGAGAAGCATTTTTTGGTTGAGTTGATCATGCAGTTATTAAATTTTAGGGTTTCTACCAATGTTTTATATGTGCCTATTGCTACAGGTCTGGAATGCTGGGCCCAATACCCAAGTTGTGTAGGCCTGATACCTCCCCTTGGTTTCCAGAGCATTGAAGATGTTCAGGATGCTGTTCTTCAAATTAAGCCCAGGACACACATTAGTGAAGATGGATGAGTTCAAATGCTTTTGGCTTCTGATGCTGATTCCAATTGCTGTATGATGCTGGCCAGGGCATGTAGCCTGTTGTTGTCCATATGTAAAATTGGAGTAACATAAACCATGTGTCTCCAAGGTGTATGTGGAGATGCATGTGTAGAAGGGACTGGTTGGTAGCTGCAGAGTATCTCTGGATGGTGGTCGAAGTATCACGCTGCTTAAGTTTACTTAATTCACTTTCCAACCTAGGCGTTGTTACAGTCACTGTTGTTCTAAGTCTTATTAGCATGCTGATAAGATAAAATAATCTGTAGAATTCCACCTCTGACAACTGTACTTGGTCCAAGAGCTTAGAAAGCTTTTCAAGAACAGATTAATTTCTTTGCAGCATTCAGTTTCCAGATGAGTTACTGCTGCGGTTGGAGCGGGGATCTCTGAATGGAGACGGCTTTTTAAAAGTGCAAAGGAACAAAGTGATGTTGTTAGCCCTTACCTTACTCCAAACAGACCTGTTTCTGCATGCTGGCTCTGGTCTGTCTGATGGGCCCCAGTGCAGATACTGTTCAGCCAGGCTGGATTGCAGGGGACAGATGGGCTTGCATGGAAGAGGGCTTAGAGCTGGCTGTGGAGGCTCTCCAGCCCCCTGTGTTTGTGGATCCGAAGCAGTGGAACCTGCAAGCCCCAGGTATTTGGAGGCTGAAGAGGAGGAGAAGCTTTTATCTTTTCATGCTTGCAAAATCCAATGTAGGAAAGCTCTTGCCAGTGATATACTCTCTTCACAGCAAACAAATAAAATCACTTTGCTTGAATTTGTGTGTTTTCCTGGAGGCTTTCTCTTCAGCCAGGGGTAGAGAGGGTAGGAGGCATTATTTACAGATGCTGCTTTCAGAATGAATCTAGCATGATGATATCATCTGTAAATACATCTTTGGGCATCAGACATCTTTCCAGTTATTTAGAAACATGATAGAAAGATTGTCTGACATGGGAATGAATACTTCACAAATTTCTATATTCCATTTTGTTGCCTCGGAGTATGTATGCCATTTAAAATGAGTCTGTATTTGCTGTTCTATCATCCCATTGCTTCTAGCAGAATACTAGCACTTTTATTTTGATCCACAAATTTTGTTACTCACTGTTTAAATAGATCTCTAAATGTAACAGATCAGACTGTGGCTCCTTGTGGGAGGGAGTTACCCCACGTCTGCCAGCTCTGGGCTGTCTGTGCTGTTCTTGGAGGTGTCTTTGGGACTGAACCTGGTGGGATTTGGGTCAAGGGTTCATATATTCCCTATATATACAGGGCAGCTAGTGGTTTCAGGCAGCATGGATTTTGTATGCACCTACACACAGATCACAGTCAGATCATTATGTTGATCTAAACCATTTTGTAATCCTCTACAATCTGGGTTTAGAGACTGTTATTAGTGTCACAAATAAAAGCTTGTGACTTCTTTAGTTCTCAGGATAAAAGACAAATTCTTTCAGAGAATTACATATTTAAAATAAAGGGACATAAACATTCAGGGGTTTGAGGATAGTTATCCCACTTTCAAGACCTGAGTCCTGAAATCACAAAATTGCAAGAGAGAAATTGATTCATTTTAATGCCATAGCTGACCATGTGGTGGAGAAGCAGACTTAAATTGGGAGGGCAAGGCATGGAAGAGGCTTTTAAAAATCTTTCTTACCCACTTGAAGCTTTAAACATAGTTACAAAGAAGTGTATTTTACTTAAGGGGTTTTGTGGTGGTGTTTTTAACTGAACATACATCTCTTAGGAAGGAAACCTCTTTTTACCCAGGTAGGTCTCAAATTTAGAGACAGAAACGAATTCTTAAGAGATCTATTTTTCTCACAAACTATTTTCTAAGCTTATTAAAAGCCTTTTCAAAATGATGCCAAAGGTACAGCAGACAGTGATTCCAGCTGTCATTAGTGTTTGTGTTAACTGGCCTGGTAACCCCTGTCTTCCTATTACAGCCAGCCAGCAGCTTCCAGCCTCCATTACTGAGAGCGAGAGCAGGGGAGGGTGTGGGAAGGACAGCAGGCATCTCTGATGGATGTGGCTCAGCTTGGCCTGGACTCCGCAGGGCGATTGGATATCACCTCTGAGCAGCATCCTGGTCCTAATCTCGTGCTGTTGGATTTCTGCCTGCAGTTACCTGAAGGAGTTCCGCACGGAGCAGTGCCCTCTGTTCGTGCAGCACAAGTGCACTCAGCACCGGCCCTACACTTGCTTCCACTGGCACTTTGTCAACCAGCGCCGTCGGAGATCCATCCGCCGCCGGGATGGTACATTTAACTACAGCCCTGACATTTACTGTACCAAGTATGACGAGACCACAGGAATCTGCCCAGAAGGAGATGAGTAAGTAGAGACTGTACCCTGCTTTTCAGGCATTAGACTGCTGGGATCAGTCCAGGTGATGATTCCAGTCAGTTCCTGTAGAGATGAGTCAACAAGTCAGCAGTAAAGCAGCTTTGTAACATACGTAATGTGAGAACAGATGTAAAACTGTAATAGCAGCCTAGAGGTGATACTAAGGGTGACTTAAATGGGCATTTGGATCTTGCATTGTCCACTGTCCTCATGAGCTGTGGCATCCTCAGCAAAGTTGAGGTGTGAAAAACAGCTCGCCAAGCCTTGGCCCCCTGAGTCCCTGATTGTCAAATAGCAGCTCTTGCTCATTAGCAGGGTAGCTTTGTTTTTAATGGATTGCTGAAAGAGGAGAAGCTTTGTCCTCTACTCTGCCCCCTGGATTTTCCATCCTCAGCTTTCTAAATCGTATCAGTTACTTACTTTGTTTATTTTGTTTTCCTGAACTTCTAAGAAACCAGTAGGGAAATGACAGGTACCCAGAATAAGGCAACTCAAGGAAGAGTGTGTTTTATTGGGAATTCTGTCTTCATGATTGTGGCAAGTTTAACTGCAGCAGAGATGCAAGTGCATGTGGCAGGTTCCAGCAATTAACGGGTTAACCAAGTAATTTGACTTTAGCCACGTGACAGATATGGAAGAATAAATAGCGTAGCCAAACTGTGGTCAAATATAGGGCGTGTTTTATATAGAGATGCAACAGAAAGATGGAATTCAGCTCCCTTTCATAGTACCAGTCTAAACATCCAGAGAAAAATGCTAGTTATTAGGAAAACAGTTTGGGTTTTTTACCCAATTAAGCAAAGATCTTGTGACTACAGCAAAATGGAGTAATCACCTAGCCAGAGGCCTCAATTTCAATAGTTCCTTCTTAGAAGGGAACTGGAAGGGACTGGAAATAGGATGTTTGGGGGCTTTGGCTTCTAGATCACTGGTTTGTATCTGACTCAAATTCGGTGAATGAAAACTGTTGCCATCTTAAAACTCTTTGCTGATTTGTGTTTATAGCTTGGTGCTGCAACATAGAAACTTTACCTATTCTATCTTTTTTTTTTCAGTTGGATTTTTTTTATACTTATTTCTCATTTATGAGTATAGATTGCTCTTTTTCTGCCTAAGAGGGGAAACAAACCATCAGTTAAACCGGTAGTATTGTAATTCTCCTTTCTCTTCCCACACTCTGCATAAAGGATGCATCTGGCTTTAGGTAGTGTTGCAGCCCTGTAGGAGTACATCAGCTGGAAACAGTAACAGCACGGAGTCTAGATGGGCTGCTGAGGAAATGGTATGTGCCATGTGACGTCCCTTCAATCATGGCTAGTATATCAGGATGCCTTGACAGTGTCCTTGCTCTTTTCCAGACCCCTGCAGTCACTAGACCAGAATAATAAGCTGCTGCTGGTTTAATATTCCAGTTGTTTTTTTGAGAGGGAGACTATTATATACCGTGTAGAGACAGGTTTAGAGAATCTTCTGTGGAAGGTACCACACAAGAGAAGCAGCAGAATTAGTAGTGGTGTTACAGTTGACAACACCACCTCATGGTGGTGAGTCTATCACTTGTATGGCCAACCTTTGTCTGTTCTTCCTCTCCTCTCATACCTCAGGTGTCCCTTCTTGCATAGAACTACTGGAGACACAGAGAGAAGGTATCACTTGCGCTACTACAAAACTGGAATCTGCATTCATGAGACAGACTCCAAGGGAAACTGCACGAAGAATGGAGTCCACTGCGCTTTTGCTCATGGGCCCCATGACCTACGCTCTCCGGTGTATGACATCAGGTTAGTAGACATTTGGGCTTTGTGTTAAAACAGTCATTTCTGGAGCCAGATAAAGTTAGATGATTGAAGGACAGTGATACTTCAGTGTGAAATGCTTCGAGATGGAGATATATCCGTTCCTGATAAGGCAAATGTACAAAATCTCCAGGGAGGATACTCAAAATGGAGGAAGGGAGCACACTTTAAACTAGTTGTGCTGTGTTTTGGAGTCTGATGGGTAGGTGGTGTGTCAAAACAACGTATCTGGAATTCCCAGGGAATGAAGAACATGTTTTGCAGTTGCTGTTTGACTAAAGACATTTGGACAAAAAAATAGGTGAATGAAATGCACCTACTTAGGAATTGTTACAGCACTCCTGTACATCAGGTTTTAGACACATTTGTCTGTCTTCATTTGCTCAGTCTGTGTGTTCATTTAACTCTGTCCATGAAGGGAGCTTCAGGCGATGGAGGCTTTGCAGAATGGTCAGACTACATCAGAAGGTGGCATAGAGGGCCAGTCTGCAGTCGCTGCTAGCCACGCTATGATAGAGAAAATACTCAGTGAGGAGCCAAGGTGGCAAGGTGAGTGTCACTGAGGGTCTGTGGGGGCTGGGAAAGCTTGGCATGTGTGAAGTACACACCCCTGTCCAAACCTTCTGCATAGTAAATACAGATTATGGTCATCTCTGACAAACTGTTTGCTTCTTTTGCAGACACGACGTATGTGTTGGGTAATTACAAGACTGAGCAATGTAAGAAGCCCCCCCGTCTCTGTCGCCAGGGTTATGCCTGTCCCTACTACCACAATAGCAAAGACAGAAGAAGAAGCCCAAGAAAACACAAATACAGGTACTGTGGTCCTGGATACTGTGTATCCCAGCTGAGTGGTGAAGTGTAGTAAAAATCTGTAATGAGGGACCTAGGTTTTTAGTGCATCTCCAAGGCCTGTACTGACAGATGTGATGGATTGTTGTTTCTGCCTTGGAGACAAGGTAACAAACTAAAGGAGTTTTGCAGCATATAGGAACCAGTATCTCTAATAAAAGTCTGTTGCTAAATCATGTTACAACTCCTGGTTTTATGACAAACAGAAGCAGTATCTGGCTTACCCTTAACCACATAAACTCCTGCTTTAGAAAGAAGTGCAGGAAAAAGAAAACAAAAGGAAGTCTTAATCCCCATCTAGAAGCAAGCTCACACAGCAGTGTTTTCAGGGTAAAGGGTTCAGAATCGTCAAGCTGCTTGTTGTGTGTGCCTGGTGATGGGGATCGTGAGGCACGCTGTGACCAGTACTGTAGCTGGACATTCATTCCTCCCCAGTAGCTAGACACTGCTTTTGAGACACCGGGGTGTTCTTGTCACTCAGCTGTCACAGGATTTTTCAGTATGCCATGTCTCCCTGAACGCATTTCATCCCAAGTGATAGGCCCTCATTTCCTCCAACACAACAGAGCTTTTGTTGTGGTCTCAGTGGGACTTTTCCTTAGTTCCTTTCTGAATAACATAAGAGCAGACCAGAAAGCCAGGGGTGAAAATACCATGGGTATTCTCACTTCCCTTCCCCACCCCCGGCGTTCCCAGAAATTTTTGAATTGGCACCGAAATCCCACGTTAAAAATAATTAAATAAATCAAAACCAAAGGGGCATTAACACTAAACCAGAAACACTAAACCACTCTTCAGGCAGCAGCTATGTGCTTTCTGCCCCTCCCTGGGCCCGTGGGGAAGAGGTGAAAGCTTCTTCCCTCCTGATCTCCATTCAGCTCTGTGCTGCTTTCCCCACCCCCAGCTGATGTGGCTGCCTTCGGTGCAGGCATCTGCTGCTGCTATCTGCTTCCCTCTGCTGTTGTTCGAGGGAACGGTTAAGAGCATAAAGAGCAGGGGAAGTAGGTCACCGCAAAAATTCAGAACAGGGGGAAAAAAGAACTGTTCCTGGCTGGGGGGGGGTTGGAAATGGACTTGCCTTTTCCCCAGTGACCTGACTCAGCCTCTTTTCCACATGGCTATAGTATAACCCTGGAAACATACCGCTGTAAGGGTATTATGTGTTTAGGATTAGCCAATTAACTTCTTAGCTTTCTATGAATGTACAGGTCCAAAACAGAAACTGGACCCAGCATCTCTGACACTAATCACATCTGCTGCTAATGTTGTTATGTTGGTTCAGGTTGTATTTAGTCTCAGAGAGCTAAGCCATGTTTATTTCATTGAGAAATTGGAAAAGAGGGAAGAAGATGCAATAGGGTGGGGGCTGGGGAAGCAGCTTCCAGCCAAACGGATTGTATAGCTGAGGGTGGGCAGCCAAATGTGCCTCCCAATTGAGGAAGCAAAGCTAAAAGCATATTTGTGGTTCTGATGCATTCTCCTGCTACATTATTTCCCCAGATCTTCACCTTGTCCCAGTGTGAAACATGGAGATGAGTGGGGAGATCCCAGTAAGTGTGAAAATGGAGACTCATGCCAATACTGCCACACTCGCACAGAACAGCAGTTCCATCCAGAGGTAATGTAATGTTTGGTAGCTGACTAGAAAAGCAAAAGCATTGTGGGCTTGTGAAGTACACTGGTGTGCCAGTTGGGAGGGTATGAGAGCTGCTTGAGGTGTGGGCCTGGGTTGCAGAGAAACCCCATGTTGAAAATAAGCTGGAATTCAGCTGCTTGACAGGGGTGCCTTTGTGTTAAGGAGACCATATGGAAGGAGGTAAGAAAAGTAGGGAAAAGCCTAAGAGCAGTCTCATGTGTGTGGGCCCTTTTGAAAGGGTGGTGTGGGGTTTTCAGGTGAGCACATACATCTGTTTCCTTAAAGAAAAAAATGTCTTGGTTGATGACAGTCACACTAAGCCGTGGATACCCAGGAACTCGTGCTCAACCCCCCCAAGCTCTTAGTTGCGAGCATGCCCAGAGCATTCCAGTGTCCTTACAGAAAGCACCATGAAGACCATGTCCTAGTCTGCTTCACATTACAGTGTTGAAAAGCATTGTTGGCCATGTATCAGTAAAGTCACCATTGTCACCACCTATCAAACTGAGGGGAAGGGGGATAATCCATTTCCCACAGTCATTGTCAACAGTTTGTTATTTTCCTTGCAAACGTGTGGTTGTAGCTTTCTGTGTCATCAGGTGTTTCCTACCTTTTACTGTTTATTACTGCAATAGCCATGGAGCTCCCAGTGAGACTGAGGGACTTAATGGCCAATGGTGACCTTTGGGTGAGCTGACATGTGATGGGTTGATCTTTGGGTGAGCTCTAGCTGTGATGGGCACACTTTGGTGTTTCTGTAACTAGAGTGGATTTGGCAGCAAAGCACTGGAACAGTCACCCTGAACTCTGCTGGCCTTTGTGCTTTTATCTGTATTTCTATCTTGCTGTCAAGTTTCTTCATAGTACTTTTGCACCTGGGCTGCTGGTCACTGCTTTTTCCTGTTCATGTCTGTTGGTTTTTTTTGTTCTTTTCCCATCCTTAGATCTACAAATCCACCAAGTGCAATGATATGCAGCAGTCTGGCAGCTGTCCTCGAGGACCCTTCTGTGCCTTTGCACATGTAGAACGTAGGTGGACTGCTTCTCTATATTTCATAGATGTTTGAGCTATGGAGAGCTTCTGGCCTAACCAGTTTAAAAGATAGGGCCACTAAACTAGAGCTGCTGTGAAGGATTTTCAAAACCTATGTACTAACATCGATAATTCCTGTAAAACTGCTGGTCTGGGAGGTTTTGGCAGAGCTGAAAGCTGTAGGTAGTCTATAGGACTCACCTCTTAGCTCTTAAAGTATCTCCCTCTGTTCCTTCTCATCCGGTTCTCAGTATGTCAGCTTAGGAGAACTGGAACAGAGAGAGATGTTTTGCTTCTGTATGTGGATGAACTTTACCTAGCTAAGTTGCAAAGTGCATTTTAAAAAGCTGAGGGTAAAACTGCAAAGTAAAGATAACATACTGATCTGCTTTAAAAATTAAATACTGTTTTACTGTTTATGAAGTTTTACTTAGAGTTTAAATCTTTTAAGTCAGGTTGGAGAAGGAAAATATGCAGCTTTTTGTCTGCTTTTCCTCAAATCCTCTTTTCTTTCTAGCTGCCTGATTTATAGGGCATTATTTCAATCCTTGTTTTCATCAGCTGTAAAATAATGATGCTGTTTTGGTTGAGGGAGTTCTGTATTCAGGTGGGTACTAGCATTCATCAGCATATGGTTAGCTCCTGGTCCTGTGCAGAACTGCGCTCCAGTCTTGCTGAATTTGCAGCAATTAGAGCACTTAGTTACTCAGAAGTCAGTAGATTGGCTCTGATACTGACTCACTACACAGCCTTGAGCAAATCTCTTTGTTATTTGATTATCCTTTGTAAACGGTGGAATTAGTAACTGCTGCCTTTGTCAAGAAATAGTGAGAGCAAATTCCCTATAGGTTGTGCAGTTCCTTTTGTAGGAAGTCCTGTCGACAAGCAGTAATTAACAGCTAGAGCTGTGAGCTATAATGGCCCAAAACACAGTAGTGCAAACACAGTGTGATCCAGGAAGCTTAGGAGAGAGTAAAGTCTTGAAACAATGTGTAGCAAACTCCCTTGTGTACTACATAGTATTTTTGTTTAGGAGATGCCTTATTCCTAACAAGATTACTGCACTTAATAGTTTAAAGCCAGAGTAACATTCTGTGGAGGTTAGGTCATTCCCACCTGGTTATTTCTCATGCTGTCTTATGGAGTTGTATCTTTTAGTCCTTTATTAACAAGGTGAACACTGAGGGTCTAATTAACATAACAGGAGTTCATTTATTTATATCCACTCTTAGCGTGAGCTTTGCTGACTTTTAGCAAGAACTGTATTAAAACCAGTACTTTAAAGATACTGTGAGGGAGACATGGTTTTTGTGAAGATGCTGAGTTGTGTTAGATGTAGATACAAGTCTACAGCATCTTTGCCTTCCAAGCCACTGACAGTTTCTTCTGTGTATTCCTTTGTATGTGCATTACTTTTTTTTTATAGTGGTTTGTACTGAGCACAGATGGAAACTTATCTCCCTCAGCTAATTACAGTGCATGCACCAATTTTGTGACTAGCAATGAAGGAAGCTCTGCTTAGTTCAAGACAGCTCAATGAATAATGCACAATTAATGCAGGGAAGATAATTTTGGAGCAGTGTTAATGGACTAAAGAGCAGCACAGCTTACATGTGATGACAGTAATATAAGGAGTATTAGATAAGTAGTAGTCACTTGCTAGATAAGATTTCTCCTTGCCTTTATACTTCTAAGTGGGTGCTTATGGAATATTTCTTCTCTCAAGAATATGTAGGTATTCTTGTTACTAAATGTCTTGTGCTATATTGTAATTGTACATCTTGGAGTGACATTCCTTGTGCTTCTATTTCTTTCAGAGCCTGCTCTCAGTGAAGATCTACAGCAGTCCTCAGCTGTGTCTAGCCCAACGCAGACAGGCCCTGTGATGTATATGCCATCAGCAGCTGGTGATTCTGTTCCAGTCAGCCCTTCCAGTCCACATGCCCCAGACCTTAGCAATGTATGTAGTGCTGTCAGGAAGCTTTGTCCATGTTATGAGTATGGGATTCTTCTGAGTCACTGTACTTCTTTCTCCCAAGAAGAGAAATCTTAAGTATCCAAAAGCCCAAAGGGTATGGTGTTTTTCTTTTAGCTCTCAGCTCCAGTTTTTAAAAAGATCTATTTGTTTGGAATGTACAACTCAAGGGTTGTAGTATTGTCCTCTCACCTATAAAAATTCCAAGCCTTCCTTTCTGTGCAGAGTTTGTTGATGTATTTTCCTGAAAGCGGAATACATCCGCACACGAAGCCCAACTCCTTCCTGTCTGGAGGTACATATGGGCTTAGTTTCCAAGTACTCTAAAGGCTGTGAGCCAGTCAAGCTCAAAGTACATAACTACAATTGAGTTTCTTTACATATGTAATCTGAGGCTTAACTGGTGCATACTGTGTGTTGCATTATAGGATATCCTTGATTCCCTCCCTCACATACTTGTGGAGGTAGCTAAACTATGTAATATGTTTAAGTAATGCTCCAGCTTGTTGATTGTACTTTTAGCCCTACAGACAATAAGGGAGATCTTTTAAATGCTGAACAGCTACACACCAACAGATAAGAGTCCAGTGTAATGCTAGGCCACTTCACTTTTGCTGAGGGCTTTGGGGTTTTTTTGTGTGTTGTTTAAGTCTCCTGTTTGCACTACTGTTGATAAGGTGTGTTACCCTTTCATATGGTTGGTTGAGGTTTTGAGGAGGTAAAATGATGCAAGTTTAACTCATTTGAAACTGATTGGAATGAGGATTTAGGATCTCTGCTTTATCTTACTCCCCCTCTTTGAAGAGAGAAGCTGGTAGTTTGATTTTTTAATTTTATTTTTTTTTGAGACAAAAGCCAATCTCACTGTTCATAGGTCTGCTGAATTTGATTTCAGTTGGAACTCCAAACAGATCTTGAAAAGTCTGGATATAATATTTTCCCTCGCTAAATAACACCTTGGAAAGCAGTAAAAAACAAACCCCCTTCATCTGATGAACATATCATCTAAGTTCTCTGAAAACTGCAGTGAAGTTGAAGATAGCTTCCACTCAATAAGACTGTTTAGATCTTTGTTCTCTCCAAGCTCTTAGTCTTTTAAACAGTCTTTCCTAATCCTTGGATACATGCCAAATGGCAACACATGTCTTTCTGTGACTTCATCACTCCACAGGGCATCTGCATGTAGCTTGCAAACAAATATGGCTTTGCTGGTGATCATTTTACATGATGAATTAATCAGAGAAAAAGGTCCCTCTAGCAGCCAGCCTCACTTGGCTTGTTCTGTTTTGTATTTGTACTGTAGGTGTGGAATAAATCAGGAACTCTGCCAACTAGCCCCACCTCCACCACAGTGAGTAGTATCTTTGCGACTGTAGGGGAAGCATGGACAGCAGAATGTCTCTATAAAAATAAAATCAAAACATTGTAGGATGCTCCTTCTTTCTAATGCCAGCCCAGACTGTGCCATATTTGAATCTGTGGTAGTAGTAGCTGTCTAAATGTTGTCTGAAGCACAGTCATGCCTGCCAGTGCAGGCACATAATCTCTTGTCCCAGAGAAATGAGATATCTGTATTGGTCCAAGCAGGTGCTTTCTACAAAACTTACCTTAATCTCCTTTGCTGCTGTCTGTGGCTTCATCTACAGTGCAAAACTAGCCTTGTTGCATGTGGTTGTGATCCCTGGTTATAGTCCAAAGAATGGAACTGTTGGAAATCCTTGTGTTTTTTTTAATGCAGATATTGATACCTGGTTTATGTCTGCATTAAAACTTTCCGATTTCCAACTGGAAGGCAAAAAGATAACAATATTACACATAGCTCCAATACACTTGGTTGTTTCATCCTACTACGCAGTGCAGATAGGATCCACAGTAGCCTATGGAAAACAAAGATAGTATTGGCCAGGTTTGGAAACTTGATCAGTTGCATCTGAGACCTCAGAAAGAACAAACATCACTAAAGCTGTAGACTGGTATTTATAAGGCTGCACTCTAGTACAACAAAACAATAATTGTTGTATAGATACTGTATAAATCCCAGTATCTGATGGAGCTTTTTCCTGGTTTTTATTTACTGATAACTGGAAGCTTGTATGCTTGTGTTTGCTGTTG
Organism: Heliornis fulica; assembly: GCA_013399135.1. Taxonomy (NCBI): domain Eukaryota; kingdom Metazoa; phylum Chordata; class Aves; order Gruiformes; family Heliornithidae; genus Heliornis; species Heliornis fulica. The sequence continues at coordinate 30,877 of VXBZ01003157.1, forward strand.
TTATAATTGATGCCCAAACAGTGAGTTCTTCTGTGGGATGCCTCTCCTCTTCAAATCACTGCAGCTGGCTGTACTTTCCTGACATTTGTTCCTTCTATTAGATTCTTTGTAGGAACAGCAGTCTTGGAAGCCCATCTAATATATGTGGGTCTCCTCCTGGTGCCATTGGAAAGCCACACAGCTTGGAGACCATTGGCTTTCCTCCAGACTCAGTAACAGCAGCCGGCAGCTACAAGAAAGCACCTGGGTTTGAGCGAGAAGATCAGGTGGGGGCCGAGTATTTGAAGAGTTTCAAATGCCAGGTTAGTAGGGAATATTGGCTGGAAGAGTTTGGGGGGGAGGATGAAGAAGAATGCAAAGTTGTCCAGTCGAGCTTGTTGTCATTTGGTTTATGTGGTGGGGTTTTTTTGTTTGTTTTGCAAGGAGCAAGAAGGAGAAAGCCCTGTTCTTGTTAGTTGTTTTCAGTCTCCCTTATCTTATGTTTACTCCTGTCTGCTTAGCTGCCATCACAGACTGTTTGCAGAAGTCAAGCTGTTGTCAAGCTGTTATCAAGTTGAAGTTGCTCACAACTTCTGTCCTGTGTTGACCCTGGGTAGCTTTCCACAATGTCACTCCTTGCTCTCTCTTTTTCCGTATTTAAATGCTTGCCTGGAGTTGCTGTATTGTTTCATGGAAACTCACCCTTCTTTCTCTGTTCTCACTCCAAACTCTTACCTTGACCTCCATGACTTGCATTGTCTTCTCTTTTCACCATTTGTTTATTGGGTATGTTAATAATGTCACATCAGTTGTCCCTTACTTCTCTGGCTGTATCATTCTGACCCTTGAGAACCTTTTCCATCTCTTCTGCCACATGTGAGCTTTTCCACAGTCAACTTCTTACTGTGAATTTACTTTCTGATGTTACAATTAATACTGTGTCTGCACCATTCCTTCCATCCAAGAGCTTAGGTCTCAGTTTTATTCCTCACTGGGTTTGTAAATGTAACAGAACAAATCCCAACTTTAGGGAAAGGAACAGCTACTTTTATGAAGAAGTGCCTGCAAAACTGTTTCCTACAATTAATATAAAAAGCAATAAAAATACCTGATCTGTTGCTTGAAAACAGATGGCAAGAAATGCCACTCTGAGCCTGGCTCTGTTTAAACTCTTCTCTGTAATATTAAAGAAGCTAACCTTAATAAGCATATACTGCTGTGCTAGTCTTGCACTGCTGTGAGAAAACAGTGGAAATAGCCTGTCCAGGCAAGGTCTAGCATGAAGCAGTTGGATTTAGAAGCAGACTCCCAGGGTTTTGGTTTATTTATTTTTATGACTTTGGGAAAACATGACCAAACTTTGCAGTAGGATCAGTCTTGATCACTGTTTAGTCTAATTAAAATGAATTGGTGACAAATACAGATAAAGCTATATGCATATATGATTTCTTATAAATGCTTTCATTGTCTTACTCAACATGGATGTGGCTTAGGAAATTGCAAATTGATGCAACACGTCTTTGGGGGTAAAGAGCAGACCACGCTGTGATCCTGGCGCTCCTTGCAGTCACATCAGCTTCTAGCAGTTGTTCAGAAACAAAAGAAGAAACATGTGCTCATTCTCTATTGCCTCTGCTGCAAAGGAGGAGTGAACCCAAGGACCGAGCGAACCCCTGTTTCCTGCCAGCAAAGGCAGGGTGCCAGGGAGGCCCTGCTTTGGGGAAAATGGGCAGCAAGCCTCAGCCAAGGAGAAAGGGGATGGAGCATGAATAGGACTTTTAAAAGGAAGGCCAGATGATGAATGTTTATGTCTGAAGTCCAGGCTGTGCTACGAAGCTACTGTGTTCAGGTAGCTTCTTACTTATGTGGCTTTAATTAAGCAAAAAACCTGTGTTAAATGACTGGAATGAATAGCTATTAAGATATGGGCAGAAGCGATCACAGTTGTCGTATGCTAAGCTTCAACAGACAAAATTAGGTGTCTCATATGTGTCCTGGTTTAATTTTCTTTTAATCTATAATTACTCACTTTTAAAATCCTCTCTTAATTCTCTTTGGCTGCAGTGGGCACCAGAGATTCTCACATACCCTGTAAATTAGACCAATAATTAGGCATTTAAATTTGCTCACTCCTATTTGAGAACTTAGGAGACACTCTGGCTCAGCTCTGCAGTAGGCATGTCCTTTTTCCTCTGTAGAAGTGGTACAAATAGTTTCTATCTTATTAGAATGAGACAAGCACCTCCTGTGTTAATAGGTTCCTCATAGTTTGTGGCAAGGCTGAGCCAGCAGTTAAAGCTAAAAATACTTTTCCCAAGTCCCAAAAGATTTAGCAAGCTGGAAAAATGCTGGCTGCGCTGGAAGGGCTTGAGTGCCACAACTGGGAGGTGTTCCTGAGTCCTGACACACAGTCCAGCAGGCTTGTTCCATCCTGCTCAGAAACAGTTTCACTCCTAATTAATGTCCCCTGTTTTCTTCCCTGACTGCAGCAGAACAAGCTGGGAATTTCAGCTTGCCCTTTGGATTCCCGTCGCGACGCACGCCCTTTTTAACGTTACTCCGAGCTAAAGGAGCGTGGCTCACTGGTGACGATCGGTTTGCTCGATTTGTCACTTGCCTTACATGAATTCAAGGCAGAGGGAATTTGGGCTAGCTCAGAAATGTGCTCACTTTTTCTCCTTAAAGAAAACAGCCCTTCCAGTAAGACTCAACTGCACCAGAGCCAGCTAGCTAGGTTGGCAGGAAGCCTCTCTGTGGGGGCATGGCTGCACATGTGCCTTCATTGGAGCCTCTGACGTCTGTTGATAGCACATTTTGTGTTCAGATGAGTGCCAGGCAGGGTAGGGATGTGCTGGATAATCTAGCAGGCCTGTTATCAGGGGCTCACAGATGTGGTAATGTAACACATCTATTGCACACAAAGGAAGACAAGCCGGTGGTAGTTTTGCCATGTGTAAACGTGCCGGTCAGGGAAGCGTGAGAGAACGTTACCCAGTGCGGAAGAGGCTTTGGGCCTGTATCTCACCCGCCTGTTTGCCAGGGTTTGACCTCCCCGTAGGCATACAGCTGAGCAAGGAAAATGGTTTAATTAAGTAAAACTGAGGGATGATTTCTTCTGCTGCTCTTTCGCCTGTCTGGTTATGTTGTCGGTCTCCAGCAATCGTTTCTCTTTTGTCATAAGGCTGCTTTAAGCCAAACAGTCACATCCTGTCACTTCAGGTCAGCGCGGCGTCTCATGCGCTGCTGTTGTGTGCCGGCCTGAAATCCCCTTGCAGAGGTGGTGGCTGCATTTGGGATTAAAATGATTGACTGTGATCTTTTTTTGCTCCCTCTCGGTGCCCAAAGGGTGTGATTGATCTCCCTGGGAAATACAGCAGCAAGGGAGGAGTGCAGCAAGGCCTGCAGAGCAGACTGTTACACACTGACAAGCTCAAGAGACCACTTCTGTCCCAACTCTGGTGGTTGTAGCTCAGAATTGACTGATGTGAGGCAAGAGGGCTGATAGCTGTTAAGGATATAGTGCTGGAAGGTCCTTAAGCTGAATTTTTAGGCTGGTTTGTGGAATTACAAATACTTGTTGGCATTCATGCAGTTTTTCGATTCCAGACAGCATTGACCTCACTTAAGTTTTATAGCTTTGAGCTCTCTGTGTTAACAGTTACAGGAGGGGTTTCTATTTTAATCCATTTTGACGATGTTGCTTTTAAAATCAATCGTTTTTCACTTTATTTTACTTTTCCAGCTCCCAGCTAGGATTGCAAACTTTGAGGAGAAAACAGAATCTACATTCTTTATTTTCCCAAAGCTGAAAAATGTTTATCTAATTTAAAAATATAGCGTGCCTCCTACTGTTTCTGGCCCTTATTTAAGATACTGGTAGGGCTGATGAGTTAGTTATAGCAAGGCAAGATAATTAATTTTTTATCTTGGTACTTACAGTGACCTTTGTACTAGCAGAGCGCTTACAGCAGCATTGATGGCAAGTTTAACTGTGATAAGTCGTTGCATAGGGGTGATGTCTTAGTATATAGAAAGCAAAATACTTGAGGTATTTTCAGTTTGTTGTGCTCTGGCTTTCCAAATTCCCTGCTTCCCATGGCCTCTCCAAAACCAGCAGTCAGACATTTCCAAATTTGCTGCTTATTTTTTGCTCTGTTTCTTTACTGCAGCAGGCAAAAATGAAGTCCCACTCACTGGAACACAGGAGCCAGGAGCAACCTTTGTTACAGCCCAAACAGGTACGGTGCTGCTAGTAGGGCTCTGAACCTAGCTCAGTGCTCACACCACCACAGACAAGGGCACGAGAAATCTCTGTGGATCCAGACAACTCTGCAGGGAGTAAATGACAGTCCAGACACTATTAGGGATGCTCAGTTTGAGGGATTACTGTATGAAGATGATTTGCTGGAGGGGTTATTTGTGGATGGCTAGACCTGCATGAATACAAGATAGATTCATGGGCCTGGACCATGCTGGAGAAAGTCTCCAAATTACAGAAAATTGAGCTGGAATGGTTCTCTGGAGTCATCTAAGTTCAAGGATTCGGTAAAGAGAATTTAATATCAGGTTCTAAGTCATGTGTTGAACTAAGTCTGAGTGAGCAATTGTGTGACTCGTGCTTTTGATTGCATGCAACCTGTGGGTCACGGGGGTTAATTCTGGGGTAGCCTGAAGGATGTTTGTAATAATGGGTTGGGGGGAGGACAGCAGTTGACAGAAATTAAAGAAAAGCTGTTAATCTTTCCCCCACCCCCAGCTCAGTAGTAGCACCAGCCATCTGTCAGTTTGGAAGCAGGCAGGGACAGGTTTGCTGCTGATCTTTGGCTCATTCCTGCATGATTCTGAAGGGATTCGTCTGTAAAGATGTTCATTTCCTACCTCTTTCCCTTTTAAAACTCTTGTTTCAGGACATACTGGGTATTCTCCCGGTGGGGAGCCCACTGACATCCAGCATCTCCTCTAGCATCACCTCCAGTCTGGCCGCAACGCCACCAAGCCCTGCCGGCACCAGCAGCATACCAGGCATGAATGCCAATGCCCTTCCTTTCTACCCAACCAGTGACACCGTTGAGTCTGTCATAGGTAACTTTGCCTTTTTAACTTACACTAATAGGGATTCCTCTGAGGTGGATCACCAGGTATGAGAATTGGAGTAGCATGGATGTTCCAGTGAACTCCAGTTATCCATCTGTCGGTGTTGGCAGACTCCTGAGGCTGTAAGCTTTTTTCTGTGACTGTGACACATCTGATGTTTTCTGCAGGTCATTACGGATGAAATTCACCCGCGGGACCGACAGAAGGCCTCTGAGCCACTTACTCAGAATGTCACATTGTGTAAAGGGACTTAGTTTTAGGTTTGTCAGAGTGTCAGAGAGGTCTTGGAGTAGGCAGGAAGTCACAGGGGCATTTCCCAGTTACACCCCCTTATGTTCTAAATGACATCTTTATAGCCAGGGTTACCAGGTAGATTGAAAGGACTTGCCCTTCATAGACCATAGGGCAGAGGCTGTAGGAAAAAAGAGAACACAAGAGCCTGGAGAGTGGAATTACTCCTCTTGGCTAGGTATAGGGTTGTTTTTCTTTTTTTCACCTGTTTTTTCAGGGTGAGTTTTTCGTGGTTTTTTAATTTTTTTTTTTAAATCTAACGTTTCTGAGGTGATCTCACTAGTTTGTTAAAAATAATAGAAATGAGTGGGCATGTGTGGGATGGAATTATATTGATCATGATTAGTGATGAGGCATATTCAAATAGATACAACATTTGGAGGCATTCACAAGCTTTCTTTATTTTACCCTATCTTTGAACCTCAGAGATGTTTTTGAAGTGTTCCCTTCTCCTGGTATTTCTTTTCCAAGTAGCTCTTCACCAGAGTAGGGACAAATCACAAGCCAGACCCAGACATGATATAAACCAGTGTTATTGCTTTTTATGGACAGACTTGAAAGAGCTTTTTGGAGAAGACTTTTGGGAACTGCTGTTATTTCATCAGATTTTTGTATAACATTTGGGAATATTTTGCAACAAAAAGTAATTAGATCAGGCAAAAAAACCTGAACTGAAAAGCTGCCAATGACACTTCTGCCAAACTGTTTAAGAACAGCATCGCACAGGGCGTAGAGTAGGGCTGTGCAGACTGACAAATAGAGAGCAAAGGCTCCTCTGCATGTAGGCTCTTTGGGCCATCCTATCTCTTGAAGTTGTTGGTCCTTTATAACATAATTGGTACCTCTGTGTCTGGCAGAGTCTGCCTTGGATGACCTGGACCTGAATGAATTCGGAGTGGCTGCCCTGGAGAAGACATTTGACAGCAGCACAGTGCCCCACACGAGTGGCATCATGATAGGTACATGAAAGCAACAGAGCTTTCTTTATCTTCTGCCAAGCAGTGTTGCCCAGTCACCTCAGTGGAGCCAGCCCAACAAAGCTTAAAAACCAGTCCCAAAGTAACATCGGTTCAAACAGCAATTAGAACAAACTCTGGCAACTGCTGAGCATCTCTGAAGTGAAGTGCAAGCTTGTCTGTACTGACTAGCAGAGCTGAGTTCTTGCCATTGGGCCCAGGTGTCTTGGGGATGTTTCTTGAGACTGAATGGGACTTGCTTGATTTCTCTTTTTTTTTCTTTTTCTTTTTTTTTTTTTTTTAAATGTGCAAGTAAACTCTAGAAGGCACCTGATACCTTTAAAAAGAGGCCAAAGTATAATGATTTGCATCTTAAGCAGAAAATTCTCCCTAGCAGTAACAGGAAACTCACTGACCTGGTAATGCTATCCATCTGTCACAGTGTCATCACAGACTGCTGATTTGATTCCTGTAGTGTCTGTCTAATTTAATACGTGGAGGTAGGCTGAGGCCTCTTCTACCTGTCTCTAATGAGTGTCCAGGAAAAAAAAAGAAACATCTCCTAGCTTTTTTTGGAAGTGATTGTAGTTTCTGGCTACCATTGCTGTGTAAGACAGGTTTTCAATGAGAACTAGCTTCAATAGTCTGAAGGTTCCCACTGGGGCTGCACTGCCAGGAGCTGTGTTGAGGTAGGATGGGACCTGTGGAAGGAACCCTAAAGAATTATTGCTTCCACTTCCTGGTCAAAGATAAGAGCCTGGTTTACTGTGCATGTCCGCTGATAGCCCTGCTGCTGCCGCTACCTATCTGCAGTGGCTTAGCAATCCTCCACACTGCTTTTCCCTCTGCTCACATCAGGTCTGGGTGTTACCTGGTGATCTTCTAAGAAGACAGATCAGGAGAGAGTGGGTAGCAGAGCTGAGATCTCCTTCACACTCTGCAGCAGACAGAGTGACCTCTTGTGTACGGGAAGTATGGAGTCTGGAGGATGGGCTTTTGTTTATTGTGGGGGGGGTTGTTACTGAATGGATACAGGCACTCAGTATGTCTAAAAGGACTCAAGCCAGTCACTGATGTTCAGGAGTCACAATTGTGACCTGAGCCAGCATGGTCATCATCTCACTACAGGTGGTTTGGAAGTATCAAAGGCAGGGGCATGTGTTTTAGAAGTGAATTTGTCATTACAGATTATTCTACCAGATACCAAATTCATCTTCTCTAGACTGACAGGAACTCTGCTCAGGAAACTTTTGTTGCTTTGAGTGATGAAAGAGTCGAGGGTCTTAGCCTGCATGGTTCATGGGATGGCAGCTTCAGTGCTCCTCTTAAAGGCTGAGAGGGCAATGAAACATGACAAGAAGTGGAGGGAGTCCCGAGGGGTTTAGGAAAGAGAGAGGGAAGCTAACGCCTTCTGCTCTGAACTCCTGCGCTGTGCTCTGGCCCATACCTCATGCTCATACATAGCCATCCTCTCTGTGTGTTCTTTGTCCAGGTGGGAGTTTGCTGCAAAGTTCTGCTCCTGTAAATATCCCCGGGTCCCTTGGAAGCTCTGCCTCCTTTCACTCTGCCTCTCCTTCTCCACCGGTCAGCCTCTCATCGCATTTCCTCCATCAGCCCCAGGGACACTTAAGCCAATCAGAAAATACATTCCTGGGGACATCAGCTTCTCATGGATCATTAGGTAAATGCACAGTGTGTGTGTCCCATGTACATGCCTGTCTGTGCCATGTAAGTATTTTCTTTTAAGTTAGCTTTGATTTTAATGTATTGTTTCACTGCTGCCATATGTATCTCCTTCCCATGAGAACAGCAACAGTACTAGAAGCTGCTTTACCAAAAACCAGCTAATACCTTGTGAACAAGGGAGCAGTTCCCTCTACTTCCCGTGCTTTGAGGCTGAGAAAGGGATAGGTTCTGATGATGCTTTTCAGGGAAGGGAGCCCTGCCTTATTCTGTCAGCTGTGCTGTGCTGAGACGTCGCTTTATGGAACATTCAGAATTGGGTCCTCAGCTTTACTTAAGGTGGGGATTGCAGTTTGCCCTTGGAACTGTGTGTAGGTCAGATTTGCTTTTGGGAACTCTGCAGCACAGGCTTGGGTCACTGTACTTGGGTTTTTCTCCTGTTTGGCAATCTACACATAGATTTGTGGTGTGGACTTTGCAAAAAGTTACAGTGTTCCAGCTTTGTCCCTTTTGCTCCTGCCCTGAGGATCTGTTTCCTGTCTGAGGGACTCTGAAGAAAGAGAAACTGCTTTGAAGCATCAGTAGTATCAGGCAGACCTGGGAACTGAGGGCCAAATCTGTTTTATTATCAAGACACAGGGTTACCTTGAGAGCTAAAACTGCTGCACTCAAGGCTACAGTGACACCAGCTCTGCTGATTTCTGTTAGTAAATATTCTCTCTGTTGATACCAGACCTAAATATTTCTTCAAGTGCGAGGTACTCCTTAACGTTCAGCTTAACCTAATAAAATGGTTTTATGCTTTTGTAATCTATTTCTGCATGCCACATATCTGTGTAACTGCACCCCTTGTTTGCACAGGCCCAAACCATGCATCCATACCTTGCCATTGCTATTTGTTTGGCTTTAACAGCTTTTACAATTACTCTAATAAGAGACATCAGAGGGCACCTCTGCTGTTAATCAGCATTGAGGCTGGCTGTTCATCCCAGTTTCAGTAAGGAAAGGAAAACATACTGATAAGGCCTGCTTTTAATTTTGGAAGAAATAAGTTAAGCAGTTATATTTGCTTTGACTTTGTAGTTATACAAATAAAACCCCAAAGAGGTGCTGGAAATTCGTAAATGCCTTTAAATACTTGATTTTTAAGAAAAAATATCTTCATGTAATACAAGAATGCCATTTTTGCAGTGGTTTTGATCCGATATTTAAATAATAACCTAGCAGTTGTGTATCTGGAATCTATTCCATATGACTTGCTGAATGCATGTTAGTGTGTAATGTGTGTAATTATTACTTATTTGGATCGCAGTGGAGTTAAAAGTACCTAGTCTTGGGCTAATTCCCACAGCACCAGATGAAAAATGTGCAGAGAAGTATTCCTGACCAAAGGGCCTTGCTGCTTCAGATGAGAAATGAGAACAGCAGGTGAAGAGGGTAAAAAAAATCTCTAAAAGATAAGTTTTGTCAGCGTTATGGCAGAATTTGTGGCTTGCCAGTGTCCTGCTAGTGCTGGGTTCCCCTTCAAGAAAACTGGAACTTTAAAAACAAAATGTGAGCTGAGGATCCATTAAAACATTTTGCTCTCAACAGAGTGTGCTTCAGAGCAGCTGAAATGGATGGTAAGTGGCCTGAGCCAGTGAAGAGCCCTTGTTGCTCTGCTAAATGACTCACTAATGCACCTCAGCCCTTACAGAGTGAAGACAAGTTACTATGTCAGCTGTATCTTCTTGTAGCTGTGTCTTGGCTGGCACTAAATGGGAAGTGAGTGGTGTTGGTTTAGCCATCCCCAAGACTATCTGCAAGGCATTCTTGCAGTCACTTTGGCTGCTGTAAGATCAGAATTATGAGAAGCAATTCGATTTAGGAGTGTCTGCACCCACTGGTGAGCAGTACTAAATTAAAATTACTCCTGACATCAGACTGGTGCATGTCTGTGTGTGAAAGGGACCACATCACTTGGCAGCTATGCCTCAGTATGAGCTTTTCCTGCTAGTTGTCCCCTGAGTGCAAAGTGTGAAGGCTTATTTTAAGTAAAAATATTTTTGTTGTTAAAAAGAGTACAGACCTTGGAGTCTGTGAAAAATAGCAAGGTTTGTTTACAACTGGTTTTCTACTGCTGTGCCTCCTAAGCCTTGAATTTCCTTCTGAAAAGAGAAATTATTTGAACAAGCTAAACCAGGGAAGTGGTTATTCGTGTTCTCTGTTGTGGATCACTAGCTGGAAGTCTGCAGGGGATGAAGCTGATGTATATACCATCACCTCCCCTTGTTTATTAACAGGGTTTTCCAGTTAGTGCAGTAATGAAGTTAGCTGTTTGGGAAGTGTGACTGCTTTTTCAAGCACCAACCTGGGGAGACAAAAGCAGAAGTTTTCTTGGGTTTAGCATGAGGGGAAGAAGCAGCTGGGTTGGCTGCATGAACCAATCTGTTCTCCAACACTAATGGCTGTGCCACACAGGAAAGTGGGAAGGTAGGAAGCGGTTCAGAGAAAGGGGATTCAGGCTGGTAATTGGCTCTGCTCTAAAATCGATTCTTTCAAGAAACAGCCTGGTTCAAAAGATGCCTCCACTCAGTTTCTTGGGTCCTCCCTGTACCATTAAAGAGGAGGCCTAATGGGGTGAATCTTACCCTGTAAAGTCCCTCTGATGGACTCCTGGGTCCTGGGGATGGAAGTAATTCTTAGGATAATCTTCTCTACCTATGTACACACTTTTGAATCCTGGATTTCACAGGGGTAGGGAGAAAATGGGGAAATTGCCAGTACGTGTGACGTAACCCTCTCTATTTCCCTGTGAAACAGGTTTAAATGGGATGAACAGCAGCATATGGGAACACTTTGCTTCGGGGAGTTTTTCGCCCAGTACCTCACCTGCATTTCTGTCAGGTCCAGGTGCTGCGGAGCTGGCACGGCTACGACAAGAACTGGATGAAGCCAATGGCACAATAAAGCAGTGGGAAGAGTCTTGGAAACAAGCCAAACAGGTACTTGAACAACTCCTGGGAGTAAGGATTAGGGAGTGTAAAGGAGTAGGAGGGTGTCAGCCTTTAAAAAAAAAAAAAATTCCAGGCATGAGGTGATGGGGAGACCTCTTAAGTTTTGCAAACAACTGCTCTTAAGCATTCTTATTCTTCTGCCTCAGAAAGGGGGAGTGAGTCTCAGTGCCTCATGTGTTAGGATGCTGGATATACAAGACCAGGTGTCGTAACAGATGCACTGAGGTGACAGTCTTTTAGACCTGGCAGTTGACTTAGATCCGTGGCAGTTTGCTGGTATGCAAAGTCCATAACGGCTCGAGCCAAATATGTAGAACCACAGCCCAACCAGTTGGGTAACTGGAATGAGGAGCACTTTGAAGGGTGCTCCAAGGATGATTCAGAACTTGGGAATGGGGCAGATTGGACAGAACATGCTCCTGGTGAAGAGAGTATGAAAAGGGACGGTTTTGCCTGAGATTCTTTACTGGAAGCTGGTTGAGTGTTCAGACTGCTTCTTTTGCCCTCTTTGTTGGAACCTGTAGGCTTGTGATGCTTGGAAAAAGGAGGCAGAAGAAGCAAATGATCGTGCCAACACAGCTAACATGGAATGTGAACTGGCCCGGGAGCAGAGGGAAGCCTTGGAACTGCAAGTGAAGAAGCTGCAGGAGGAGCTGGAGAGGATCCACACAGGCCAGGACCCTCAGTTTCTGCGATCCTTCTCTGACCTGGAAACCCTCTCACTCTCTTCGCTTTACACCCTTCAGAAACAGCTGCGGGCAAACCTGGAGAAAGTCGATAAGGTGAGTGCCAGGGACTTCCAGGGCAGGGCCTTGCTCTGCTCCTACAGATGGCAGCTTTTTTTCCCCTTTAACACAGCCAGAAACCAGCAGCCTAGCAAAGCAATTCCATGTGCATTTTGGCCAAAGTGAGTTTTAGCCAGTTTACAGAAAAATACCTACTTCTTTGTGGCTGAAGTACAGAGTTTAAGACAATCAAAGATGCTCTGTCGACCCTAAAGGTCCTAAAAGACATGGTGCTGTGCTGCTTTGTGGTTGCTTCAGAAGCCAAATGGGCACACAGCTGCGGGCCCTCCCCCTGCCGCCTCCTCGCTGTTCCCCAACTGCACGGGCCGGGAGCCATTTTGCTCTGTGACTCGGGTACTGACGTTCTGCCCTGTCCCCCTCTCTTGCAGGCGGTATTTCAGATGCAGTCGGTGAAATGCCCTAAGTGTCAGGAGAACCGGGTGGTGTTACCGTGCCAACACGCAGTGCTGTGCGAATCGTGCGCCAAGGAGGGCGAGTGCCCCATCTGCCATCCCAGCAGGCCCCACTCTCTCCAGTCGTGACCTTCCGAGGACACTTGTTCTAATCATATCGTATAGGACTTTTTAACTTTATACATACATACATATATATGTATGTGTACATATATATATGTATGTGTATATATATGTGTATATACGTGTGTGTCTGCGTGTCTCTGTGGATGTGTCTATATGCACACCCACATGCATGCACACACAACAAACAAAAATTAGTTGCAGAGCACTTTTTAATATTTTACATCCCGTATCTAAACTGCCCCTCACCCCCACCCCACTAATTCTAACTTTTGAGGAACTTTGAGAGCTGTTTTTAATACAGATCAAAGGGCCATTTGCAAAGAGTCTGTGTTTCTCCTCTTTTTCTATTTAGGTGATAACAAATTTTTGACTATTTCCAGAAGGATTTAGAGTGGGCAAGAGAGGCTTCCATGTGCTTTCCAGAGGAAGAGTTGAGATCATGGGGAGGATCGAGGTGGATTGAAATTTGTTTCATGTCTTCGGTCTCCCTGCTCTTTCACTGACCCAGCTTGGTTAAAGCCATCCTCCCTGATGGAAGCTCTGCTGGGTGCCTGCCTGGTGGGCCTCACGCTGCCGATCTCTGAATGTGCAGGAACTTTGTCTGTCGTTTAATCAGCGAAGTTCGCTTTTTAAATTTTTTTTACACTCTTTGTATATTTGTATGAAAAGAAGAAAAGGGGGGAGGGGGGGAGTATTGGACCTTGAGCAAGCCAGGCCCCAAAATCCAGTGACTGGTGTTCACTGCTGATCCAGCTAATGTGTTCCAGGTCTGAGCAGCCTTAGAAGAATTGCCCTTGTGTCAGCTAATGCCCTTTATGAGGGCACACGGACGTGCAGGTCACTTGTCTCCAGGCACCCCTTTGTCTGGAGACTTTCTACTGTTTCAGACCAGATCAGTTTTCGTTTAGCTACAGGGACCAGTTTTGCAGTCACTGCTGAAGCACACAAATCTATTCTGGGTAGTCAGGATGATTTTGTTGAAGAGAGTTGATGTTCCCTGCGTCAGCACCTCAAGGATGGGTTATGGCACTACTGGGCCCAGAAGCCCTTATGCTTCATGATCTGTGGTGACAGAAAAAGTCCAGTGTGACAAAGAGATGCCACCAGCTGAGACCTTACCATTAGCTGAGCTTTCCTGTGACTTCTTTACCAGTGTGTCTGCTGGATTTTTACATCAGGTGGATTGCAGTAACCTGCTGGGATCTCAACCAAAAGGCCACTCAGTTGACTAAACGTTTTTATTTTGCACAGGGATGCTGCCTGTGCTACCTCTCCCTGACCTGGAAAAGCACTGGAACCTCCAGCAGCCCACTGTTGTAGGAAAACTGATAATTTTTTTTTTTTACAGGAGCCTCTCAGAAAGCTTCATATTTAATGCAAAGACATAACTAGGTTTGCTTCCATAATTCCACCTTTCCTTTACATGGAAGGGGTTAATATGCATTCCCAGATGATCTCTTAAGTGCAGCTCTGTGTAGTTCTTTTTTATGTTTTTCCCATTAACTTGTTTTTGGGGGTTTTGGTTAAAATGCTTTTTTTTCCATGTGTATTTTATTGTAACTAGTATCAGTTTTTATTATTTTTTTTTACGGAGAGACACTGTTGAGTGATTATTGTGGCTATGTTGTTTGGTTATAGCCTTTGAATGTCTGTGCCATGGGGGCAGCACATCTGCCTTGGTCTGATCCTAAGGAAAGACCTTTTCTTGAAATAGATAAACATTTCTTTCTTTTTTTAAGGAAGGGAAAAAAAATTGGAGGGAGGAAGAAAAAGCCCAGTTAAGATAAAAAAATTACTAAAAAGTTTTTGTAACTAACTTAAATCATAGGAAATAAACTCTTGAATCAGATTTTTAATATTTATAAGCAGCAGAGCTGATCAGCCCATTGTGGCTGTTGGTTGTAACATTTTTATTAGTGGTGGTTTATCTGTTCTCCTGCCTCCCTGTGGGACTGTGATGGTGATGCTGCCATTGGCCACCCCTCTGTCCCACACCCAGCTGTGTGACTGCCTCCAATTCCCACAGGGGCTCTTCAGTTTGTCCCCTTCAGCCCCCCCCCCAACTTGACTGCCAATGGCAGCTCTGTCTGGTTGCAATGGGGCTTCTGCCCATGCTGTGATGCTGGGTCTGGGGAGAGAGAGAGAGATTTGCCCCCAGTTTGTCATGGGGGTGCAAGGAATATTCCAGGCTAGAGTAGTTTGTTTTAAAACTTCTACTGAAGGACCAAAGAATTCCAAACTTCCCCCAGTGTGGCCTGTAAATTTTACCTTTCCCTTGCCCCGCTGTACTCCCGGCAGCACAGCCTGAAGGAATTAGCACTAGCCCCTTCCCCTGCCCCCTCCCCACCCTCTCTGAGCACTCTCTTTGCACAAGCACATACTGTTTCTCACTTTTCTCTGGTTCTTTAGGAAATACTTCCTAAATTTAGGTTTCTGTAAATTTGCTGCTTTTAAAAAAATATTAAAAAAAAAAAAATCTGAACTGTGAATTATTTTCTGAAGCATCAGAGGGAAAGGAGAACTTCATCTTCTTGTATTTTGTGAATATTTTTGGGGCCACTTATGTGACAATTTCATAACCAAGCAAGACAAGAGCAGGAGGAAAGGGCAACGTTTCTGACCCCCTCCAGCCGTTGCTGCCTGCCCCGGGCAGGATGGATGAACCGTAATCACAGCGCTGCATTTAAGGCTTAAGAGTCTGTGGTCACCTTCCCTATGGTGTAAAAAGAGTCTTGTTGAAATGAATCTGGTGCTAACATGTACAGCCCCTGTACTGTACTGTCATGCTTCCCTCTGAAGCAGCAGCTCCCTTTTCCAGGACACACAGTGAACTAAGGGAGCTTTATTTTTTGGCTGAGTCACACTTTAAACCACAGTTTTGGTCCGCAAGGCTTATGGACTGAGCAGCCCAGCTGGCTGTTGCTGAACAGCTCTGGCCAGGTCTGGGTCCTTGCCTCTTCACACAGACTCCTTATTTTCTATAATGATGTTTTTCCCCCCCACCCCAAATTTTTGGGAGCTTTGGAAGTGTTGACCTCAGTGACTAATTGTGTAGGCTGGACACTTCTGAATTAAGAGCTGGGGGAAAGGAGTTCTAATTGTGGTGTGAAACCACAGTATCTTAAAGGTCAATAAACTTTTACATAATTATGGAAAACCAATCGAGAAGCAAATGGCTTAAGACGACACTATCCTGGGTAGATAAATAGCAAAAAGCAAGGCTAGAGCTGTAGATGAGGAGCTGAAGAATTTTGGTGTTGCTTTGGGCTAACAGGACCACTTCTAGATCATCTCTGGCCTTGGGTGACATGGCAAAGAGATGGTGGTGCAGGAGGGACCGGGGGAAGTCTCAGAGCTGGAGCGTGACTTTTTCCTTAAGCAGATCCCCCACTGCCCAGGGCAGACGCTGCAGCTGATCCCAGCTGAAGGGTTTTATACTTTCCATACATCTCTGAAGCTGAACCTGAGCCACTTGCAAGGCTTGTGCAGCTGAGACAATGAAGGGAAGTCCTTACCTGGTGAGGAAGCCCATAACGCTGAACGAACTCGGTAATTCATTGCTGTTCCACCAGCCTCCTCTCTTTCTCCTCTTCCCCTACCTGAGAAGGAAGAATATTACCAGTGTTTTCCTCCAGAGTTACAGTAATCCTTGGAGTGATGGCCAACATCAAAATAGATGTTACTGATATAAAGCCTAGTATTTTAAAGGTGAAGTATTCCTGCAAACTAGCGACTGCATCGGAGAGATTTCTGGGGCTTCCCCACTCCGTAGCTTCCACTGTTAAAACAAGATAAATACAGTATCTGTTTTAAAAATTAATAATAATACACACTGCAGTATTTCTGGTGGCAGTTCTTGACCAGACTCTTCCCCACTTTCCCCAGGAGGAAGGGTGCTGGGCAGAAGCGCCCCTAGTCCGTGTAGAAGTTGGCAGAATGGTGATCGGTGGTGTGTAAACCGTGTTGTTGATTCCATGTATAGAACTGTGATTTCAGCTGTCGTTCTCTCGTACTCTGTAAATATGTGTTTTGGCTGTCAGAAACCTGGTTTAGACTCTTTTCTTGGCAGAGTGAATTTGCATGTGGGGCTGGAAAGAACTCAATCTGTGTCACAGTTTCCAAGGGCAGGATGGAATTTTTTTTTTTTTTAGAGGACAATAAATTTTTATTTTTTTGCTAAGAAAAAAAGAAATATAATAAAGCTCTGTGTGTGTGGTGTGTGCCTGGGGTGTATGTGCAGCCCTGGGCAGGGCCTGGGGAGGGGTGGGGAGCTCTGGGTGGTGAAGCCCTTGAAATAACAGATTGAATTCATCTCCATGGTCAGCTTTGCCTTCTCTCTACCACACAACCAAGGGATTTCTCCCTGAGCTCTGTTCTGCATCGAGCCCCTGTTTCAGGGTTGAGGTGGGAGAAGAAATGCCCTTCATGTTTATGAGAGTTGGTGTGGTGAGTCTGGGACTCCTTGGGAAAGGGCAACGCTATGGAGCAAGTCGCTGTTCCCTGTGGCTGCAGGAACCTCTTACTTGGTTTCATGTGCTGGCCCCCAAAAGGACTTGCCTTACATTGGGATCCAAGAGTTCCCTTTCCTAATTGGTCTAATTACTGTGTTAGAGAAACACCAACCACTGTTAGACCAACACTGAAAATCAGCCAAGCCCCGTCCAAACCCACAGCCCCCCGCAGCTCAGCCTTGCAGTAACACATGAGGCTGGGTGCAAGAAGGTGCTAACGCTGAATTCACGCAGATGCAGCCCTTGGGTTTCTCTCTGAGGGCACAATAGCAGCGATCCAGGCTGGGCCTGTCACCTCAGCACGCTGGGAGCCAGCTCCAGCACCTTATTTCTCTGCAGAGCTACAAGGGGGGAGCTGAAACGTGTGATTTAAGCCAGCAAATGGCTTCCCTGAGAGCGAGCAGCGCCTTAATCCCTCCTGCAGTGGGTTCTGTTGAGCCTGACCGTGTCATATAAATACCAGAGGAGCTCTGGTTTTTTTTTTCCCTACTGAGGGCTTGACCTGAATTGACCCAGTGGTTGCTCTGCCCTCAGAGACAGCAGCTCTGGCACCTGGGAGGGGGATGCTTTCAGTTCCCCGGGACATGGCAGCTCCCAGGACCTGCTGCAGCTCAAACACAGCCACCCCCCAGCAGGGTGGGGGCAGAGGGAGCTTCACATTTATAATTAGGAGTAACAGCAGCTGAAACAAGCACTAAAAACCCCACAGCCAACATCATTACCAACTGCCTGCCCTGCTGGGTGTTTTTGCTGGTGCACTCAGGTCAACCCATGTGTGATCATGGAATCATGGAATGGTTGGGTTGGGAAGGACCTTCAAAGCCCATCTAGTCCACCCCCCTGCAGTGAGCAGGGACATCTTCACTAGAGCAAGTTACTCCAACCCTACTCAAGCCTGACCTTAAATGCCTCCAGGAATGAGGCCTCCACCACCTCTCTGGGCAACCAGGACCAGTGTCTCACCACCCTCAGAATGAAGAATTATTTTTCCTAATATCCAACCTAAATCTCCCCTTTCCTAGTTTAGAACCGTCACTCCTCATCCTATCTCTCCATGCCCTCTTGAACAGTTCTCCAGCTTTCTTAGAGGCACCTTTCAGGGACTGGAAGGCCACTATGAGGTCCCTCTGGAGGCGTCTCTTCTCCAGGCTGAACAAGCCCAACTCTCCCAGCCACCCTCTATAGCAGAGGTGCTCCAGCCCTTGGATCATTTTTGTGGCCTCCTCTGGATGCTCTCAACAAGTCCATGTCCTTCTTGTGCTGAGGACTGCAGCTGGACACAGTATTTCTGGTGATGTCTCACCAGAGCTGAGCAGAGGGGACAATCCCCTCTGGATCTGCTGGCCACACTTCTGGTGATGCAGCCCAGGATGTGGTTGCTCTCTGGGCAGCAGGTGCACATTTGGGACTCAGGAGGGACTGGGGGAAGTCTCAGAGCTGGAGTTTTTCATCCACAAGTCCTCCCAAGTGCTTTTTAATCAAGCACACTGTCTCCTAACCTCTTTGGATAATGGGGGTTTTTGCCAACCCAGGTGCAGGACCCTGCACTTGGCTTTGTTGAACTTCATAAGGTTCACCTGGGCCCATGTCTCCAGCCTGGCCAGGGACACAGCTGTCCCCAATACTGTCACATCTCACCAGTGCCATCCCACCTCCCCATCCTCTTTCCAATGGGAAACTCAGACAAAATCCCTCGTGTGCCAGTTCTCCCACTGAAATCCCACAACCAGCTGCCCCCTTCCCAGCTCACCCTGTGAAGAGGGGCAGCAGCCCCAGAGTACCCCAACTGCCTCATCCCACCCCGCTGCACTGCTGCCGGTGCAGGGCCCTTGTCCCAAAGCACCCTCAAGCACTCAGCCCACGCCTCAGCTTGGGTTCCTTTAATTTAAAATAAGAGGCTTATCCACAAGGAAAGAAAGAAAAATGAAGGAAAAGAAAAAAAAAAAAGAAAAAAGGCAGGGTTGGCCACGGGTTGTCCCC
>VXBZ01003157.1:59143-71632 GCA_013399135.1 Heliornis fulica
TCTGCTCCCTCAGTGACAGAGCCTCAGCCCTCTCCTTGATAAGCCGGCAGTACATCAGGGCGATTTTGCACATGTCCTGCAGGAGAGAGAAGAAGTCAATGTGACTGATCTGGGCAGCACAGGGACCACCAATGTGCCAGGGGACCCCACCACATCAGTGTGGGATGCTGTCCCCCAGTTGAGACTTGTCTCCAAGAGCAGAAAACTCCAGTGGCCGATGCTCGTGAGCACAGAGTCTGCTGGTGTACAAACCTCCACAAGCTTCACCATGATCATGAAGGCTTCCTCCGGGTCTGGCCAGTTGAGCTGCTGCCAGGTCTTCACAATCTGAGCGTAGCAGGTGGACAGGTCAACAGTGGATGTGCTGTGCTTGTTGTGCTCCCCAAAAGGTGTCAACTGAGAGGGCAGAGAAAGCAAAGGTGACTTGGTGTGTTGGGAAAGAAGCCATCCCTGACTTTGGGACTCTCTGGCCCAGCCTCAGCTCCATATATCCCAAAGTCATCATCTTGGAGAGTGGTGAAGATGATGATGGATGGAGCAGCCTGAGCTCCCTCCATCATACTCCATAGTGGGACCACACTGAAGATAGGGGAGAGGGGCCTGCAGCCCCGTGGCTGCTGTCCCTTCTCTCTTCCTGAAGCAAAGGGGATGCTCATGGCATGCCCCAAATGCAGTGCCATTGTCTCACTTGGGCCACCAGGGAGCAGCAAGGGAAGGGGCACAGGGAGGTGGCATGGGGACAGGATGGGATCAACTGGTCCAGAGCCCACATCCTTTGTTATGCAACTGAGAGAGGAACCACTCTGGTCCTGGGCTGCTAGAGGAACCTGCATGGTGGCCTTCATGCTATGAGCCAGAACCTTGAGTGAGCTGGAGAGTCTTCAAAGGACACGGAGATGTTCTCCTCCCTGAGTTACCTGGTCCATCTGGACAGCTCTTTGTGCCCTCTCCAGCGCGATGGTGTAGGCCTTCTGCAGCCACTGCGGCACAGCTTCCTTGAACCACTGATGGAAACTGCTCAGAGCCAGAGGTCCATCCCTGTGGATGAAAGCACCAACTTCTCCAACTGCACAGCAGCAGCATGGGGCCACCACCCCTGTACAAGATCACACACAAGAAACTGCCCTGAGGCAGACACAGCCGGTAGCACCACACTGAGGAGAAACCTCCCTTTGTCTAGAAGTTGGTCAAGCCCACTCAGAGACAAGCCTAAAACCTTCTGGTGTAGCCCACATCAACATCAGGCACCAACAGCCTGGTCTGCCTTGTGTGTCACTAGTGATGGAGGTGAACAGGAAGGATTTGAAGTGCCTCTGAATTCCCTCACTTCAGCATCTCCCCTCGCTCTGGGTTGGATACCTCTGTGGGAGGAAATCCTTCATCTGATAGAGCTCCTTCAGGTTCATGTAGAGCTGGAAAAGGCTCTCGGCTGTGGGCTTGGACATGCTGCTGTCGAGCTCATGCAGCTGCTCCTGGACGTGCTCTGCGACCTGGCAGTGAGCAAGGGAAGGGGGAACAGCTGTGAGGGTCTGGCTGGGAAGGACAGGTCTGCCAGGGGCTCTCTGGAGCCACGGGGTGAGGGTCAGCTCAGGGAACACCACTTCCTCTTGGGTGGCATTGCAGGACATTCACTGGGTCAAGAAAGCAGATGATGGTCACTTTATGGCCATGCAGGGAGAGATGGAGAGCTTCCCAGGCTTGCTGCCTTCCCAGGCTTTACACCTTAGTCCCAGGAGCTCAAAGCAGCCCAGGCTTGCTCACCAGGCTCTCCAGCTCCAGGTAGGCAATGGAGAAGAGATTCAGCTTCAAGGTGCTGCAAGAAAGAAGAGGGGACTCAGGAGTCTGCCAGCCCCAACCCAGAAAACCCAGTTCAGCCAACCCTCCCAGGCCATGCCCTTGCCATAAGGGTGAGGACAGCACAGCTCTGAGGCAGGGATGGGACCACAGATGCTGCCTGTGGAGCCCAGGAGCCATGGAATGAGGCATCATAGTACCCTGTTACTCTTTTACCCCAGAGAAGGTTTGGGGGCATCAAGGTCCAAAACTTACTTGATGAAGAACTTATTCCAGATTTTCTGTCCCTGCTGGAGATCTCCTATCACCTCCAGGAGGAGTCTGGACAAGGCTTTACCATTCTCCTCCATGGTCTGCAGAGGAAGAAACATCTTGGTTTGTGTGCTTAGTGACTTTGAGATCGTGTGGCTCCATTCTGATCTGATTTATTTCCATGACTTATTCTCGTGGAGTAGCAATTGGTCATTAGATCCACATTAGGAACTCCAAGTTGTTGGTGACATCCAGCCTGTTCTTGCATGGCTGAGCTGGGGTCACCCTCGTGTCCTCCTGAGCACTAAACCAAGGCCTTAAGCTTCAATGCCCCTTGGCAGCTGGAGGTAACCCAGCTCATGGCATTTTAAAAGTGGAAACCCAAATGCCTTGGCTGCACCAGAAGACTGGAGAAGTTTTGGTGTGTCTTGTCATCCCTTGGGCCTCCCACCCCAAGCCCAGAAAACTGCTCCTTATAATGTCTGAGAGACAGAGATGGGAACTGACCTTCACCATGGGCTTGAGGTGCTGCTTCTTCATGTGAAACCACTCCGTTGTGCCTGACTGCAAGAGAAGAGTCCTGGTGTGATGACAGGGAAGCAGGAGGCACAAAGACACCTTTGTCATTGCCATCCTGTCCCTGCCCCCTGGCTGTGGTCAAGACCCAGCTCTGTGAGGTGCAAGCCACGGGCTTGGGGCCACCATGTTGAAGAGGAGCAGGTGGTTTCCCTCCCATGGTTGTCCTGGTGGCTTTGCTGAGGTGTGGGCATTGGGCAGGGGATGGATGGCAAGGGGGAGACACAAGGTCCCACCTCCCCAGGGCTGGGGGGGGTGGGAGCCCCAGTCCCGCTACCTTCAGTGCTGTAGAGACCATCTTGGGGAGGTCAGGGCTGAGCGTGCACAGCTCATGGAAAGCTTTCATTTTGCACATCTGGACCAGCACCCTGCAAAGCAAGAACCTTGAGTGGAACCAGCACAGCCCTTCAGAAACAGCTGCCTCCCTCCAGAGACCCTACCCGAACAGACCTTCCCCTCCCAACATCCCCCCCAGGGAACCCAGGACGAGGGACAGGACAAGTGGCACAGCAGCCTAGGAGGGAGCAGGAAGGGCTCACACAGGTTTCTCCCCAGCTTACAGACATGTCCACCACGGTGGCCAAGCCACATGACCCCACACACAGCCGGTGCCCGACTCACCGGAGCAGGGACTGGAGCCGCTCCGTGGACCTCGGGACAGAGAGGGGGAAAATGATGCGGTACCTCCGGACGAGGGAGATCCCGTAAGCCAGCAGGGACTGGAAGGACTCAGCCAGCTCTGCCTTCTGGGGAGAGGAAAGACAACGTGTGCTGGCCTCAGCAGCAGCCACAGAGACGCCAGCAGGACCACAGCACCATGGCAGAAGGAGCTAGTGGTCTCCGTTCCTTTCTAGCCTGCTTCAGAGGTGGGAACCACCCCCCTGCCCCATACGTCAGGTAACTTCTCCCTGGAGGGGCAGAACTGAGCTTTGTGCTTACACCCCATTGCTGTGTGTGGAGGAATTGGAGTCTCAGCATGGAGCTGGGATGGCTTGGGAAGATGGGCAGGGAAAGTAGGAATAGGGTTGTGTGTGAGTGCTCCAGGGGGGTGGTTGACTTGATGGCCAGAAGGGTGACCATGAGCCAGCAATGTGCCCTCGTGGCCAAGAAGGCCAATGGCAACATGGGGTGTATTAGAGGGGGTGGTCAGTAGATCAAGACATGTCCTTCTCTCCTTCTCTCCTTCTCCTCTGCCCTGGTCAGACCACAGCTGGAGTATTGTGTCCAGTTCTAGGCCCCTCAGTTCCAGAAGGACATAGAACTCCTTGAAAGAGCCCAGTGCAGGGCCACCAGGATGATGAAGGGATGGAACAGCTTCCTNTGTAAGGAAAAACTTTTTCCCTGTGAGGGTGCCAGAGCCCTGGGCCAGGCTGCCCAGAGAGGTTGTGGAGTCTCCTTCTCTGGAGACATTCCAGACCAATCTGGACACATTCCTGTGTGATTTAATCCAGGTGACCCTGCTCAGGCAGGGGGTTGGACTGGATGATCTTTAGAGGTCCCTTCCAACTCCTAATTTCCCGTGATTCTGTGATGAAGAAGAGGGATGTTGGTACAATGGGTAAGGGCTTCTCCATGGAGAGGAAGAACAAACCCCCAGAGCAAAGGGACTCCCTGACCCATGGTTGTCCTGGCTGTTCCCAGAAACGCCCTCCATCCGCCCCAGCACCCCTGTACCCCACAAGCCCCTGCCCTTCCTGGAACACAGCGAGGGTGAGAGCCCCAGGAGCTGGGAGGAGAGGCTCAGGGTGGGGGGCATAGGACACGTTTCCCTGACCTGGGCCCACCATGTGGTGCCAGAATCCCCTCACCTGCTCTGGCCTCAGGCGCTCCTGCACCCACTGGTACTCGATGCTGGTGATCTGGTGGAGCAGGCAGTTGCTGTTGAACTCCAGGCTCTGGTAGAGCTTGCTGTAAGCCAGCCACTGCCTGGGGAGAGGGAGAGGCTGGGCTGAGCCCCGGGGGCTGGGGGGCAGCCAGAGGCCAGCGTGGGGTTCCCTCACCCGCAGCTACGGCTGGGATTGCAGGACCCAGGTCTCCTAGTGCTGCTCAGGGCAGCGGGTAACTCCAGCTGCACTGATCTCACAGGAGAGACATGGGGTCAGATGGCCCCAGGGAAGGAGTGGGGACCCTTGACCATCCCCCCCAACCCCTGGTGCTGTGTCATGGCTTCCCCAGGCATAGGGTACTCACGCCATGACCTGGTGGAAGTCAGAGAGATCCTTCTGCGTGGCATGGAGGTACAGCACCGTGCTGGCGTGCCTGCTCAGCTCCCCGTCCCAGGAGATGCTGCCAGCCTGTGAGGACACAAAAGAACGGTGACATGGCCTGGAGTGAACTGGGCTGCATGAGGAAGGGGACAGGCACCGGGGTGGGGTGTGTTCCAGGCCCACAGGAGGTCCCATACAGATGCTGAGCACAGGCAGGGACCATCAAAGTGGGCTGCTTCTCCCCCACAGTACCTGGTGCTGGAGGATCTCGTAGGACACCAGCTGCTGCAGGAGGTGGCGATGGACGGTGTAGCTTGGCTGTGTCCGGCTGCTTGTGGTGGCCCTCTGAAGAGATGAGGCACAGAAACAATAACCAAAACCTGCCTGACTGCAGGGACAGCCAGAGGTTGGGAATGCAGGAGCCCAGAGAGCATGGGGATAGGAAGCCCTGGATGAAGCTGATCCCAAGGAGGCAGGTGCACCAGGAGCAAGGTCCCTGTTCTGACATGGAGCTCCAAGGAGGGACAAAGCTGGTTTCTGGCACATGCAAGCCCTTGGTGCTGGCAGCTCTGATCCCAGGGCAGGGATCCATGACCTCAGGATAGGTCTCAAGGCACAGACAGCTGCCCCATCCTGCCAAGGTAATGGAAAGGGACCCTTTCCCATCCCCTCCTACCTTCTTGTGAGTCAGCAGGAACTGCAGGTGACACTGTCCCCGGTTGGGGTACGTCTCTGTCCGTGGCTCCAGCTGGTACCACTGGTCATCCCAGCAGTGCAGGTCCTGCACACAGAGACACGGGTGACACCCTGGGCAGCCGTTCATGGGAACACACAGGATCCCACACAGGCACCAGGAAGACACCATGTCAGATAACTCTAGCACTGGGTTACACAGAAAAGCTGTATGACCACGGAGCTGGAGCAGCTGGGGCACTTCCCGAGGAACCTGACACCAATTTACAGCTCTGAGCCAGGGTCCTGCATGAGCTCGGTGCTGCCACGGGGCTGGGGCCATGCACGGACCCCGTGAAGTTTTAATGGCACCTGGGGAGTCACCTGAAGGAGATGATGAGCGCTCACCTTCAGGCGAAGGACCACGTTCCCCAGGAAATCATCCTGCCCTTTGTCTTTTCGAGCATCTTTAAAGATCCTGCAAGCCACAAACAAAGGAGGGGCTGAAAAGGTTTCCTGCAGCCGTGACCCCCCACCGCTGGGGCAAAGAAGGGCAGTGAAGACCCGCTGCCCTCCCTCCCTCCTTCCAAAAGCAATTTTTAAAAGGCAGAAGGCAAATAAGCTTTTTCCAAACCCTTTCTGCCCAGCAGCCTGTGGGCCACGCCAGCACCAACCGTTTGAGACCGTGGAGGTCCGTCAGCTCCCCCAGTTTGTGCCGCACCGACTCCACCGTGTCCGAGTCCCTGCGAGGGCGAGCAGCGAAACCCCCCGGGGAGAAGGAGGAAATTCAGGTGATTGCAAAACAGATCAGAGAGTTGCAATGGCAGCGGGCAAGGGAAGGGGTCTGTGGGGGGTGGGGATGTGTGGGGACTGAGGCCACCCTCAAAACCAGCTGTCCAGCCTAAATCTGTAAATGTGGCTTCTTTATATATGTAAAATCAGTGCTGGGGATCAGCCCTGCCCAGGGCTCTCTCTGCTCATTGCATCCTGCACCGTGTTCACTCCGGCAGAAAGCGATGGGAAAAGGGGTCCTCAGCCGGCTTCTGGGGCTTTATAAATGATGTGGGTTGAAGGACCACCCCAGGACCCCCTCCAGGTGAAAAGACCCTGCTCAGGCTTGGGGCTGCTGGCCAGGGGTGCTGCCACTCACCACATGTCCAGGTGGAAGCTGGCTGTCTCCATGTCTTCAAACTCCCTGCAAGGCACCAGTGGGATGCTGTTACTCGAGAAGCATCCGAGGGACCAGCAAGCAAGCAGGCAGGGCAGCTGGGGGTTACAGGCAGCAGCTCCTCCCTGGGGGAGACCCCAAACCACCCCATGCAGCCTGGGCAAGTGGTGGGACAGCCCCCCCAGGGAGGGAGTTTTGCCACACTTTTGTTTTTCACCTCCCTCAACCTGCTGCAAGGGGCAGACCAGACGTTTGGCAAGGCCCGGGGGGCATCACAGCAGTAGAGCCCCAGCTCCTGGCTGGGGTGAGCAGTGAACCCCACCCCCACATCACACCCTCCAGCCCCCCAGGGAGCAAAAGCATGAGGTGGTGGATTACAGGATAAATGTCTCATCCCACACCGGGCTGAGGGTCTGGCTTATGACTTGCGTGCGATGGATCTGGTCTTCAGGGATGAGGTCTTTGACCACAGCCTTCATCCGCTTCTTGTGATCGGGGTGGGCTGGTTCCTGGCTCTTGGCCTCGATACCCAGCAGGCAGTAGGGGTCACTGAACCCTGTGAGGGTGGGGTGTTTGTGCAAGTCTCCATCGGGAGCAGCAGCTGTCCCTTTTCCGATGGGACACCCACCCATCCCCACTTACCACTGACGTCTTTACCCAAAATCCCCTTGGCCTCCTTCACAGTTGCTTTCAGGCAAAAAATTGGACTCTAGAAGAGAGAGAAAAGGCCAAAAAAAAAAAAATTAAAAAAAAAAACTTAATGTGGGGTTCACCAACCCCATGAGGAAGGATGTGGCTCGGGAAGGATTGCACTGTCAGTTGCCACTCAGGCTAACAAACAGCTCCTGAGCAACATCCCCAGCACGGCCCAGGGCACCCCACAGAGCCTGAACACAGAGGACCAGGAGGCACTGCAGCCCCCCCTCAGCACCCCCCCAGATGCAGGGTCCCCTCAGGCCACTGCACACCGGGGAGACGCCGTCTGGCTGCGTACCTCCAGTTTCTTGACCTGCTGCATGATGACGCTGTGCTCCTCCGCGGCCATGCCGAAAGCCTGTTGCAGACACCGAGGGTAAGGGATGCTGCTCCCTTAACAGGGGCTGGAGCACAGCCAGGGGCTTCCCTCTGCTCCCTGGGAGCCAGCTGCACTCGAGGGGAGAGGAGAGGAGCAAAGAGCCCAGCAGAAGGGCTGGGGACCAGCTGAAAGCTCTCCAGGGAGAGCCTCCTTCCCACCATTCCGACCCTAAGATAAACATCCATCCCCAAGCTAGGAGTTCCCAGCCCAAAGCTGTCCCAGCCCTCCAGCTGGATGCTGCTGCTGCTGCATCTCTGGATGTGCTTGCTCCCAGTGCTCCCCATCTCCTTTAGCTGGGTGGACATGTCAGGGGATGGGGTTTGGAGACCCCGCTGGGGAGGGCGGGACCCACCTTTTGCACGTAGGCGTAGAGCTCCTGGGAGTCTGCAACATGGTGGGGCTCAGGCTTGCCCAGGCGGTGCCAGATGGTGTAGAGGACCTCCTCGTAGAGCAGGGCCAGCTATGGGGAGAGAGCCAACACCTCACATGGGGCCAGGCCAGCATGGACTTGCTGCATGCACCCCCTGGGATTAGCGGGGTGTCCCCTCCCACCAGCCCCCCAAGCTCCCGGCCTGTCTCTGCCACCCCCTCCCAGCATCCAGCCTGGCCCGACCACCATCTGCTGTCCCTGGGGAGCATCCTCAGAGCTGAGCCACAGCTCTGAGCCCCAGCAGCACTGCCACCCCCTCTGGTGCCACCAAGGGAGATCATGACAGGGCCACACTCATACCTCTTGCTTGGATAACCGGTGGGACAGATCCATCTGGAGAAAGAAGAGAAGCAGAGAGTGGTTTCAAGAGGAAACCACAGCCAGGCAGGGCTGGACATCCCATCGGGGTGGGATGGCCCCAAAGGATGATGTCACACCACTGCAGTGATGCCCCACAGCCACTTCCTCTGTCCTCCACTAATGGGGTGGCATGGGGGCTTCACTGCTGAGCCCCATTAATTGAGGAGGGGGTGGCAGGGATGGGGTGACCCATAGGAGTCTCTAAAAGCCGGTTACTCCACCACTCGCCCCACAGAGCTGTTCACTGGCCTGGCCAAGCCCAGCAGGACCAGGCTGGAGAGTGAACCGACCAAGGGACAGGGCAGGTGGGCAAAGTGTGGTGAGGAGCTGTGGGCTGGCCCAGGCAGCCCTGGCCAAGGAGCCATCAAAGCCATTGGGATTCATGATTGGTGTCCCTTGGACACAAAGCACTTGTCTTGAGCTGAAGTCCATTCCTCACTTGAAGAATGACCAGCGGTAACAGCTGCTTTCCACAGGGCAATGAAGTTCAGCCAGGCCCACAGGAGGCACAGCCTGGCTGTGGGACCCAGGGGGTCCCACTGATCACACAGCTCCTGCCCTGGATGTCACCTCCTGCTCCACACCCCTCCAGCCAGGAAAACAAAATCTGCCTAAACCCCCCTTTTCCCTGGCCAACCCATCTCCCAGCCCATCCCCACCCCCAGTTCTCTCTGTGCTGCAGAGCCTGAGCCCGGTGTCTGCTCCCACAGCCATGGTCTGGGTTCAGCCACCACCACAGCTGAGCAACTCATTCCTGCCAAGGTGCTTGGCCGGGTGACAGTGACATTGCCACCGCCATGAGCTGGGTGACACAGCCAGAGGCAGGGGGACCGGTGTCCCTGTGCCATCCGTTACAGCTCTCAGGGTTTGAGCCTCTTGGGAGTGCAATGGGGTGATGCCAAAAAAATTAATATACTTTTTTTTTAATTAATTTGGCCCTTTCCATGCTGAGGGTTTTATGCCAAGCACATGTCCAGTGGCTCACTCAGCCAGGGCTGGAAGGGACAGATGAGTGGATGGACAGACAGACCAACCCTACCTGTGGGTCAGCCCAGGCCCTGAAATGACCTTAGGATCCTCCTAGTAGAAAAAAAAAACCCAGCCCCATCCCTGAGCTGGAACATTCACATTTGCTTATGGCAAATCAAGGGCTGGCATAATCCTCTGGCCATCTGTACTGAATTCAACTCTCCCACCCACAGCAAGTTTAACCCTCAAGCTGCTTTTCTCCCGCTTTTTGTCCCTTCTTTTAACTGCTGGTCAGTGCCAGGAGGGGCTGCAGTGACCCCGCAGCATCTGTGGAAGAGGGGAGATGTGTTGCACCAAGGAGGGTCCCTGCCTGCCCCTGCCCAGGGCACCTTGCCTCCAGCATCATCCTGCCTGCACAGCCCCATCCAATTCCTTCTGCCTGCCACGGGCAGCCCCACAGAGGGTTGCACAAGTGGAGGTAAGAGGGGAAAACAGACTATTTCTCTGCTGTCAATAGTGTCAAAGCACAAGTGTCTGCTCCATGTCCTGCAGTGGGGTCATGTGAGAGCAGGAGGAGGAATCACCACTGGTTTTGGGGTTGGGGGTGGGGGGGGGTTGCTCTCTGTTGCTCCCTTCTGCCACCTGGGATGGTGGCTATGGGATCTGCTTCGTGCACATGGGACTGGTGGAGCTAAAGCTGAGCTGAGCCATCAGGATGTGTTTGCTCCTGCTAATCCCCAGCCCCAATCCAGTCGCGATGCTTAAAGCCAGCATCCCAGTGTGGGAGGCCACAAGTGGTGACACTGAGGAGGGAGAAGTCCATGGGGGACACACCACCAGGACAGATCACCCCAGGAATCCAGCACTGGGGGACTGATTGTTCCCTGAAGCTCCCAGCAGCACTGGGCAGAGCTGTGGGTTCCATCTCTGTGGGGCAGCTACACGGACGCTGCCTGTCCGGCCGCTGCAGAGGAAGTCGGTTGGGTTGGGTTGGGCGAGAGCTTGGGGGATGTGCTGGCAGCAGGGAGCCCAGAGGGGCTGGGAGACACTGGGGAACTCTGATGGAGCCACGAAGGGACCCTCAGTGTGTGTTGACGCCACACACAGCCCTCAGGTTCACATCTGTACAGGTATGTCCCCCCATATCCCCACCCCACCCCTTGCTCACCCTCACAGATCTTCCCAGCTGGGACAGACGCTCAGACACATTTCTCTTGGAAAGACACCCCCAGGCACAGCCACTCCAACCTCTCCCTGGGGCCATTGCACCCCCAAACACGCTCCTCAGCACCCAACACGCTCCCCAAGCTGCCGTGGTCACAGCCACCTACCTCATGGCTCTCCTCCTCGGGGAGGGTCCCCGCGGGGGGCTCGCTNCCCTCGCTCACATGCTCAGAGGAAACCACAGACCTTACCTCGCCGTGACCATTTTAACAAGCGGAAACGTGCACAGGCCTCCTTCGAGCCGTCCCGGCCCCGCTCCCCACCGCCCCGTCCTGGACCTCCAGCCCCTTGGCCATTGAGACTGTGGTACAGATGGGATGGGGGCAGAAGAAGGGTGTCACATCCAGTCCCTGCTATTGTTTATGAGCGAGGAGTTGGGATCAAGAAATAGTCCTGAGAGGGCGAAGCCCACCAGGGAAATGGGGGGTGGAGAGGATGGGTAGGCACAACATGGAGGATCTGGTCTCTGATGTGTATCTGGGATCTCTTGTGCCCCACAAGCACAGACAGCGACCCCACAGAAAGCAGAAGGTGTCTTCAGCCCCGGGGGAGGTGGAGGGGGTTGGGATTCCCCCTCCCACCCTTGCACAAAATCTGCAGGGTGGGAGGGGGGAATCCCTGGAGCATCCAGGTGCGTTGGATGAGGTTGGGCTGAGACCCGATGCACTTGGTGCATGTGCCAGGGGTGGCAGTGGGAAAGGGACCGCGGGGTTTTTCCCAGATGAGCTGTGCAGGCGGAGCTGCTCACTGAGAGAAAAAAAAAAAAACAGCAGGAAATGGGGTTAAAAACTTGTGCTTTTTGTCAGCTTTCCTGCTGGTAAACACTTTATCTGATTGCCACTCACAAGGCAGTCGCCTATCGCAGCCCGGCAGCAGATCCCTATCGAAACCCCTCGCTGATGGCAGGGGGGGAAGGCACGGGTGGGCACCAGGGAAGAGCTGGCTCGCTCCCCGGTGGCCACAGTACACCCACCGTTGGAGCAGCCTCCTCTGAGGGGCTGCTGAGCTGCTTGAGCTGCTCAGGGGGGAGACCCACAGCCACAGGAAGGACATGAGCCTGTGCACAAGGCTTGCATGTCGCTACTGCGGCTGCTCAGCACCCCCCTGAGAAGCAGGGCCGTGACCACAGCTGATGCTGCACTCTCCCATGAGAGGTGTTTTTGGCTTGACAGCCTTCCTAGTTCTGGGTCCTGGCCACTCCTGGAAGCTGTGAGCAAGATGCTCCAGCTGCAGCACAGGGGCCAGAGGCTCCATGTCGTGGTCAGTGGTGCTGTGGGGCCTGTCAAGGATTTCGGCCAAGTCAAGGAGGACTGTGGAGACTGCACTGGAAAGGCTGTTCCCATAATGACCATAGGTGGGATTGCAAAGACACCTCCAATAGCCTGGGGTACCTGTGTGGGGGTAGCCTGCAGCACGCTGGCTCAGACCAGGGCTGCTGGAGGTCTGGCAGCAGCATCCCTGCAAGAGGGCAGGAGAGAGGCAGGGAGCCCGGCCCTTTCACCCTTGTAATCGTGTGGTCCTATAATTAGGGCAGGCTCATAGAATCATACAATGTGTTATGTGGGAAGGGACCCTCAAAGCCCATCTAGTCCACCCCCCTGCAGTGATCAGGGACATCTCCACTAGATCAGGTTGCTCAGAGCCCCATCAAGCCTGACCATAGACTCACAGAATCCCTGGGGTTGGAAGGGACCTTTAAGCTCATCGAGTCCAGCCCCAGCCTGAGCCTGCCCAGCCCACCTCTAGACCATGTCCTGCAGCA
>VXBZ01003157.1:72033-99854 GCA_013399135.1 Heliornis fulica
GAAAAATTTTATCCTAATATCGCACCTAAATCTCCCCTTTTCTAGTTTAAAACCATAAACCAGGTTGCTCTGGTTTAGTGGCTTTAGGATAGACACAACTTCTATGTGTCTGGAAACCCCATAAGAGCAGGTCATATTGGCAAAAGAAGCTCCTTGAGCTTGAGGGACCAGGAGATGGAAAAGGGTTGCTGGGGGTGGCAGTGGATTGATGGGGTGTCAGAGTTTCTTTAGCCAGGTCAGCCAGCACAGGGCCAGGGCTGAGAGGGGCTGCAGGGCACACAGGGAGTTGAAGGGGCAGGTGGAAATAGCTCCAGAGGTACAGCAAGACCCCAAAGAGCTGAAATCCATCCCAGCTCATCCCCTGAGGTCTGAAAAAAAGCTTCTGGCTCCACCTCTGCTCTCTCTCCTGTCAGAGGGCTCTTTTGTAACCCACGCTGAAGCACTGCGGAACCAGACTTCAGCATCACTTCCTCTGCGCTCCCCAGCTCGGCAGTGGAGCCACCTTCTTGCCCCATGTCAGTCCCAGTCCCTTTGGTGGCAGAGATGCTTGGAGGTGCTTGTCCAGCCCTGCCAGCCCTTACCCTCACCTTTACCCAGCCCAGTGTCTGCTTCACCTTGAGCAAACAGTTCAAAAGCTTCTCCCTCCCTTGCTGACGGACGGGCACACAGCGAAGGTGATTTCGAGTCTGCCTCCCTCTCCCCTGACACACACAGATGCTGGTTATTGATCTGGGACATCACTGCTGTGCTCCACAAAATGCTGTCAGCAGGAAGCAGAGATGTGAAGTGCACAACAGCATTGGGAAACGATTGCTGTCGTCTTTTCAGCCTTGATTGCAAAAGCAAAATCTGGTCTAGCAAAGAGCAACCACAGAGATAAAGGCAGGTTCGCCACGCCAACCCCAAGCTGCTCACACCTTTCGCTGATTTTTGCCAGCAAAAAATAACAAGGGTCCAAGAAATGTCTCTTGCCTTGACCAGCACAGGGAGAACAACTGGTAAATGTCGAGTTAAACCTCAAATCCACCCCCCTTGTAATGGCAAAGAAATAAAATCCACTCTGATCATAACTATGGCCAAGCATCAGGCAATTGTTCTCCAGCCTGGGGACTGTGCTGGGGATTTGCAGGTTTTGGAGAGGAAAAGTTCAGCTTCAGTATGTGTTAAAAAAGCGCCTTCCCCACCAGTTCCCCAGCTGGTCACCACGTTGTCCAGGGCTGGTTTGCAACGGGCTGGAAACACTCCGCACAGCCCGGCAGGGCGGGCAGCGTGTGTCCCCCAGCAGAGATCAGGAAGGTGGCTGTGCAGGGCTCACAGGGTTTTGAGCCTCAGTGTGTGTCAAGGCAGAGTTATTTGGTGATGATCTTTCAAGAGCAGCAAATAGCCCTTTTTCTTTCTCCCTGCCCTGGGTTTTGGCAGCAGCCACCTGCTCTGCAAAATACTGGTGACAAAAATCCCTGAGCTCTCATATCTGCTCATATTTGTACCTTGGATTACATCTCATCCAGGAAACAAGAAGAAAACCCCTAAAACCAGTTCCAGAATCAGCAGAGATTGCTGGTTAATAGACACAACATCTATAAACTCCAAAGCACAAACCTGCAGACAAAGCAAAACATCCCGGAGAACCCAAGTCAGGAGCTGTAAAAGGATTTTGTTTTCCAAAGGGAGGGGTTCAGCATCCCCCAAACAGACCTCCCTTCCCACAGCATCATTCTGCCTCCCAAAATAAGCAGCTAGGGGCACGTACCATATATATATGCACAGCACAGAACAAATGACTCATCCTAAAGGAAAAGCCTTTTTCCTTAGAGCTATTCCCCAGGGGGTGATTACAGGGGGGCGCTGGTATAAATAAAGTCCACAGTTCATTCGTGCACGGGGCTAGAGGTGCTGCTGAGGAGGCAGATCTCCAAAGAACAAGCATTATCTCCCTCTTTAAAGGGTGTCCTCTTCGCTTTAAAGGAAAACCTGGTGTGCAAGGACCCTCTGCAAGCATTAACAGCAGTTTATCTTCCTACCTCTTGGCTTGATAATCCGGGAGCTGCAGCCTGCCCTCAGCCTTATCTTAATCTCTCGGCTGGAAATGGGCAAATAGTCAAAAAAATTGATTTCAACATGTCCCTCCCTCACTTCTCCTTTTAAGCACGGGGTCCAATGACTCTGCAAAACCGGGCTGCGCCTGCCGGAGTTTGGCAAGGCGACCAGTAAAGTACAAGGTGGAGAAGAGGAAGGTGGAGAAGAGGAAGGTGGTTTCAAAATGGCAACAGGGACAGATGCTCCTGCTCCCCCTCCTCCGGGCTGTGCAGTGGGGACATCCCTCCAGGGACCTTTGAGTGCTCTGGGACCAGTGGTTTCATACATGGGAGGGATGTGAGTCAGTTCCATTCCTTGTCCACTTTTGGGTCTCCTGCCCTAACTCCACGTCTTCCCTCTCACAGGGTCTCCTGAGCGCCTTGAGTGCACCTAGCAAAAAGCAAGGGGATGGACACAGCACCCCCATATGTCACCCTACTTGGGACATCTTAGAAGGATGGCAAGGCAAGCCCTGTCCTTCTGGGAAGCACGTAGGGGACTTCCAGCCACCATCCTGGCTCAAATGTGGTGTCTGGCTGCCTGTCCCATAGCACAAGGCAGGGGGAGACTGCAGCTCCCCTCGGGGCAGCAGCCCATCTTGTCCTTTGGGGGTCATCAAATCCATACATTGATCTTGGATTGGAGCAGCCTTTAAAACCTTTCACGCATCACTGCCACGTGCAGGCAGCATTTCACCCACTTCCCGCTCCCAGAGATGAATTCGGTGTCGGCCACTGGGCCCATCCATCCGCAGGGACAGGAGTATAAATGTCACGGTTTCACCAGCTGGTTTGGGGCACAGAGCAGCAGGAGCATGTGCCTGAGCAGAGGAGGGACCAGGGGTGCTGTAAGGTGGAAGAACTTGGGGCTGAGAGCTGGGACCAGGCGTGCCCCATGGTGCCCATTAAGCACCTTCATGTCTGTCTTGGAGAACACACCCTAAGTTATTGATGAGTATCAGCACCAAAATGGGCCCTGCCGGGCTCTTCCTCCACAACAAACCCCTGAGGAGCCCACCAGGCCCTGCAAAGCTGCATGCTTGGATGATGGGAGGAAGCTGAAGGGCTGAATCCCCTCCCCCACCGCCCCCTGATCCCAAACACGCCAAAACACCGTGAATTACTGCGGCCGCTCTGCGCCACGGGGAGAGCGACTGTGACACCGGCAGGACCCAGCCCTTATGGAGCAAAGTACGTGGAGGAGGAGGAGAGGCTGAACTTGACCAAAGGAAAGGAAAGGTTTGGAAAGGCAGGATTTGCTAAACCAACCTCGCAAATGGAGTCCAAGCTGATACCTTTTGCTCCAGTATCTGTAGGAAAGGGCGGGTGGGTGGCTGGGAGGAAGCAGCAGAGGTGGGTCCCGGTCCGTTTGCGCCCTGAGGTGGGAGATCAGCAGCCCCAGCCGGCAGGTGGGAGCCCCCACTCCTGCTCCCCGTGATGTGAGTCTGTTCACAGCCCGCTGTGGCCTCTCTCAGTGACACAGTGACTGGCCCTTGAGCAAGGAGGGTGCTGAAATACCGGTTTCCAGTTCGGTCTCATGATGGCAGCTCTTTGAGCTGACTCACTCATGATGGGTGAGTAATACCCAGTACAGCAGCAGAGAAAACCCCTGCCTAAAATTAAGATCTCCACCCTGTGTGTCCTGGCATTTCATACTAATCCATGAGAGAAAATAACCCCACATTTGTCACTTGGGTTTACTAGTCCAGCTTTAAACCTGAAACCACCTCTGGAGCAGCACCTGTGTTAGCAAACCCCATCTCCTAATACCAACCTGGCAGCTGTTTGCAGCTGGAGGTGCCTGTGATGCGATCACATTGGCCAACTCGAGCTGCTCTCTGGTGAGGACTGGCCGTGCTCTGTCTGCTCTGTGAACAGCTGGGGCCAAACTCCACCCTACACCTCCTGCCACCTCCAGCAGCGCTTGCGAAGTCATCCGGCCTAAATCACCCTGTCCATCAGGAGGCAGAGACGCAATTTGACCATCAGCTGCTCCTGGGGAAGGTGGGCACTGGCCAGACTGGCTCAGTCATGGTCCCTGTGACATCAGCACATCCCCTCCAGCTATTTAAGAAATAATGCAAAGTAATTATTTATTTTCTTGGTAATGGGTCACATGAAGCAGGACTGCAGGTTGGAGGAGGAGGAGGGCTCCATCTCTTCAAGGCCAAGTGTTGGGTCCTGCCCTTGGGTCACAATAACCCCAGGCAGTGCTACAGGCTGGGGGCAGAGTGGCTGGAGAGATCCCTGGAGGAGGAGGACCTGGATGGGGGGAGGGGGGTGGTTGACAGCTGGCTGAACATGAGCCAGCAGTGTGCCCAGGTGGCCAAGAAAGCCAAAGGCATCTTGGCCTGTATCAGGAATGTATCAGCCTGTACTGGAAGGGTTGTCAGGATTGGAACAGGCTGCCCAGAGCAGTGGTGGAGTCCCCATCCCTGAGGGATTTCAAAGGCCAATAGCTGAGGTGCTGAAGAACATGGGCTAGAGGTGAGCTGGGCAGGGTCAGGCTGGTGTTGGACTTGTTGATCTTAAAGGTCTCTTCCAACCCCAGGGATTCTGTGATACCTTCAGCTGGAAACAATCCTGGGGAAGCACAGACATGTCCCATCCCTCCAGGGTGAAGTTCTTTCCCAGACCCCAGCAATCTACAAGGAGTAGGAAATCCACAAGTAGTACCTGGGGTTCCTGCAGGAACATGTGGAGGGTTTTGCATAAGATCTCAAAGCACTTTAGAAACACCCAGTTACACCAGAGTGCTGCGAAGGAGGTAAACCGCCCGTATTCAGCGCGGGGAAGCAGGCACAAGGTGAAGTGAGGGTCTCCTCAAGTGAAGAGCCTAAGTCATGCCTAGAAGACACAGTGCTGGAAAATCAAACCTGCCTATGCCAAAAGATTAACTGGATCCAACATGAGCCTTTCCCTATGCCCCCCCGTTGCTTCAGCAGCAGAACACCATCAGCCACATACTGAGTGTAGCGGTACGATGTGAGTTTCACATGACAGCCCGACTGCTGCTCAGCTGATCAATCATTCAGGCAGGAACCAGATCTGGAGACATCCTAATGCACATTGTTTCCTACTCACAGCCCACTTCCACAACAGCAGCAGACTTTCAATTGTACTTCCCTGCTTTAAGCTCTTCTCCACGGGCAGCAGGACTGGCTGACACTTCCAGCCCCTCCAAGCCCTTTCCAACAGAGAGCAGAGCTCCTGGTTCCTCCAAGGGACATGGCAGCACGTGCTGAACATCCAAACCAAATCACATTTCCAGGGATCCTCAGCAGCATCTGTCTGGCATAAGTCTGCACCCACCTGGATCGTGCTGCTCCTCTCACGCCTGAGCCTGCACGAGCCTTGCTCACTGCACGGCTTGCACAGGTCCCACAGCTTCAGCATCCTCCAGGCTCACCAACACCAGCATCCTCCATGTCCCTCATCCAGTCCAACCTCTGCTAAAGCAGGGTCACCTTGGGCTGGTTGCACAGGATCACATCCAGAAAGGTTTGGGATCACTCCAGGCTCTACCACCTCTGGGCAGCCTGGCCCAGGGCTTGAGCAACCGCAGAGCGAAGACTGACATGGAACTTCCTGTGCTCCAGTTTGTGCCCACTGACCCTTGTCCTATCACTGGGCACCACTGAGAAGTCAGGTCCCACCCTCTCATGGGGAAAGGCTGAGAGAGCTCCAGCTCCAGACTCTGGTCCCCATGAGAGGGTGGGACCAGAGAGGGTGGGACCAGAGAGCTCCAGCTCTCTCAGCCTTTCCCCATGACAGATGCTCCAGTCCCCTCACACCCTCCACTGGACTCTCTCCAGTAGTTCCCTGTTTTGAACCAGGGAGCCCAGCACTGGACACCTAACTCCAGCAGGGCAGAGCAAAAGGAAAGAACAGAACCTCTTTCAACCTGCTGGCCATGCTCTTCTCAACACCCCCAGGTCCCACTGGCCTCTTGTTCACGAGGACACACTGCTGGTCATGGAGAGCTTGGCGTCACCAGGACTCCCAGGTCCTTTTCCGCAGAGCTGCTTCCCAGCAGGTCAAGCCCTGACTGTACTGGTGCGTGGGGTTACTCCTACCTGGGTGCAGGACCCCACCCTTGGCCTTGTGGAACTCCACTGGGTTCCCTCTGCCCAGGTCTCACTAAATGGCAGCACAGCTTCCTGGTGTCAGCCACTCCTCTGAGGTTGGTGTCAGCAGCAAACTTGGTACACCGTCCCCTTGCCATGTCACTGAGGAACACGAAGTAGTCCCTCAATTGCTTCTAGCAACAGGTTACACCTTTTGCAGGGACACCTGGTCTGGAAAAAACATCTGGGTGACACATCTGGGTAAAGCATTATGCTGTCACCTCACCAGTTTACAACAGGAACTGCAAAAGGGGTGTTTGTTAAAAAGATTTTAATATCTTGTTTTCGCTTCATGAGAGAAATCAAGCAACTAGTGTCACCATGATTAACCAAGAACAAAACCCAAGGTTTTCTTGCTGGTTTTCTACTTGTCTCCACATCCAAAGCTACAAAGTCACCAAGTGTGTCCACAAATCCACAAACACTAAGTTTTGAGCTGATTTCTTTTTACTTCACAGTCTTGGCAAAACAAATCTGCATTCAAAAGTCATTTCACATTAATATATTAATCAAACATTTTCAAAATAAATATATTTTTAAATAACAATTTCTTTACATCACTGCAGTAGCAATTCTAGAAAAGTCAGTGCACAGACAGCAGCAATTGGATTAATCAGCTACACTCAACCAAAAAGAAAACAGGAGATGGATCTTTTTTTGCCTCCGAGCAGGCTGCATGCAGCAAGTCTCAGCGCTTTCCTAGCACATGCTCTTCCTTCAGGCTCGCTGGGAAGGCTTTTCTCTCTCACAGATGCTGTCAGAAGTCAGCAAATTCTGATTTGTGCAAAGCTTTGTACAGTGCAAAGCTTTACAACCAGGTTACCAACCAGTCCCACAGAGGTTCTGCGGCTGACGAGGCCAACGAGTCAAGGCTACGTAAGGAATGCGCTTGAACCCTCAGCCCAAGGAGCCCAGTTGGAGTTACTGGGAAGTAAGTTCACAGCTGATCCAGGAACACTAACAGCATTAAACAACATTCAAATGAGCAGTGCAGTTATACCTAGAAGCTTATCCCAAGGTTTTGCATATTCTCTCAAGTGCTTCCAGGGCAGAAGTAAATCAAGTCTTCTCCCCATCAGCTCTTAATTCACCGGTTAAACCACAGCAGGAAGATGCTTCACTGGCCAAAAGTGTAACTTGTATTACAGCAATTTAAAACCAAAAAGTGCATTCTAGACTATAAAGAGAATATTTAGGACTTGGTGATCTCAAGCCCACATATCTAACTGGAAAAGAGACAAAAGAGTTAGTGTTCCCATGAGATCCACGACTAGCTAGACACTACTCGCCAACCCTGTGGAGAGCTGTATGTTTTATGGGAAGCTTGTCATCACACACAGGGCACAGCAGGAAAATTTGGTGGGCCACCAGATTATTTGCTACAATTGTCAAGAATAACTTTGCTAAAAAACCCCAAGAAAGTTTAACAGATACCTGAAAAGTGTAATAGATACCTATTTTCCTCTGAGATCCCACAGGTTCCCTTTAAGCCCTTTCTCAGTAGCACAAGGAAAAGCTGGATGTGATGCTCTGGGCTGGGAGGAACATCCAGAGACATCCCTGAAACCAGAGATGCTCTTGGTTGCACATGCAGGTAAAATCAAGCCACCCCTGCATCCTCCCAACCCAAGAGCCTTGTTTCCATGTTATAAGCACATTAATCATGACTTTGGAGCAGATGCTTACTCTAAAGAGGTGTAATTAAAGTACGAAAAGAGAGAGGTGTAAGGGAAACACTGACAGATGGAGAGAACCTCCAGCTCCAGAGATGCAGTGCACAGGGAGGAGGGAACACTGTGCTAGGACAGCAAACCCCAGAGCTCCACGAAGTAACCCAGGTCACTGAAACCTCTCCCCTTGCTCTGCACACATCTGCCACGACATTCCGTAACAGCGATGTGCCTCAGGGGGAGGCTCTACCCAGTGCCACCTGTCCCCTGTGATTCTGCCAAAATGGGAAGGAAGCGACGAGCTGTGGAGAAGTTCTGTGTTATCTTACTGGTTTTTCTTGTCCTCTGGTGGGAAGTATGGAGGAGGGGGTGGCTGGTCCTGAAATGAAGCAATAAGAGATCGTCAATTCACAGCTAAGAAAAAAAAACCACCAAACCAAACCCAAACAGCAAAATCCATCCAGACAAGGGACAAGCTTTGCTGTCTCACTGAGATAAAGAAATGTCACACAGACAGCTGGGCTGACACTGCAGCACCAGTGACAAGGGAACTTACCGAGGGCGTATAGACGTTGTGTGGGTTGACTGGGTTGTAGTAAGCGCTGGCAGCGGCTTCGGCAGCCTTCGCTTCAGCTGTCACAGAAAGAGACGTCACAGGTTTGGTGACATTCAGAGAACTACAGCCAAGCAAAAATTCCACATATTCCTGGCCATCAAGAGTTGCAAAACAACTACAACAAATAGGACAATTGAGCATTATCTCCTGCCACAGGGTTGTCAAGTCTGAAGTGAAACAGACCAAGGTTTAGTCTGGACTGGCTCCTTAGCCAACAAACAAATGCCTCAATACAGACAATGCCCCTGAAAAAGGCAGTCAAACCATCCTTCCTGGGAGTCAAAGAATAGACAAAACAAAAGTTCACAGCTGTTCATACTTTGAAAGTGGTAATTTATGAAAATAATCCAGATTATTTCTGCAGAATGCAAGCATCTTCTACAAATGTCTGGATTGGAGCTACTTTCAAAAAGATCAAAGATGACTGGTTGTTTATTCAAACCAGAAGAAGTTACATCCTTACTCAGAAAAATATCCTTATCCACGAGAGATCTGTGGTTGTTTCCAACCACAAAAGCTTTTTTTTCCCCCTCCACATGCAGACTTTAAGGCCACATTCAAAATAATTTCAATAAATCCCAAATGAGTTAAAATGAGAGTGACATTTCCCCAGCTCCTTTCTGTCACCTACTCCTCACTTCCACATTGTCTGGACAGAAGCAACCAGGTTACAGTCAAACAGGGGAAGAGGGGAACAATTACCAGCAAAGCCATATTTGGTAACTAAAATGGACTAGAAACATATTCTACAATTTATTTTAATTCATCTAACAGTAAGATTACCACAAGAGGAGAATCACAAATTGTATTTTTCTGCCACAAGAATAAATCCAGCTGCAAAATATTCACTAATGGTATTCACCCTGGAGAGACTCAGGCTGGCCTCCACACTGAGCTGGATATACAAGGCTGGAGACTAGGAGAGCTCCCTAATCCCTCTCCAAAACAGCTTTAGCTTCCAAGCAGAGCTTCTAAGTTCTCTCCAAGTTCCCAAGAGCTAGCAGCTGAGAAACACTGTCTGTTTCATGGATAACTAAACCTTTGCCAGCTAATGCTTCTGAACAGATTTCTTACCTGCAGGAGTGGCAGGCAGGTCTGGACCGCTGACAGGAGGTTCCATGGGCCCTGGGTATGGTGGGGGTGGAAGCTGCATGTAACCCATGTCTCCATCCACCACAGGAGGGCCAGGATAAAACTCTGTCAGGAAAGGCACAGAAGAAGACTGCAGCCCTTTGGGTGGGTCATGGCCTACAGCCAAAACAGGCCAGAGGCACATAGGATTAAGCTCAGAAACAGAAGTTGCACAAGGCATCAGATCCAATCTAAAAGACTGTAAAATATGTGTTTCTTCCCCCTTTATTTTAACTCTTGCTAACTGGAAAAATCCCCATCCCCAACTGCCAGACTTACCAGGAGGTGGTGGTGGATATGGATAGCCCCCATTAGCTGCAACAGGTGCAAAAGCACAGGATCCATTGGGCATATAGGAATAGCCATAAGCTCCGTTGGGTATTTCACCTCTGGAGACTGGAAAAGTGAAGCTAAAGTTGACCTCATAAAAACATCAAGTTTGTGTCAAACCCAGCAAACAAAGAGCCCTTACCTGAAACACAACCAACCTCCAACCCAATACATCTGCTGTACATCGGGTGCAAAAAGAAGTATTTTTTTAAAGCAAGTTCAGATACAGCCTGAAACTCACAGGGATTTGTATCCAACTTGTTAGAACCTAAAACTGCCTGAGCTCCAAGTTGAAGGTGAGGCCTCCTGAACCCACAGAACTACCTGGCAGGCACTGCCAGACTCCCATACCTTGTGATGCCACCTGCAGCATGCGCTGCCCAAACTCGATGGCACCCCCAGCCATAAAGGTCATCTTGAACGTTGCAGATCCCTCCCAGCCACCTGCAGGGAAGAAAGAGACTTCAGAAGCAAGAAGAAGCCATTTGGATGCTTTTAGCTTCCATGCTTTATCTGCACATGCCCTTTGTATAGTTCTTTAAAGAGTTTATTCCAAATATCCAAGAAAAAAAATAAGAAAGGTGCAGATACTGTGGCAGGATTCACACTGGGCAATATTTTCAGGCAAAGAGGCACCTGAATAAGAAACATCAATAAGGGAGACATTCAAAAGCTTGCTCAAGTTGTGCCTGTTACCACAACAGCTGCCAACTGTTTGAGTCCCTATCAGGGGCACTGGATTTGCTCTAGCTTTGTATAAGATTAGTGCAGAAGACAGGGATTTTGTTAATCCTGTTTGCTAGAAATCCTCTGCAACTGCACCTACCTGTCAGCTATAAATTAGTCTGGGAGTCTGAGAACACGACGTAGCAAAGAGCTTAATGAAAAACATTGTCCACATAAATCCATTAGAGTCCATGGAAGATAATTCAAGTCAGGATAATCATAATAATACTAAAAAATTAGTGACATCTCATATTACAGACTAATAAATAAAAACATACACAGCCCAGATTCCCAACAATGCATCAAAGCAGAAGCCGTGGCAGTGCAGAAACAGGGACACAGAGATTAATGAGTCTTTTGAGCTAAACCAGATTCCCCCAGCTGTTAAAGCAACATCCTCATTAAAGGAGACAGTGTCTGGGGGAAATTCACAAAGATTTAGCTAAAGCCATTTGCCTTTCCCACAGTTTAGAGTTTGCCATTACTGCTCAGGCTTCCTCTCATGCTGAATAGTGCTGCTTTGCCTCCCTCCATACAGAAGCTACAACGCTGATTTCTGGAGTGCAGACTTAGGAAACTAAGCAATGCACGTTGATTTCAGTGCCACAACGAATTGACTAAGATAAGCTAGAAATGAAAGTATTTACTGAACTATATACCTTTGGTAAAACAGGGATTAAAAAGATTATTCTTGAAAATGCCTACTACAGCTTTCTCACTGAACCCTGAACCTGCCCCCTGAAGACTGTCCAATTTCTAGGCAGTCCATTCTCTTCAAGTGCCATTTTCACCGCTGAGATGCACCACAGCAGTAACATCCCTTTCCCTGGGCTGCACAAAGGGTGGAGAACAGAGCTGTGGGAACTCAAACAGCTCCAGAAAGGATCACATGTCTCTGGCACAGGAAGACCTGGATGCAGAGCTAAGAGGCTCCTCCAACTGAGGGAGAGCAAACACCCTCACACTGCTGGCTCTGCTCTGCTGTTCACTTGCTGAGATCACTTGGCCGAGTGAACTTCCTATTTTGCAGAGGGCAGGAATGAGATCAGCTGCAGGACAGACCTGGTCATTGTAACTGTCCAGGGAGCAGATAAGGGGAGTATTTTTAGCTGCTAGTTTCAAAGAAACATAATTTAGTGGTACTGTGAAACACCATTTGGTCAGGATCAAGTTTTGGCTATGGGATATTTACTTTGCTATGAATTGTGCAGCTGAACTCAGACACAGAACACACATCTGTACTATACATACCTCCTGCCTCTGCTTTCAGTGTGCCTTTGATATAATTTGCTCCAAAGACAGGCTGCTTAATCTCACAATCTTTCAACAAATAAAAGGGCATCATGAAGGACTGCATAGCATCCTTTCCCTTCGATACAAAGATAACCTGAAAAGAAAATAACAGCACAAGAAGTATTTAAAACAAACAGGAAACAGACACAAGTTATCATTCAAAGAGATTTTTTTTTGATGGACTGAAACTCCCTCCCACACCCAAAACAAGCCAAAAGCTACA
Organism: Heliornis fulica; assembly: GCA_013399135.1. Taxonomy (NCBI): domain Eukaryota; kingdom Metazoa; phylum Chordata; class Aves; order Gruiformes; family Heliornithidae; genus Heliornis; species Heliornis fulica. The sequence goes on from VXBZ01003157.1 coordinate 84,225, forward strand.
CAGAAAAGCCACTGAGAGTAAACTGAAGCCTCGAGGCAATAAAGCCTTCCAGGAAGACTACCCTTGCTCAGACAATACTCCTCCCAGCTTCCAGAGAATTCTCTGCTCCACACAGCTATGATTTAGTAGCATTCAGCATTTCCAGGCCGTTGCTAATTTCCAATATTGGAGATGCCTGATTGACTAAACATCTGCCTGTAGAACTAATCTGATTTATTATCTTTTGACAAACAGATAGGATACACAATGAATTCATAATGCTCCCTGGAGGGAGAGGATGAGCCATACTTCCAGGAGTAGTAGATTAACCTGACTTCATGCATTGAGGACGTTTAAATACAGAAACACAAAGAGCCCTGATCTCCTTACACAAGATAAAGCCTTTTACCACTTACTCGGTAGGGAGTCAAGAAAACGCTCCCTTTCTTGGTCCCTTTGAAGGCATCTGGCATAGGCTCAATATCACTGAAGGTAATTTCTATGTGATCATAGGTCATCAAAACGCTGCAAACAAGATGAGAGAAGAGACATGGTACCACAGTGCTATAGTTCAAGGCAGAAGTGCAACCTGCATCTAAGTTTACTGACCTACCACAACTCATTTAACCTCATGCCAGTGCTTAGCAGACAAAATCAGTCTGGTTTGCATTGTTTCTTTGGGGCATGTGTGGTTTTGTTTTAGGTTTGTTTTTTTTTGTTAGATTTGTTTGGTTTTTTGGTGGGGTTTGGGGTTTTGTTTTGTTTGCAGTAGCAACTTCATCAGTGCTGGCTGCTTGTTCTCAGCCTTGTGTTCCCTGCCCAGTGTGCTGGCACAGTCAGAGCTGTCTGCATAGCCATGCAGGGAATTTAGTCAATGGAACTCTCAAGATACATAGAATCATAGAATCATAGAATGATTAGGGTTAGAAGCGACTCCCAGAGGTCATCTAGTCCAACCCCCCTGCAAGAAGCAGGGACACCCCCAACTAGATCAGGTTGCTCAGGGCCTCATCCAACCTGGCCTTGAACGTCTCCAGGGATGGGGCATCCACCCCCTCCCTGGGCAACCTGTTCCAGTGCTCCACCTCTCTCACAGGAAAGAACTTTTTTCTAATATCCAGTCTAAATCTCCCTCCCTCTATTTTAAAACCATCACCCCTTGTCCTGTCACAACAGGCCCTACTAAACAGCCTCTCCCCATCTTTCTTGTAGGCCCCCTTGAGGTGTATATACATATATAAACTTCTATTATTATTTTTAAATATTGTATTCCATTTCCTCTAGACCAGTTCCCTAATTTGGTTCACCACAAGGAACACAACAGAGGAAGGACTGCTGCAGCAGGAGCTGCTCAGGCTGATATAATGCAGGACAGCTGTTTAAGGTCTAACCACAGCTTAAGCACCTCTCTCAAAAACGTGAGCAAGAGGAACTTCTCTTTCTTGTCACCCAACTTCATTAACCCATGTTGTCTGCACTGACTCCTCAGCTCTCAATTAGAAACTGACCTGATTAGAACCAGTGCAAAAGAAGTCCTGAAGAATGAACAACTCCCTTGTCCCTGAAGCAGGTGACTGCCACGTCAGAACCAAAGCATGCTGGCAGACAGAGGGCGAGGGCAGCCCATTGCCAGGCAGACAGAGACAGCTCTGTGCAGGCTTTCTGTTTCCATGGTTATATCCCAGCACCTTTTTCCAACACAGCTGCTGCTTCCCAAACCACAGAGGTTGCACGGGTGGCTGGGGGCAGGTTGTGCATGGGGAAGCTGGCAAAACAAACTGGGCAGGCAGAGCAGTGCTTCCCAAGCCAGTGGGTCTGGAACAGGGGCACACAGCAGGCACAGCATCCCAACTCTCCAGCAGCACCGGGTTGCGAGAGAAAGATGAGGCCTGGGTCCATGCCAGAACCACCCAGAGGCTGAGCTCTGAGGGGAGGCTACAGGAAGCAGTGGGAGCCAGCAGCAGCAGGGACTGGCAGACCACAGAGGGGAGCAGTAGGAGGAGGGGAAGGCTGCAGCTGAGGCTGAGCAGAGGAACATAGAATCCCAGACTAGTCTGGATTGGGAGGGACCCCAAGGACCATCAAGTTCCCACCTCCCTGACACAGGCAGGGCCACCAACCTCCAGGCCTGGAGCTAGACAACGCTGCCCAGGGCCCATCCAACCTGGCCTTGAACACCTCCAGGGTTGGGGCATCCCCCACCTCTCTGGGCAGCCTGTTCCAGCCCCTCACCTCTCTCTCCACAAAGAACTTCCTCCTGATAGCCAGTCTTAACCTTCCCTCCTCCAGCTTCAATCCACCCCCCTTGTCTTAACACTCTTTGCCTTTGTAAAAACCCAATTCCCCCCTGTCTACACCCTCCCTTTGAGTACTGAAAGCTGCAGTGAGGTCCCCCCGCAGCCTTCTCTTCTCCAGGCTGAACCAGCCCAGCTCCCTCAGCCTGTCCTCACAGGGGAGGGGCTCCAGCCACCTGAACATCTCTGTGGCCTCCTCTGAGCCCTCTCTAACAGCTCCACATCTCTCTTGAACCGGGGGCCCAAGATCTGGACGAAGAACTGCAGATGAGGCCTCCCGAGGGCAGAGCAGAGAGGGACAATCTCCCCTCTGCTGACTGAACACGAACAGCCCCTACCCCACAGCGAGGGGAGGGCAGGCCGAGCCCGGCCAGGCCGGCACCAAGAGGACCGACCCCTCCCTCAGCCACCTCCCCTCCCCACACAACCTCTGCCCCGAGGGGTAAAGAGGAGAGGACCCCCGGCGACTGAGGCCGGAGAAGGGAAGGGGAAGGCACCTCACCTCTCACTGTTGTTAACGATGACGCCGCCGCCCTCCGAGTGGTTCCTGTTCAGCGCCATGGTCGCCTCCTCCTCACGGCACCCAACCCGCTCTGCGCCTGCGCGGGACAGAGGTGCTGTGTCTCTGCCGGAGCGGGGCATGACGGGACGGGACGCGCGGTGCATGCAGGGAGTTGTAGTCCCCGGGCCGGACGCCATGACACCACCCCCGTGTGTCTGCCCGGGGACTGCTGGGTGGGAGGGTGGAGGTTCGTCACCGCTCTGATGCAGGGAGGGTGACGGAGCTGGGGAAGGGTCTGGAGCACAAGTCCTCCGAGGAGCAGCTGAGGGAGATCTGGGGGTTTGTAGTCTGGAGAAGAGGAGGCTGAGGGGAGACCTTCTGGCTCTCTCCAAGTCCCTGCAAGGAGGGTGCAGAGAGGTGGGGTCGGTCTCTCGGTTAATAAGTGACAGGACCAGAGGAAATGGTCCTAAACTGCCCCAGGGGAGATTGAGGTTGGACATCAGAAGAATTTCTGTCCTAGAAGGGTTGTCAGGCATTGGAACAGGCTGCCCAGGGCGGTGGTGGAGTCCCCATCCATCACTCACAAAAAAATGAATATTTCTTAAAAATACATAATTAAAAACAAAAAAAGCAAAAAAAAAAAAAAAAACCAAAAAAACAACCCCAAAACCCAAACTTGAATAAACACTCATAAAACAGTATGTGAAACTTTTCTGAAACAGTGTCCCCAACCCTTGCTCACCACCCCCATCACCCCAAAGGCAGGGCCAGCACATCCACCTGCTGTTGGGAGCTTCTGTTCCCAGCCAGGCCACCCCTGAGGAGACCCTCAGCTTCCAAGCCCCTGCTCCCACCACAATATATAATCACTATTAACTTACTGAGCTCAAGCCAGCTTGAGCTTTGCTAAACTTAGTTATGTAAGAGCAGGGTTGGTCCAAAGAGTCGGTCTCCTTTTTGGGAGAGCTCTCTAGCATGTTTCTAAACCCATTAATCATCCCGTTACATGTCCTGCTGACCATATATAATAAAATTGTTTAAGTTATTTAGAGCCAGCCTGATCTTGGCAGCAGTCTTCCTGACTTTCCCACTAGCAAGGGCACCCTGGTGTAGCGGTTCTTTGCGGGTGGGAGTTCACAGGGCATCCCGATGGTGTTCAGATCGGTGTTTTGTTTTAAAATGCTGTATTTTGTTGCGGTTTGCACCTCATTTTTTATCCCAAAGACATTTCCTGGCTGGCTCACTAGTGGGTAACATGTTTTCCCTACGAGGCTGTCCAATTCTGCATGCAAGAAGGGGCTGTTTGCACATCCCATGCAACCACAAGTGATTTATAACACCATTTGGCAGGATCTCACAGGGAAAAGCCCAGAATTAAGTGAAAAGGAGACAAAGTTGGACTTTTGGTAGATGGAATGGGTTCAATTCAGCTGTCTGGTAGAGCAGAATCAAAGTAATCTCAGGCATGTAGAAGGTGCTGCACATAAAACAAGGTTTAGTCCCTGAACGGTGAAGATGTTTTATACGATTGATTTTATTTTATATTTTGTGTTTTGCACACTTGCAAATGGATTTTTGAGCCCAGTATTGGTTGTTTTCCCTGCTGGAATCAATCACAACCTAAAATTACCCCTTTATATTGCAGACTGTTAAACCAGTAGGAGTAACTCATCACTCTACAAACAAGTCAGGACCGTGTCTGCCTGGGAATCTGGGAGCAGGAAAATCTGCGGCGTTGGCAGAGCTGCAGTAAGGGTCTAATCTCCTGCCTCTAGGTGTGCAAGAAGGTGGAACTCTTAAAAAATTAATGATTGCCTAATTTAATTAAAACAGAATAAACTAATTATCTGTTTTGAAGGGCTCCTCATATTAATAACTGACAGCTGTGTACCAATAGTATACAAATATATATAAAGAACATATATTGCCCTTAATTATATCCTGTTTTTTCATCCTAAGTTATATTTCTTTGGTATCACTTTGAGTTTTCTCCTGCAGGGTTTACAGCCCAGCCCCGTCTGAGAACCAGCTGGGATGTGGGGAAAAAAGCAGAAAAACCACATAATGGAAAACAGATTTAAATAAATGCAGTGACATAATCTGTAGGACTCTTGGCAAGAAAAGAACAAGTCGGTGCTTTTCATATCCGCTTTTTCAATACGCTGTAAGTTTCCCTTTTAAGAAGTGGTTGTAACAAACAGTCCTGCTTCCCCTCCTATTAAAGTCAGTAGCAGACATGCACTTGGCTTCCACTGAAGCTGAAGCATTGCCATCTTGCACCAACTAAGACTGGCCCAGTAATGTTCTCCTGGCTCCAGCCAATATTTGCTATTAAGAAACTCAGCTTTCATTTAAAAGACGTGCTCATGCAAGTGCCAGTGTGCGTGGGAAGCTCTAAATGTCCTCATCACAGTGAAAACCTTCGAAATTTATATAAAAAGGAAGGAAAAAAAGTGCCAAATCTCTTGATCTTTGTTATTTCAATGAGTGAGGTAAAAAAGAGAACTGAAACAATTCATTGTTTTGAATTGCCTTGGGCTGACAGTATTGTTACTGGATTTTTTTCTTCCGCTCCTTTTGCAGTCGAGCAATAAAAATGTGTATTTGGCACAATTCCCTCAGACACCCTTGAAAAATAAAATCTCTGTTATTTTATGCCAGATGCACAGGGGACAGAAAATAAACATGAGATAATGCGACAACTCTAATGGTTTGGTACTTAAAGGAAAGACAACCCAGAGCAAGGTCTGTATAATATTTAATGGCAAATCATAGTCTCTAACATAATTATATTATTCTATTACAGTTTTTTCTTTCACACACTGTAAAATACTCTACAGTAACTATATTTTTAAAATCCTAATTAAAAGGAGGAACACTCTGTGACAGCAGAAGTAACTCGAGGGAACACGGAAAGGCTGTTTAAACTGTCAGGCACTATCTACCCATCTAAACTCACCACACATCGCATCTAGCCCTTTGTTGGCAGAAAAATCATCAATTCAGAGCACTTCACAGTGCACATTTCTGAATCACTGCAGTTTACACCCCAAATAATTTGCAACACAGAGCATACCCTGGTCCAGCACCCCGGGGGAAGTTGCTTCTGTCTTAAATGGGTCAGAATTTGCTTTATGCCCTGAACCACGAGGATTTCCAACCAGGATAAAAGTAAGCAGGATGAAGGAGAGGGTTGGGTAGCACTTCCTGACTGCACTGCATCTGCAGGGGTCCTCCAACCCCTCTGTGAAGCTGCAGATCAGCATCTCACCTCTCGGGGCAGAGGCAAATTAAACAAAAGCAGCAGCACAAGCAGAAGCAAAGCCCGAACAGCAGACGTGTCCTCTTGAGTTGCTCCCATACAGGATGGAAAGGGAAAGACACAGGAGCCCTCCAAACCATCCCAAACCCTGGAGTTCAGAGCACTGGATCTGTGAACTGGCCAACACGGAGAAGGGCGGGATGTGTGGCTCGAGCACGGGTTTCCCCACGGAGCCATCAATCCACCTACAGCTGAACAAAATGAGGCAAAGGCCCAAATCCACCGTATTTACTCTGGCAAAACTCCTCTCACTGCAAACTGTGGGAGTTTTGCCTGAATAAATCAGATTTGGGGCCCAGAGCCGTGATGGGAGCCCTCGTGTCAGATCTCTTCCTGCAGGCTTGCAGCAGAGACCAAGGTTATCTTCTTCTTCCTCTCAGGACATGTGCATGCGTGGGCTGTTGCATGCCTCTACCTTTCTTATCTGGTAGGGCATTTCTGGCACTGAGTCCCCTCTGGTGTTAGCAAAGCAGCAGCGATGCCTGTGCTGTGTCCCTGCTGACACCTTGCACAAAGGCTGAGCTTTGCCCGAGGGCGACAGGTGCGAGTGAAGAGGTTTTGAGGTAGGAGCTCAGGACATGGGGAATGAATTCCCACTCCAGACAGAAGTCCAGGCAGCATTCCCACTGGCAGGGAGAGGCCAAGATTTAAATCAGATTTCATCCTGGGAGCCTTACCCCTCCTTTTCCAACCGCCTGCAGTACTTCAGGAGTTGCCACATGTGGAGGAGGAGGAAGAGGAGGCATTTTCAGGCATGTCCCAGCGGTCCCCCTTGAAGACTGACTCACCAGCCGTGCCTGGTGTGGGGAGAAGATACACTGGGACCCTTCAGCCCCACCAACAAGCCCCCCACAGTGGCCAACACTTGCTGGGGACTGGCACCTCTTCCCATGCCAGGAGGATTTGGTGGCGCTGGCCGAGTTACAGCACAGGAACTCTTTAAACCTCACTGTTTATGTAAACATGGCTTTAACTTTAAACCTCTCAGCTTTGTGGCTGCCTTTTTATTCATGTTTGCTTTTTCCCTTGGCTCCCCTTGAATGTACCACTATGCTTTCCAGCTTACTCTTTGGGGAATTTCTGTATATATATTTCATATATTTACCTAAACGGGCTATTTTCCATCCCTGTTGACCGTTGATGCGTCATCACTGACTCACTGATGCCGGCAAAGAACCTGACTGAGTGTATTTTCTCTCTAGTTATATATTACCTATCTCTGGGTATATATAAAGCAACCTTCAGAAGTTTAGTAGCAAACTAATCCCAGAAAAAATAAGCTCATGGAAAGGCACGCTGCACTGAGACAAGAGCTGCAGTGTGCCGCCCTCACAGGCAGCATTTCTCTATCTGTCTTCTGGAAAAGCTCCCTTAGGACACGTGAACTGGCACTTTTGGCTCTCAGCCCCAAGTTTCCACCTTTCCTGGAGGGGACACTGGCTTGAGAGTGGTTTTTTGTTAATTGATACTGCCAGAGTCTAAAGGGTCATTTAATAACTAACTGATGCCACACCTTTTAGGGACGCGCTCACAACTGTCCCTGAAACACGCTATTCCCCCTGGGACATATTCACAGCACCTCTTTGTCACTTCAAAACTTTGAGCTGAGGGTACATTTGGAGCTCAGGTGTGCCCAGAGGGTCCTTTAGGAGTTGGGGGTTTAACAGTATCAAAATCCCTAAAATCATAGGGTCATTAAAACTGTGGTGGGAAATTTGGCTGTAAAGCTTTGGTAAGCTGTTCCCAAGGAGTGTTCACTAAAAGCACATCCTCAAAACTGTGTCCTGTGCTGCTCACTTTGCCATTGCAAGGCAGGGACAGTGCTGCTGCCTCTTGGCAGACAGTTTGTCCCTCTTCTCAGTTGGGATTTTTGGCAGTGGTGGGGAAAGGCTCCAACACACACAGGTCCACAGCTTTTCCCCAATGAGCCTGGCCACAGGCTGGCATTCAAAATAGTGACTGGCCACAGCATGAGGTGGGGCAGAGCTCCTCACTTCATGTTTGCAGCACAGGTACTGCGTCACCACAGCATCACCCCGGCCCCCAGCCACGCTCCTCTGCATCCCACCCACCCCGGAGCACCCTGCTCACCCACCCCAAGGCACGAGAGTGATGCAGGCACCCATCTGCTATGGGGGTTCACCTGGTCCATGCTGGGTTCGTTACTTCAAAGGTACTTCCTGAGGAGCATGTGGAAGGTGTCCACGAGCTGGCACTCAAGAAAGCAGCGTTGACACAGAGATGGAGATAAGGCACAAACCAAGAGCATCAGCGCAAGTCGCCGGGGCAGTGCGAGCAGATACCAAGGAGAGGGACTGGGCAGCCCAGCATCTGGCCAAGATCTACAGGACACTTCTCCTGAGCAATGTGTTTTACCAATAAAGGCTCTATTGTGATCCCTGATGTCCAGAAAGGGAAACAAGGGCAGGGAGCAGCACAGAGACTTGCCCAAGTTGGCTCAGCAGCCCAGCAGCAGAGCTGGCACTGGGATCCAGTTCCCTCCCAGCTTCCCCCGTGGTTCTACCAGCCAGATGGCTTCGTGCACCCCCGGGTCACCAACAGCACAGAGCGAGGAGGGAAGACTGCCACAGAGAAGTACAATGCTACCAAAGAGAGGCCATGATGGTGGCAATACACTGCAGGAGAGACTCTCCTGGGTCTTGCCAGGCTCCTGCTCTCCAGGCAGTTACCTCCGCTTCAGCACTGAGACACAATCTTTCTTCAGAGGCCCGATCTGCAGGTGGGCATCGACACTCTCCAGGAAGAAGGCTGGTTTCAGGTTGGACAAGAAGAGAGAGGTGAATTGGTGGTTGATCTTGTTTTGGAAGGGCTCAATCTGACCCTTGACAAAATGGGAGACCTTGAGCTGCTGCAGGCAGGTCATCTTGGAGTCCTTGACTCCGTAGAAGGTCAGGGCTTTCTCTGAATACTCCAGGAAGACCCCAATTGTATGGAAAAATGGCTGCTGGATGACAGACTTATAGCCACCAAACCAGGCCACGTAGTTCTGTCCGTTCCACTGCAGGCAGCAGGACTTCTCGTTCTGTCCCAGGCGCCCGCGGTTGTAGGACTCCCGGGGGTCGAAGTCTTCGGCGATGACCCCGATGCTGACCCAGCCGTCGATGAGCTCCACCTCCCAGTAGTAGTTGCCTCTGTTCATGACGTTGACACCCAGGACCTGCTCGCAGTTGATGAACCGGGTTGGGCTCTCCGGGTAGGGGATGGGGCACAGCACCCGCTTGGCCCCTTTGGTGCCAAACAGCTGGATGAACTTGTCAGCCGTGTCACTGTCCAGGTCAATGATGAAAGCAACTGTGTGGGGCAAGAAGGAGACATGAGGATGATGAGGGAGACAGGAGGAAATCCCTCCCTCCCAGCTCTCCCCGCTCTGATCCCCTGATCCAGCCTCCGACCGTCACTCTGTCCCCTTGGTTTAAATCCTGTGGCCAGTTTCAGCCGATGACAATAAGGAGCCGAAAGAGGGGACGCTCCCATGAGCGGGATTCACACAGTCTACAAACCAACTGCTCCCTGTGGCTCCCACAGGATCAGAGGCAGCCCCCAGTGTGTAGGGCCACGTCAGAACTGCTGCTGGATCCCAGACAGACTGGGTGTCCAGTGGGAACTGCCCTGGACTCGTATCGCTGCCGATTGCCTTGTAGTTCTGAGCCCACAGCACATCAGTGGCACAGCACATCCTGCCTGAGCCCTGGCTTTGCTGTCCAGCTCCCAGTGGCATGCACCAGTGCCACCGAGGCAGATCCCATCCCCATAGGACATCTCCATAGCTAGGGCAACCAGGCTGGGGAAGGGTCTGGAGAACAAACCTGCTGAGGAGCAGCTGAGGGAGCTGGGGGGGTTGAGTCTGGAGAAGAGGAGGCTGAGGGGAGACCTTCTCCCTGCCTGGAATGACCTCACAGGAGGGTGCAGAGAGGTGGGCGATGGTCTCTTCTGCCCAGGGACAGGGGACAGGACAAGGGGAATGGCCTCAAGCTGCACAAGGGCAGGTTCAGATGAGATGTCAGAAGAAATTCTTCCCCCAAAGAGCTGTGGGGGTGTGGGACAGGCTGCCCAGGGAGGGGGTGGAGTCCCCACCCCTGGGTGTATTGAACAGACAGGAGATGAGGTGCTCAGGGATGTGGGTTAGGAGAGGACAGGGACGGTTGGACTCGATGCTCTCAAAGGTCTTTCCCATTAAATGATTCCGTGACCCCACATTCCCTGTAAGGCTGTGGGGGGAATACATGGGGTGCTGGAGCCCAAACCGAGCGCTGCACCCTCCAGCCTCAGCCCTTTCTGCCCCACTGTCTGCTCAGCCACTGCATTGTCCCTCCACTTGCCACTGGTGAAGCCGACCCCCATCAGTCTGTTGCTCTGCAGCAAGCACTGCAGATGCACAAACCCTGATCTCATTTAATGGGGGATCCAAATTGTCTGATCTAATTTAATTGAGGATCCAATTTGCCAAGGGCTGGAAGGCAGCAGGACTGTCATGGTACATCCCACAGACCCCCCCTGGCAGCTGGTCTGGCAGAACCACAGGCAAGGGGGGAAAAAAAAAATAAAAATCCCTTAAACAGATGATGGCCACAGTCAGGAAAGCAAAGAAGCTTCCTTGTGAGGTGAGCAATATTTTCTCTGGTGGCAGCGGCGCTCCTGCCAGCTGTCGGCTGGGGACCAGCGCTGGCCAGGCAGGCGGGAAGGAGTCATCTGGCCGGGGGAGTTGAAAGGGAAGATGGACCTTAGCAACAGCTGTCAAAGCAAAGGGCCCTCACTCACATTTCAGGAAGTAATCACGGCTCTCCCGGCAGGCAAGACTGTGTGACTTCTCTGGAAACCGGGACTCGGCCGACGCTGCAGAGACAGGGACAGAGGGGTTTGCCAGCAGCAAACAAGGGTGTTACTGAAGCACAGCCCCCCCACACACACCCTGATGGTACCCATCCTCAGCTCCCCCTGGATGTCCCTGCATGTCTCAGGAAAGGACAGATGCCACCCTTGGCACCCCAGGGAGATGGGAGGGGAGGGGGTGGGGAAGAAAGGAACTGGCTGCAATTCCCACGGGCACCCAGGAAAATGAGATCGGAGAGAGCTCAGGCTAAACGAGAGCCCGGGACAAAGCTGCCACGGTGGCTTTCCAACCCTGGCACACTGGGAGACGGCAGCCTGCCCCACGAGGAGGGCTGGCTATCCTGGGAAGAAAGAGTCCCCTTTCATGGGAGGCCACTTTGGCCACTTGCCCTGTCCCGCAGGGCCCTGCCTAACTCCCAGGCTGTTTGTTGCCTCTCCAGTCTCCGTGGAAAAATTCATAAAACCTCAAGGACGAGGCGTAAGCCCAGACAGGGGTTGTGCAACGTGCTGCACAACCACACTGACAGCTTCCAGGGGAGAGGGGCCAGCGCTCACAGGGGCCATCAGGCCTGTGGGCATCTCCCACTGGGGACAACGGGGGGTGATGGGGTGACCTCCAGGCAGAGGTGCTGGGTGGACACAAACCTTCCTCTGTCTCCTGGTAACTCGGCCCAACAATTCCCTTGCCCTGCAATTGGTCCCACTGGCTCTTGCAGGCAGCAGACAGAACATTCTTGACAGCACCCACGGCTTGGGTGCATTTGGTGAAGTTCAGCTCATTCTGGAAACTCGGAGTAGGGGAGAGATTTTCTTCCATGGCTACTTTCAAGGCCTGAAATTCCTGAGCCAGAAAGAAGGGAGTTTCAGGAGGATTCAAACAAGCCCAAGTTGTCTCTTGTTCCACAACCCCACCCTTCCCTGGAGGATTTGGGAATTGGCAGCTCGAAGGACTTGGCCCACAGACAGCCTTGTGTAAGGGAGGAGAGCGCTTTCCCGGCCACGCGTTCCTGGCACCCTCTTCACTCCCTTTCAAATCTGGACCCAGACCATGCCCAGCTCCCCAGCAGCATCTCCTCCTGACAAGGTCTGCTCTCCCTGTGCTGCCAGGGATGGGGTGGAGGGAGAGAAATGCTGGATAGAGGCAGTTGGGCACCACAACCTCTCAATTTCTGCCCCCCACACCTGGGTATCCAGCCTGGGCAGCACACCAGCTTCCCCTGGGTCATGACCAGGGTGGAGGAGGGGTTGAAAGAGGAGAAAGTCTTCACTGCCTGGTCCCCCAGGAGTCAGGAGGGGAGAGGACTGTGCCAAGAGGAGTGAAACTCTGCAGACCTCACGTCCCAGGGCTCCTGGCACCCAGCTCCACATGAAATGGGACAAACCCCCAAAAGACAACACAACCAGCTCCACTCCTTGCCCCATCCCACCCAGGCACCTGGAGAAAGTAGATGGTGTCGGTGCTGGGGACGTTCTCCAGGTTTTGCTTGCACTGAGCCAGCTTGGCTCGCCTCTCCTCCTTCCAGCGGAGATCGTCCTCGGCCTCCCCCAGCATGGAGCGCTCCCCATCCTCGATGAAACCAGCCACCTCCTTCTGGAAGGTCACCAGGATCTCAGAGGCTTCTGCAAAGAGCTTTTCAACTCTTTCCCTCTCCTTCGTGGCAGCACCCTGAGCGCAGGGAGAGAGGGGTCAGGATCATCTCCCACAGGCAAGGGTGCAGGAGAGCACCCCATCCCCTGCCCAGCACCCAGCTCTCAGCTCTGTGGGATCCTGACACCCCACGACCCCCTTCAACTACAAACATGGAGCACTTTGCAATTCCACCACATCTCGTGTCCCCAGACAGTGAAATGAGGTGTTTTCACGAGGGGCAAAGGGCACCAAACACCCATTAGCCCGGTGTAAGGAAGGTGTGAGCCAGCAGATGCCCCAGCACAGCCTTTGCCCCATTCTTCGTTCCAGGTTGCAAATGGAAGCAACCAGAGATGCCCTGAGGATTAGCAGAGAGAAGAAACAAGGACCCTCAGGGATCCTTGCCAGTGTCTCTGGCATTTGACAGAGTGCCTACTCCCCTGTGAGCATCACCTCTGCACCTCAGGTGTCCCAAATGCTCGTGGCCCCCCACCCCCCACCCCTTGGCCCAGCAGAGCTGTGCTACAGCAGCGAAGCCATCAGAGTCACCTTGATGAGCTCCACCATCTTCTTGGCCTGCGCGATGGTGACTGCCAGTTCCTCCAGCTCGTTCTCCACATCGCTGAGAAATTTGGCTTGTTGGGCCTGCAGACATGAGGGACAAACTGAGCTCTGCCTCCCCACCCCTACACACCCCCTGTGGTAGGAGGCATGTGGGGACCCTGCTTCTCCATAAGTGCGACCCACAGCCCCTCCCCAACTGTGATCTTGCTGCCAGGCATCGGCTGATGGGCACAAGGGCATTGCATGTGGTTTTCCTATCCCTCCCCCATCCCCACACTATCCATCCTACAGCCATCCCTTCTGCCTGGCTGCAAAGGGTCGTGCCCAGCTCCACACTCCCCATCCTGGTCCCAGCACGAACCAAATGAAATAGGAATTTGAAAGCAAAACCACCAGGCAGCGATTGCAGCTAAGCCACGTGCTCCTCGTGTGTATCCCAAAGCTGGGAAAGAATGGGTGCAGAAACTGAAAGGGATCCCTTGGGAACACAGCACTGAGTGTCCTGGATAATTCTCCTTGAGAGCAAAGCAAAGCAGCTCGGGAGCACGGGGTGGCCACAGAGGAAGCGCCGTCCAAATGTGATGTTTCCTGAGGTGCTATTGTTAGCGCCAGCCATTGCCCGTCACGAGGACGGGTCCCTGGGGAGCTAGGAGAGCATTGCACTCACCAAGCAGAGAAGCTCACCCCGTCCCTGAAACACAGCCCCCTGCCCCAGCTCCCTGAAGCGCTTGTGTCTGGTGAGGGGGGACAGGTGCTTTCCCCATCCATCCTCCCCACGCCACGGGCGGTGGCAGAAAGCGGCCGCGGAGGCTGTGCAGGTGACGTTAAGCAGCGTGTGCTGAGGCCCAGCAGCTCCTCAGGGCTGGGATCACACACACTTTCTATTTTAAGGAATCTGATGACTAATAACACCAGCAAAAGGGTTTTCCGGGAGCCCCATGAGCACACCCACCCGCCAAGGTCCCCCACTGCCTCGTGCCAACGCGAGGATGCCACCACACCGCAAGCCTCGCCGAGTCCCATCTGCCCACAGCCCCTCAGAGGCCCCACACACTCAAGGCAGCAGTGCCCAAGAAGGCAACACTTTGTCAGGCTTGGAGCCCCAGCTCCTGAGAAGACTGGTGGGTGTGAATTTGGGAGGTGAGTCAGCCACATCTGGGAATGGGAGTGACGGAAAAAACCCCGCTGCCAAAAGGCCAGGACACAAAGGGCCGGGAGAGCGGGAGCAGCGGCCGGGCAGGCTGCCAGCGCACGGAGAAAAACCGCCTTGATGAAGCTGTGGGAACGAGACGGAGAAGTCGGCTGCCCCGTGACCGCGGGAGCAGCCACTGAAGGGTGTCCCAGGCGCCCTCGCCCCCAGCCCTACACCCACAGGGGACCTGGTGGGACCAATCCCCATGGGCAGCAGGTCTGTCCCGAATGCTTGTCCCTGCCTGTCTGTCCTGTTACCATCCTGCTGGGTGTGCTGGTGGCACAGCACCCCACTCCCACATGCCGGGGTTGGGTCCTCTGTGGGGACAGGGCTGCAGCACCCACCCTACATAGGGCATCCCCTCTACTTGCACATCTCCCACCCAGGTACAAAGTCCCCTTGGGGACACATGCGCAGCACAGACCAGGGATGCTGCCCCTCACCCCACCCAAGATGCCCCACCATCACCATACCCCATAATGACACCCCCATACCAGGGTTAACTCCCACGCAGGGGTACGGGCGCAGCGCCCTCCCCACTGAACCCTGTTCCATCCCTCCCCACCTCACAGCAGCACGAACCAGGGGTGCTGCCCCTCACCCCACCCCACCCAGGATTCCCCACCATCACCGCACCCCATACACAGCCCCCCCTCCCATACCAAGGTGCCACCAGCCCCACGCCCACCCACTGCCCCTCACCGGGCCAGTGCCTCATCCCCACGCACCTCCTTGTGTTCCCGCTCCCGCTCGAGGGGCACCACGTCGTGGCCGCGATGCTCGTGGGTGCGGCAGCGGGCACAGACACACGTTTGCTCGGAGCGGCAGAAGCCATCGAGGGGTTGGAGGTGGCGGGGACAGAGGCCCTCCTCCAGCCGCCGAAGCGGGGCTACCAGGCGGTGGGCACGGAAGGCGGGGGCGCGGCGGTGGGGGTCCAGGTGGGCTCCACAGAACGACGCCAGACAGACCAGGCACGATCGCGCCGCCGCCACCCGCGACCCGACCGGGCAGACGTCGCAAAAAACCACCGCTCCTTCCTCCCCGGCCGCATCCTCCTCTTCGGCTCCCGGTGCCATCGGGGACACGGCGGCTGGAGACGGAGGCGGTGACCCGACGGAGGCGGCGGTTGCGGCCGCCAGAAGCGGCAGCACCTCGCAGAGGGCGCGGTTCTTGCGGAGCCGCAAGGCCGCGGGGACGGGCTCCTGGCAGAGCGGGCAGCGGACAGCCCCGCCCGCCCCGCCGCTGCCGTCGGGGGGGCCCTGCCGCTGGCGGAGCGCCCCCAGGCAGCCCTGGCAG